>CM061541.1:259410715-259999166 GCA_030864215.1 Capsicum pubescens
TGACATAAATGCAACGAAACGAATGCTTAGGAGCAAGTTTGATATGAAAGACCTTGGGGTTGCAGATGTGATCTTAGGTATAAAAATCCATAGAACTCCACAAGGGTTGGCATTGTCACAGTCTCATTATATCGAAAATGTACTTGACAAATTCAAGTATATGAAATTCGGTATTGTCAAGACTCTATTGGATGTGAGCTTTGCATTTCGAAAGAATGAAGGTGAAAGTGACTCACAATTGGAGTACGCAAGAGTATTAGGATGTTTAATGTATATAATGAATTGTACACGACCAGACATAGCATGCGCTATTAGTAAGTTGAGTCGGTACACAAGTAATCCCAACAAAACTCATTGGATAGCAATGAAAAAAGTTTTAGGGTATCTAAAATACACTCAAGACTATGCCTTGCATTATAATAAATATTCTGCGGTACTTGAAGGATATAGTGATGTAAATTGGATCATCGGATCGAACGAAGTAAAATCCACAAGTGGATATGTATTTACTATCGGTGGAGGAGCAGTCTCTTAAAAATCATCCAAACAGCTTTATATTGCTCGCTCTACAATGTAATCTGAATTTATCGAATTGGATAAAGCCGGTGAAGAAATAAAATGGCTCTGGAATTTCTTGGAAGATATTCCTTATTGGCCCAAACTAGTGGCACCAGTATGTATACACAGTGATAGCCAAGCGGAAATAGGTAGGGCAGGGAGCATGATGTACAACGGTAAATCTCGTCATATAAGACGGAGACATAATACCGTTAGAGAACTTCTCTCTAGTGGAATTATCACTGTTGACTATGTTAAGTCAAAGGATAATGTGTCGGATCTACTTATAAAAGGCCTAGCTAGAGAAGGAGTAGAAAGGACATCCAAGGGAATGGGTTTAAGTCCTAAGACAAGTCAGCATGGTGGTAACTCTACCCAGCAGACTAGAGATTCCAAGAGCTAGGTTCAAGGAGATCAAACAAAGTTGTGTCTGACAGGTTCAACATTATCAATTACCCAACCCATTCTCATGATGTAGAAAATATTTAGTAAATAAGGATAAGACTTAAAGTGAAAAGTCTTTTAATAATTATCTAAATTTGGCAGATTTGACCAAATAGTTTAATCTATAGGATTGAACATTTAGAAATCACCTATGTGAGGGCGAAGTAGAAGCCGCTTCAAGGAGAATATTAGAAAAGGCCTATTCTCTAAGCTCTCATGAAACCGGGATGTGTTCATGGCTGAAAAGAATAAAACTATGAGAACCATAAACGGTAAAAGGCTGGCTGTGTGACATGTGTTGTCTAGGTGTACATTAAAGCTCGACGGCTCAAAGTTATCAAATCTACCGATTGACTGAGTGCATCCGATGCATGTTCACTATGGAAAGTTCAAAGGGAAACCCACTTATCCAGATGCAATCACCTTTGCTTGATGATCACATACTTGTCCGTAAAGTTTTACAAAGAATAGTCATTCCCCATTCATGTGGGGGATTGTTAGGTTTAATTGGTGTGAATGGAAAATGGAGGGACACAACCTTTGACCAAAAGACATATTGTTTTAGAAAAGGTGTGATTGTTCAGATAGTTGTGTCTGTTCAGAAAAAGACACAATGTTTCGAATGAACAGACATGACTCTTCCAAAGGATACACCTTTTAATTGAACTATTGCCACCTTTCAGAAGAGGCATCTGATGGCTATATAAACCTGCTTTCATCCACAGGTTTAGAAATGAATGAAAAATTTTCTGAAATAAAAAATCTTCTTGTCTTCAAAACATTCTTTGTGATCAATCAAATCATTGAGTGAGTTCGATGAATCCAATTATTTGAGGTACTACTATAGTTGGATTGAAAGCCATTTTATTCTGGGAGGAAGATTCCAAAACCTCGGGTACGGTGAGGGAAATTATTCCTTAAGGACACTCCGTGAAGTCGGGGGGCTTGGCTTTATATTTCTGTTTCATCTTAATTTCTTAAAAAATAAAACACACTTCTTAGAAAGATCACTTTGATCTTGTGTTGAGGGTGTTTTTGTACTTCATAGTGTTCTTGTTTTAACCTTGAACTAGTGTTGAAGTTGTTGTGCCTAAATACAGATTCTTGTACCCGAAAATACCATAAAATAACAAACTCTTCACAAAGCAACCTACATTCATATTTCAGAGATGGTTGAATTCTGATAATCACAAATCAGCTTGTGCAGTTGCGCATGTGCTTAATTGCCAGAGTTAGAGGTAGATTCCTTGATAAATGATCATATTGGATCAGTTATTTGATCAAGTCTTCCTTTGAGGTTCGTAACATGATGACATAGTACCAGTTAAGCCGAGAATCTATCGAAAACAGCTTCTCTACCTCTACGAGGTAGTTGTAAGGTCAGCATACGTTCTACCCTTCCCAGACCCCACTTGTGGGATTAAACTGGAATGTTATAGTTGTTGAACATGATGACATGCTTTCTGCTTTGCGACTAGCCAGGTGAAAAAATGAAGTCATGCTGACTTGATATTTTACTGAACATCATTTTCAGTTGAACCACAAAAGATGTCTTGTTGAACTGAACAACATTTTGAGTTTATCATCCCTCATCATCGTCGTCATGTTTACAAGGTAGGTAACACCAGATTTCAACTCATTTACTGAAATAATTTGAAGTAATTGGTAAAGTTGCTGCCATATGACCAGGAGGTCACGGGTTCAAGCCTTGAAAACAGCCTCTGGCAGAAATGTAAGGTAAGGCTGCGTACAACACACCCTTGTGGTGGGGCCCTTCCCCGGACACTGCGCATAGCGGTAGCTCTAGTGCACCGGGCTGCCCCTCAATTTGGTGTTGCTGATCATGTGAAAACTGATGCAATGATGGTTGACACATATCAATAATAACACAAGCTTGTCGACACGACATTGGTGTGGGTGTGAGTGTGGGATCCATACTAGATATGGTCAAACAATTTTGGATTCCTTGACCAAAATCGACAGAGAAATTTGAGAGACTAATACAATGATTTCTGATTCGAACTTAATAATAAACAGTAAAAAGATATATCTGTACTTAATAATAATTACAGATTCGAGCTTGCACTTAAATAGGTGTATTCCTTTCCTTTCAAATAGTCCGCCATACTTTAGGCATATTTTTATATCTCTATTTTTTTACACTTGAATTATTTTTAGCCGAAGCCCCACACGCGTGTCGGTACCTAGACTCATACCCCCAAATCTTAAAATTTAGATCATGAAGGATCCGATCTCTAGATCGGCACCCGACTCCGACCAACTCAGGTCAAACTTTCTTATTTACAACAACAACAACAACATACCCAGTGTATTCCCACATAATGGGGGCTGGGGAGGGTAGAGTGTACGCAGACCATACCACTACCTCAGGTGAAGTAGAGAGACTGTTTCCGATAGATCCCCGGCTTAAGACCGATAATAGTATAACAAACACAAAACATCAATGCATATAAACTAGTACAGTATGCAACATAAACTATCACCGCTAACCACAAGAAAATACTCAAAACTATCTATCCGAAACCATAGACATCAATCAACACCACGGGCAAGACAACTTCCGACACAAATAAAGAAAGCTCCCCTACGGTTACCAACGCACTCCCGCCCCTTAACCCTCTACCCTAATCCGCGTCCTCCACACCTTCCTATTAAGGGTCATGTCCTCCGTAAACTGTAACTGCTCCATATCATGCCTAATCACCTCCCTCCAATATTTCTTCGGCCTACCTTTACCTCACCTAAAACCATCCATAGTCAGTGTCTCAGACCTCCGCATTGGAGCATCAGAGCCCCTCCTAATCACTTTCCCTCGCGAATTTCTATGACTTGTTTTAGATCGCAAGTTTTTAAAAACAGTTTTTCTTTCTTTCTTAAACTCCGAACCAGTCAAACATTGCCACATAAGTTGAGATGCTGGGAGTATGTCTTTTTCATTTTTTTAATATAGGCAGTTGACTCACCAACTACTTGTAAAAGTCTTTGCAGGAAAGTAAAGTTCATCCAATAATTGAGTAGCAATACATACACTAATCAGTTTCAAAATTTTCTCTTTACAAAGTTTTCTTTCTGATAAAGCAAACTATGGTTTGGTGGGAGGCAGTGTTATCTCCAGCTCTGCAGGTTCTCTTTGACAAATTAGCTTCAGGAGATGTCCTAAACATACTTAAAGTATGGAATGTTAATGAACTGTTACTTGACAAACTCAAGATTTCTTACTTCATCAATACAGCTGTTCTTGATGATGCAGAAGAGAAACAGTACCTCAATCCAGCGGTCGAGACTTGGATCGATATGCTTAGAGATGCTGTGTTTGAAGCTGAGGACACTCTTGATGAACTAGCTACTGAAGCCTTGAGATGCAAACTAGAGCCAGATTCTCAGAAATATTCTCAGCAGGTGCGTAGTAGTTGGAACTTTATCGCTATGAAATCAAGAATCGAAAAGCTTATAACTAGACTAGAATACATTGCAAAACAAAAAGATATTCTTGGTTTAGAAAGTAATAAAAAGTCTTGTTACGGAAAGATGTGTCGAGGTCCAAGTACTCCGTTGATACTTGGATCGTATGTTTATGGAAGGTATACTGAAAAAGAGGAACTAATTAAGTTGCTGGTTTCTGATTGTGATTATACAAATAGACATATAGTTGCTCCCTTTTGTGTTATTCCTGTTATTGGCATGGGAGGGATTGGCAAGACAACTCTTGCTCAGATTGTCTATAATGACAAGAGAATTTGTGAGGCGTTTGACGTAAAAGCTTGGGCTTGGGTGTCTGATGATTTCAGTGTAACAAGTATAACGAAGTCGTTGCTTGAATCTGCTACTGCCAAACCCTTCGACACGAATAGTTTGGAAATTATTCAGAATGGTTTGAAGAATCTGTTCAGCAAAAAGAGATTTTTGGTCGTCTTGGATGATGTATGGACCGAGAGCTGTGATGACTGGAATGAGCTTTTGATCCCTTTCTTCGAGGGAGATCAAAGAAGTAAAATAATCGTGACAACACGAAATGAAGGGGTTGCATCAATCACTGGAACGCTTGCACCTTACCGTTTGCAGGAAATGTCACATGATGCATGTTGGTCTCTATTCCTGCATCATGCTTTTGGTGTTCGAGGCTTGGACATGCATGCGAGACTGAAAGAAATTGGAGAAGAGATCGTGAAGAGGTGTAAAGGCTTGCCTTTGGCTATCAAGACGCTGGGAGGTATGTTGTCCTCGAAATTGGACATTACTTATTGGACTGAAGTCTTGAATAGCAATTTATGGGATTTACCTTCCAAGAAATATTCTGTTCTGCCATCTTTAAGATTAAGCTACCATCATCTTCCGCCAAATTTAAAGCGATGCTTTGCATACTGTTCAATATTCCCGAAAGGGTATGAGTTCAACAAGAAAGATCTAGTCTTGTTGTGGATGGCAGAAGGATTTGTGCAGCCAACGGCGCAGATAACTATGGAGGAAGTGGGCAATGGAAATTTTAGTGAACTGCAATCTAGGTGTTTTTTCCAAGAATCCTCGCAAAATAGATCTCTCTTTGTGATGCATGATCTAGTACATGACTTGGCACTTGGTGTTTCCAGGAGAACATGTATTCAGCTGGAGGAAAATTGGAAAAGCAGATTTTACCAGAATTGCGAGAAGGCTCGCTATTTCTCATGCATTCGTAGTAAATACGATGTCTTCAGAAAATTTGAAATGCTTAGTGAAGTGAAGCGTCTACGTACATTCTTACCGTTAGCACCATCAGAAGGAGCTGAATTTTGCTATTTAACAAAGAAAGTGCTGTCTGATATATTGCCTAAGCTAAGCTGTCTTCGGGTGTTATCTCTGAGCTATTATTGTATTACTGAGATTCCGGAATCCATTGGATGCTTGAAACATCTTCGTTTCATCAATTTTTCATATACAGAAATTAAGTACCTTCCACAGTCGATCAGTGATCTTTACAATCTACAAACATTGCTACTACGCAACTGTTATTATCTCATTGAGTTGCCTGCTGACATGGGGAAACTACTCTATCTACGCTACCTTGATGTTAGCGGAAGTGGTATACAAAAGATCTCACTGGGTCTGGATAAATTGGTGTGCCTCAGGACATTACCGGAGTTTGTTGTGGGTAGTGATGTTTCTAGTTTAAGGACATTACCAGAGTTCAATGTGGGTACTAATAGCTCTGGTACGTCCAATCAAAAGAGTAAAGGTTCTGGTATAGGTGCATTGAGTAACTTGTTGCACCTTGAGGGTTCACTTTCAATACTGAATTTGGAAAATGTCGATAATGTTTGGGATGCACACGAAGCTAGTTTGATAACTAAGAAACATCTTCGCGAGTTGTTGCTTCAATGGAGCGATGGTTTTGAGGACTCAGAGAAGGCTAGAATGGCAACTGATGTTCTTGATCTGTTGCGACCCCATCAAAATATAGAGAAAGTTACTATCAAGGGCTATAGTGGTATACAACTCCCTTCTTGGACGGCGAGTCCTTCATTCCACAAGCTGGTTTCTTTGAGTTTAATCAATTGCAAAGGCTGTCAATTCCTACCATCACTAGGTCAGCTTCCTTCACTCAAAAATCTCATGGTTAAAGGACTTAGCGAGATAAAAAGCATCGGTGATGAGTTTTTCGGCTATACTTCAACCATATTGACCTCTTTTGCATCTTTAGAGAGACTATCTTTTACGGATATGCTGGAATGGGAAGATTGGTTGTTTGGTCTTGACGGAGATAGGGAAGCATTCTCCAACCTCTTGGAATTCCACTTGGATGAGTGTCCTAAACTGCGGGGAAAATTACCTGACGTCCTTCCTTGCCTCGTAAAGCTTGTGATTAACGAGTGTCAACAATTGGATTCTTCTCTTCAACGACTTCCACAACTAAATGAGTTGGAACTAAGGAGATGTAACATTAGGTTGACTAGCAGCCCATGCGAGGTGACAAAACTCGCTTCGTTACAACTGTCTAATCTTTCAAATGAATATCTACCTGAAACTTTCCTGCAAAACTTGACAACAGTTGAGAGATTGATAATCAGTGATTGTACTGATCTTGTGCATCTATCGAGGAACGAGAATGAATTGCAGTACCTAACATCTCTTCGGCATCTGGTTATTAGGAATTGTGACTTACTGGTGTCCCTTTTCGAGGAAGGACAGAAGCTGCCTCACAGACTGGAATATGTAGAACTGGATAGTTGTCATAATTTGCAGAAGTTGCCATCGTTACTTCATACTTTAACGTCCCTTGTAGAAGTTTTAATCACAGATTGTCCAAGGCTGGAATCTTTTGCAGGGGGGATATTTCCGTCTAACTTAAAAGGCCTCGCCATTCGAGGATGCAGTATGGAGTCTTTACCCGAATCTATGATGAACAGGATCTCATCTCTCGAGTATTTGTCCGTCCAGGGCTGTTTAATGCTAGCTTCTTTTTCAAGAGATAGTGATTCACTTCCAACCACATTTCAGCAGCTGAAAATTGAGAAATGCCCGAATCTTGAGGTTCTTCCTGAAGGGATGATGCACACCAGCAATACATCTCTTCAAGTATTGGAGATTTTCGATTGCTCTTCTATCTCATCGTTCCCGGAAGGTCAACTGCCAAAAGCATTGAAAACACTCACAGTCTGGAACTGCTTCAATTTCGAGGCATTACCTGATATCAGAACCGAAACAATGCTTCTTGAATCTTTACGAGTTGGAAATTGTACAAATCTCAAGCACTTGCCTCATGGCTTGCACAAGCTGTTGAATCTTAATTATTTGGAAGTTGATGGTTGTCATGGTATAGAATGCTTTCCTCGAGAAGGCCTTCCAAGAAACCTTACGAAAGTACTAATCCTAGACTGTGAGAATCTGAAGTTCCTTCCGGAGTGGATGCAGAACCTCACATCTCTTCAAGAACTTCAGCTATCAAATTGTCCATCAATCAAATCTTTCCCGGAGGGCGGTTTTCCCATTAGCCTTGTGTCATTGGATATCAAAGATTGCAAGAATCTTATGCCAATGTCTGAATGGGGATTGCACAGGCTTGCCTCTCTTAGAAGGCTGACAATTCATGGGATCAGTTCAAATCTTTCTTGTTTTCCTGAATGGTTGCTCCCATCAACTCTAGAAACACTCAATATCGTTCAGTTATCCAATCTTGAATCTCTTTCTCCCTGGCTGCAAAATCTCACTTCACTCGAAAGTCTCAAGGTCAAGGATTGTCGAAAGCTTCTTTCGTTGCCAAAGGAAGATGTGCCACCAATGCTTTCTTATCTAGAGATAAGTGGATGTCCCTTGCTTGAACAAAACTGTGACTGGTCCAAGATTGATCATATCCCTTGCATTGTGATGTAGGATGCACGATGGATTCTGATATTTGGTTCCGTTTTATCTTGTTCACTTCTACTGGATCTTATGGAGCCTGCTCATGTACAACATGATTTGGACCTGATCATAAAAAAAGTTCTGTTTAAGCAAACCATCCTATCCTCTGTATAGGGCTCTAAAAGTATGAACAGTTTGGTGTCATTCGCTTTACATTCTACTGCCTTATTGGTACTTACTGTGCAAAATGACATGCTTTGAGCTCAATAATGGTGCTTATATGTGTAGGGGATGATCCGAACGAAAAGGAGTGAAAATGAGTGCCTTGGAGTGAAGAAAGGATTGGCGCAATTCAGTGCCCAGACTAGTGCTTTGCAGCCATAAAGCACTCAAAAACATGTCCGGGAAAAGGAGAATGAGTAGATTAGACCCGAGGTCAATTCTTTCAAGCTCCTACTACAGAAATCGGTGCTTAGCACTAAGAAAGTGCAGACTGTTGTATATTATTTTTCAGATTTTACGTCTTTTGAATCACAACATTTCAAATAAAAAACTCAATAATTGTCCTAAGATATAACGTGTTGGTAGTGCACAACTTGCATTAAGACAACCTTTGTTCTGTAAATCAAAATCTTACGCGAGCAATGCCATGTATACAAACTCTTGTAATACAAATTGTATTCAACGAACATATATTACTCTATTTCTTGGGGCTTCATTGTTTTCTTCAATCATATAACGATCTTTCATGTGTCGTTAATCACACTGTCAGATCTGAAGGCAAGCAATGTTATCTTAGACAGTGGTATGACTCCAAAATATGTTGCAGCAGTTATATGTCACCTGAATACGTCATGGGAGGAGTATTCTCCGAGAAGTCTGATGTCTACAGCTTTGGCGTTTTGATACTAGAGATTGCTAAGTGGCAGGACAAACACAGGATTTTATGACCATGAGAAGCATTCGGACCTTCATAGTTATGTAAGTCCAAAATTAGCAGGACCTCTTGCAACAAATTCAATATTCAACTTGTTATCTACTTGTTTTCATGTTATCATTTTGAAACAAATTTTAGGACTCTAGACTTAGATAAAGCACTTCCGCGCTCATTTTCCTTCACAACAGTGTTGAGATGCATACATGTTGGCTTGGTTTGTACCCAGGACAACGTGACTGATTGGACATCAATGTCATCTTTCATTCTTATGCTAAGTAGTGAGATGGATTTGCCTCAACCACAGCAGCCTACATTTGTGGCCTGGTTTGTATCCAGGACAACGCGGTTGATTGGCCATCAATGTCATTTGTTGTTCTTATGCTAAGTAGTGATATGGATATTTGCCCTCAATGGTCTAGACGCCTCAACTCGTCTCCATTGTGTCTCGTGGATACTTGATGCTGACGTGACACATAAATTTTGGAGATGTCTAGATGATCATTTTGCAAGTCCGAGTGTTCAACTAACACAATGGAGACGAGTTGACTGTTTAGTGTCAGTTGAGCCAAGTGAAAGATGTTTATCTAATGTATATTATGCCTTCTTATAAAGATTGCATAATGTATATTACTTTTGAGTCTGCTAAAATTGTGGCCATAATGTAATTCAGATCACATCTTCCTTCGTTCAGTTTTCCTTGTCACACTCGGACTTGACACGCTAAATAAGAAAATAATGAGTGACATGACTATTTTGTCATACTATCTCTATCAATTGAGGTTCAGTAATAGGTATTGAAAAATGATTTGAAAAATAAATAATTAATGTTAAGGGTAAAACATGTTCTTAAGTGCTCATTACGTACACATAATTATTTGAATTAGCCTTATTTACCTCAACAAGTCGTAAAACTTCAGGCATGATCTCATTGAGGTTGTTGGTCTATATAATTCAAGAAGATGACATATTTTATGTGATTAACTTAATTATCTAATAAACGTATGAAAATACATACAATTTTTTTTTTCAAAATTTTGATCGAAAGTGTTTAATAGTAACACTTCATATATTGATAGTGCTATACTTCAAACTTGTCTCTCTCTTTGGTAACACAAATTTTTACATCCATATAAGTTGTTTAGAGGGCATTAGAGGGCAATGCGGTGCACTAAAGCTCCTGCTATGAGGCACGGGATTGGGGAAGCCAGACCACAAGGGTCTATTGTATGCAGTCTTACCCTGCATTTCTGCAAGAGACTGTTCCACGTCTTGAACCTATGACCTCCTGGTCGCATGGCAGCAACAACTTTTCCGGTTAGAGCCACAAGAAAGTGTTGAGAAAATGATATTTCAGTAGAACTGAATTGAATACTTCTTGATTGAGTAAAAAGGTACACAAAATCTGGCACCTGAAGTTTTGCAATGTAAAAAAGGTTATGTACATTGAATGATACATTGATTTACAAATTACAATATACTTCAGTTATACATTATTTTTTTTGAAAATTGTTGATCTGTTGTTGTTCTAATGTACTATACTATTTTTCCAGCAGGGTCGATGAACAACATTCGTTCATCAGGGGTATCTCTATGTTCACTCCCATCAGCGGAATTTTCCTTGATTTCTATTCTGTTACGTACAAGTGGGCAAGCCAGTCTGTCTGTACCTATCGAGGGTCAAGCCTGGTAATCGTAACTTGATTCACTGTGAAAGTTTCTTCGTAGATAGTTTCCGAGTGTTCATCAACAGGTCTTCTTCCGAGGCAAAAACCAGGGTGCTTAGGCTGAGGCATTGACGTGGTTTCACTGCCTAACATCAACACGACGGTTGCCATGTTTGGTCTATCTTCTGCTTGCTCCTGAACACACAATAATCCGACATGTATGCATCGCATTACTTCACACGGAGAAAATGATTCACCAACTGCTGAATCGAGTAGTTCCGAGGCTCTTCCCTCTCGCCATAGTTTCCATGCCTGCATAGCGTCAATTATACATGCGGTATTAGAAATCAGAGAACGGAACTAGAGAGGAAGTTACAGTTTTCGCAGAATTCAGCAGCTTTAGTCAGAACCTTGTATTAGTTGATATGATTACAACTTATATGCATAAATATAGGGAAAAAGGTCCAAAATATACCTTAACTTTGGCGAAATTTGTTGTTACACGCCTTAACTTTGCGGGGGTTCTATAACCCCCTAGATCATTTATTACCGTATTTCTGTGGCATATATTTGCTTAGTTGAACCACTTCATACCCTCACACGCTCAGTGTGCTAGCAAATAAATGCCATCGAAATATGATAAAAAATAATCTAGAGGGTCATATGACCCCACAAAGATGAGGCGTGTTACAACAAATTTCGCCAAAGTTCAGGTATATTTCGGACCTTTTACTCCATAAATATATTATTACAACTTAATATGCATAAATAATTTATCAAGAACATAATAAGCTATACTTTTTAGAATTCAGAACGCATGAACTCAAAATTCTGATTCCGCTTCTGTTAGAAATGA
Source organism: Capsicum pubescens (assembly GCA_030864215.1). NCBI lineage: Eukaryota > Viridiplantae > Streptophyta > Magnoliopsida > Solanales > Solanaceae > Capsicum > Capsicum pubescens. The sequence continues at coordinate 259,422,510 of CM061541.1, forward strand.
TGACTAAGTTGTGATAGTTCTGGTGTACTTACATGGCCAAGAAGGTTTCTTTGGTTGTTCTGTAAATAAAATCCTCTATTCTTCTTCCCTGTTACTATTTCCAACACCAAAACTCCGAAGCTGAAAACATCGGATTTAACAGAGAATAAACCGTCCATCGCATATTCAGGAGACATGTAACCACTGCATCAAGAGAAAAACTTTGGATTTACCAACAATTTCAGAAGTATTAAAGGAATGGGTTTACGTAAATAAAGTAAAGCATCTAGTACCCCTGAGCTATGACCAAATTTGTTACGACACACTCCAACTTCACGGGGGTTCTATTACCCCCGAACTAAATTTTAGCATATTTTTGGTCATTTTTTAGCTGACATGTCACTTTTTTTCAACCTTTTTAGCTGACGTGACACCTTTTGACGTGGGCTTCATTTTATGTAATAAAGATGCCATGTCAGCACAAAAGGGTGCCAAAAATACTCTAAAACTGAGTTCGGGGGTAATAGGACCCTTGTGAAGTTGGAATGTGTCATAGCAACTTTGATCATAGTTCGGGGATACTGGTTTCTTATCTCAAGTAAATATGATGATTCTTACTAGGTTCCAACTACTCTCTTTGTATTTCCTTCGGTTTCATCGCCTCCGAAAATTCTTGCCATGCCAAAATCTGATATTTTGGGGTTCAGTTCTTTATCAAGGAGAATGTTGCTTGCTTTGAGATCTCTATGAATAATCCGAAACCTTGAATCTTGATGAAGATACAGAAGCCCCCGTGCGATTCCACAGATAATGCTGAATCGCCTTTGCCAATCAAGCAACGAGCTATTTTGCTTATCTGAGACGCGTATATTTGTTAAATGTTAAGTCCAAGAGCACATAAGTACAACTCACAACACAAGAAAGATATAGAACGAAAACTAAAATGACTTACTGAACAAGATTGAATCCAAGCTTTTATTTTCCAAGTATTCGTATATCAACATTTTTTCTTCCATCTCAACGCAACATCCAAGAAGGCGAACGAGGTTTCTGTGCTGAAGTCTTGCAATCAATCTTAGCTCATTCTTGAATTCCTCTATTCCTTGGCCTGAATTCTTTGACAGCCTTTTCACTGCTATTTCTTGATCATCTATTATTCCCTGATAAAAAACCGATGTTCGTTTATTGAGTGCCATCACATCGATCCTACGATATAAAAAGGACTAGTTTTCTCTAATGTTGCTCGAATCCTCTGAAAATGTCATTGCACCCGTGTCAACACTTTTGGAGGATGCAACATGACTGCAGCAACATTTTTGGAGGATCCGGATAGCATTGGTTAAGAACTAGTGCATTTTTTAAAGATGTGACACGGAATGCAACAACATATTTGGAGGATCGAAGCAACATAGGTTGTTTTCTGTGTTGCTTGGACTCTTCACAAATGTTGGAGGTGTGTGTCACATTTTCAAAAAGTAGCGCATTTTCGGAGGACCTAACACGAATGCGACAACATCTTTGGAGAGTCGGAGCAACACAAGTTGTTTTCACATCTAGCTGAGCTTTAACTTGTATACGCAAAAAAAGAACTAGTTTTTCATACATTTGCTCAAATCCTCGAAAAATGCCACTGCACCCTTGTCAGATCTTAAAAAATAACGCTTTTTTGGAGGTTTAAACAACATACATTGGTTGTTTTCACATTTTTTGAGCTTTACCTTTTAAACACAAAAAGGATTATTTTTTTTCATATATTGCTCAAATCCTAGAAAAACACTACTTCACTCGTGTCAGATTCTCCAAAGTAATGCGCTGTTGGAGGTTCCAACACAAGTTACAATGACATTTTTGGAGGATCCGAGCAATCCGAGCAACATACATATACATTTTTCACATCTAGCATAGCATTCCCACAAAAAAGACCAGTTTTTTTTCATATATTGCTCAAATCCTAGAAAAATGCGACTTCACTCATGTCAGATCTTCCAAAGTAATGCATTATTGGAGGATCCGACACAAGTTACAATGACATTTTTGGAGGATCCGAGCAACATACATATACATTTTTCACATCTAGCATAGTGTTACCACAAAAAGGAATAGTTTTTTTCATATATTGCTCAAATCCTAGAAAAACACTACTTAACTCGTGTCAGATCCTCCAAAGTAATGCATTGTCGGAGGATCCGACACAAGTTACAATGACATTTTTGGAAGATCCGAGAAACATACATATACATTTTTCACATCTAGCATAGCGTTACCACGCAAAAAGGACTAATTTTTTCATCTATTGCTCAAATCATAGAAAAACGCTACTTCACTCGTGTCAGATCCTCCAAAGTAATGCATTATTGGAGGTTCCAACACAAGTTACAATGACATTTTTTGAGGATCCGAGCAACATACCTATACATTTTTCATATCTAGCACAGCGATACCACAAAAAGGACTAGTTTTTTCATATATTGCTCAAATCCTAGAAAAACGCTACTTCACTCGTGTTAGATCCTCCAAAGGAATACATTATTATATTGGATGATCCAACACAAGTTACAAAGACATTTTTGGAGGATCCGAGCAACATAGATATACTTTTTTTCTCATCTAGCATAGCGTTACCTTGTAAACGCAACCAAAACCGCCCTGTCCTAACTTGTTTGCATCAGAAAAATCTTCTGTAGCCACAGCTAAGGTACTGAGATCAAATAATGGCAATTCAAACTCATCTGCAACTGTTTCACCAGATATTTCTCCCTTACTTGGAATAATAGCTGTGTTCACTAGAAGATCTTGGCTTCTTTCAATAGGGCCTAGTTCAAAAATAGTGTAAGAATATGAATTTGATAACAAAGCCTTTAACAAATGACAATTGTGGTTAAGGTGTGTGCACAACAACAACAACATACTCGGGGTCTGGGGAGGGTAAAGCGTACGCAGTCCATACCATTACCTCAGATGAAGTAGAGAGGTTGTTTTCGATAGACCCTAGCTCAGGACAGATAACAGTAATAAAGGCAGCCCGGTGCACTAAAGCTACCGCTATGCGCGGTGTCCGGGGAAGGGCCCCACCACAAAGGTGTATTGTACGCAGCCTTACCTTGCATTTCTGCCAAAGGCTGTTTCCAACGCTTGAACTCGTGACCTCTTGGTCATATAGAGGACAGATAACAGTATAACAAACAAAGATAACAGATAAAAAGTGTACATGTGGCAAATGAGTTCATATTAGTTCAGGGGACCGGGGTTCCATGAACACCGAATATTTTAGGTTTAAAATTCGCAAAATCGTGATACTTTACCCAAATTTTAACATATTCACTCTGTACACTATAATTTTGCATGCATGCATACTTTGGTACTACGTTACTAGGACTCTCCAAAAATGTTGCCGCACCCGTGTTGGATGGATCCGACACATATTCGATGACATTTTCGGAGAGTTCGAGCAACATATATCTTTGATAAATATCGAATTATCGAACCAAAATTGAAATTATAGGCTATGAACATACCTCTTTGGTCTGATTTTTTTCGTATTGGACCTTGCAATAATTTCTTTCTCTTTGAGAAGAAGCAAATGCTTATTACTCCAATTAGCACAATAACAACACCAGCTGTGATTCCAGTAGCCATAGCAATTCTTTTTGTCTTGCCAGAACCATTTTCAGATCCCACATTTCCACTTTTTGCTGAAAATTAAGACATTCAAAATGAGTCAATCAAGATTGAATGTTATTTAATTTTTAACAGTAAAGTCATAAAATTATTCTTTTTTATCGCGATTGAGTAGCTGAACTAGGTGTGAGTAGCTCGAAAAATACAAATAATCGAAAGGTCAAGTTTCTAGCATGGGATTATGGCACGTTGCATGTTATGTCGATGCATTGTTCTACGTAAATTAAATTTCAGAAAATAAAATAATTTGTGATGAATTTGAATTAATCCAACACATTTTATTTTATATCCAACACATTTTATTTTAATTAATAAATCAAACATCTACCAAGAAAGTATACCAACTAAATAATTCAACATTATTTAATCTTCATATTTTTTATTCCTTCATAGACCCCTAAGGACTTGGTACATGGTGATGCCCAAGATTTGACCTTGGCAAAAGCTTCTTTTTTTTTTTTTTTTAATTATTATTATTATTTAAAATATGAAAGTAAACCTTATAAAAAACACAAAAGTAAAACTCATACTAAGTAAATTTAAAATTAATCAAAGTCAAAATAATCGGCCAAATAACTCTTTTTGGAATGTATAACAAACTATATAAAAATAATAATATAAAATGGGACCCAAAAATTAGTTTGTGTGAACTTACCTAACTTTTTGGATCAACTAGGCCACTATTTCAAGAATTTCAAATTGTCCACTAATTTTAGTTTCTCCATCATTGTCAAAATTGAAATAAAAAAAGACATGAATTCTTCAAAAAGGTATTACAAATAAAGAAAAAAAATTAGTCCTCAAAAACACATCGAAATTATGATTTTTTTTAGTGAGTTTCATAAATCAACTGCTAGTTGTTCTCTTTTCTGACTTGAACGATCGATCACCATTTATGTATTAAAAATACACCTTAAAACTTATTAGGCCAATTATATTTTTCTATTTAAATTATCATCATCTACTCAATTAGCTATGCTTTAATGCATAAATAGTGAAAGTTCATGTAGGAAAAGATAGAGATGATGATACTTCAGATAAAAAAAAGAAAATCACTAATATATAATTAATGTGAAATTCACGAAAAAAGTGATAATTCAGTTATATGTTTTTGATCATTATCCCAAGAACAAAAAGTTAATTTAATTTTCCTATTTGAGCTATCAGCAATTTCTCAACTAGGTGTATTTAAATACATAGATACTGATAATTTAGATAAAATATATATATATATATATATGGTAATAATTCATATAGAAAAATAAAACTACGACAATTAAAGTGTGAAACTTGTGAAAAATAACAATTCAATTTTGATTTTGATCATTATCTAAAAAAAAAGCTAATTTAATTTTCATTATGTTACGCAACCATTCACGTTATCAAATACAAAATAAAAAAGCTAACTCACACTTTGATCACTTTATGATCACCATATTTTAATTTTAAACACCTTACACACCCTCTCCTTTTTTTTTTTTAAGTAAAAACTAGTGGATATACAAATTCCTGATTTGAAGTTTATGAAATTTATAACTATAATGATAATTGAATTTATAGATATTTAATTATTTTTCTTAATATATACAGAGTCTAGATAAACGTTATTGAGTTCACGAAATCTATAATGAACCCTCAAGATCTGTCTCTGAATGTACATCAAACTAAATTTGAGCATAACATATGTACCTTTTATACTCAAATTTTTCATGTATATACACACAACGAACGTTGATAATTTATCCATTTATTCATGTGTTTATTACTATCATTCTTTTTATTTTTAAATATTATTGATATATATAACTTAAATTCTAAATTTAAAAATCTTGGTTTTAGTTTACAATTAACCATCCCAACCTAACTTTCTTTTTTTTTAAAAAAAAAACATACACCTTATTATAGTAAATAAACCAAATAGTAATTAATTATTGCTAATTAAGTCCCCCATTTGAATTCAATGCATAATGCATAATAATTTAAAAATAAAATAGGAAATTTTAATGAAAAATCGTGCCTACCACAAAGACTATGTATGTCTTTCTCTCTGAATTAAATATTTAGAAAATTAATATATTTAAATATTTGGCTGTTTTCAAGTCTTTGTCAAGAGTCAATGGACTTAATTAATCATAATTTTGCTTTTGTATAATGATAATATGTACTAACTTCTTGTTTTTCAAAGTGTAGCACCAACTACTTTTCAATTAACTATTCTCATTAATATAAAACAATTAAAAGATATTTTAATCATACATTTTTTGAGAAAGAACAAACGTTACGAACGATAGACTCACAATTCACACAATCATTTTCAAATTTCCTAAAATCATAACAAGAGTGCACGAATGACCTACTGTGACGTGGATGGATCTACGCGTGTCAAATACACAATAACACTTCAGAGGATTACGAAATATCGAAGGCAACAATCTACACAATCAGTTCAAAATCTCCTAAAATCACAACAAGGACGCGCGAACTACCTACTGTGACGTGGAAGGATCTGCACGTGTCCAATTCACAGTAACACTTCAAAAGGGTTACGGCATATCGAACTCCACGATCTATACAATCGTTTCAGAATCTCCTAAAGCCGCAACAAGGACGCACGGACTACCTACTGTAACGTGAATGGATCTGCACGTGTCCAATCCACAATAATACTTCAAAAGGGTTAGGCCATATCAAACGCCACGATGTATACAATTGCCTCAAAATCTCCTAAAGCCATAACAAGGACGAGCGAACAACCTAATGTAACGTGGACAGATCTACATGTGTCCAATCCACAATAACACTTCAAAAGAGTTACGAATATCAAACGCCACGATCTATACAATTATCTCAAAATCTCCTTAAGCCACAAGGACAAGCGAACAACCTAATGTGACGTGGACGGATTTGCACGTGTTCAATCCACAATAACACTTCAAAAGAGTTACGACATATCGAACTCCACAATCTATACAATAATTTAAGAATCACCTAATGCCACAACAAGGGCGGACGAACAACCTAATGTGACATGGACGGATCTCCACGTGTCCAATCCACAATAATACTTCAAAAGAGTTACGACATATCGAACTCCACGATTTAGACAATCGTTTCAGAATCTCCTAAAGCCTCAACAAGGGTGGGCGAACAACCTAATGTAATGTGGACGGACCTCCACATGTCCAATCCACAATAACACTTCAAAAGAGTTACGACATATTGAACTTCACGATTTATACAATCATTTCAGAATCTCCTAAAGCCTCAACAAGGGCGGACGAACAACCTAATGTGACGTGGATGGATCTCCACGTGTCCAGTCCATAATAACACTTTAAAGCATTAAGAAATATCGATTTCATGATCTGCACACGATTCAGAAACTCCTAAAATCACAACAAGTGTGCATCAACGACGTACTATGGCGTAGACACTCCACGTGTCCAATCCACGATAACACTTCTAATTTCTAAAATCAAAGGGTAAAAAATGTAGCCTAGACAAATGGATTTTGACCGTTTTTTATATTATAAATGTGCAATTCAAACCCCATAAAAAATTAATCATTATTATTATTAAACCTAATAAATAAATTAAAATTTCATGTATACATCTCTACCAACACTCAACTACTCCATCAAATTTGATTAGACTCAACTCTCTCCTGCTAAGTCAAGAATTTATAATCCAATCTTGATTAAAAAAAAATAAAATAAAAAATTACCAAAAAAATTTTTATCGAGGTGGTAACCGATAAGTACTCTTTCATTTATAACTAGACGTTTCAGAACAGATATCGAACGCCAGATAAAAAAACAAAAACATGCCACATATGAACACTAAAATGTAAACGTACCTGCGTCAGAAGAAGCAACTCGAACGTAGAGAATTTGTCCACCTTCTGCTGCCGAATATTGCCGCATGTCGACTAATTCCTTTGTCCAAATGACACAACCCGAACCAGTGCCCGTAACGTTCGCAGTGGTGTACGCTGTGCATGAACAGTTGTACCTACACATTTTTTCACATTCCTCCAAATTCATCTTAGTATCAACAAATGAACTTGAGCTTTGGGGCAATTTCATGTTTCTCAATTTGTTAAAAACATCAGTGTCACAATCCAAATCATGATATCTAACACATCCATCTGATCCATCTCTTAAATCCCATGCCACTTGATTTTTGGGCTTGTAGCCCACTAAACATTTGCACACCGGGGACAGATTCGCGTTACAAATTCCAGAAACACCACATTCTTCGTAAGAATCACATTGGTCTTTTGGTGCGTACCAGAATTTATTCCAAATGTTACTAGTCGGAATCCAAGTGTACCTCTCTAAGAAACCGTTGTGCTTCACTAACAATCTTGAACATATTTTCTTGTCGAGCACCTGTTCAAAACATAATTAAGTAGGTAAAAATACGTTTTCACAAAAATTTAACGTAGTATCAGAGCAAATATATATGTCCTATTTTTTTTGTCTTAACATGATAAGAAATGGACGTTGAGCCTGTACTCAACCCTGAATCTAGCTCATAAGTTGAGGACAACTAAGAACGTATAAAAAGACGATCAATTAGTTCCCTACCCCCCAGTTCCCCACCATCATTGCACGATTCAACACCCCTCGATAGGGGCGCAATATCGGATAAACAAAAAATTAAGATGAGTCTGACTCTGATATATCATGATTAAAAAAATAGACCTTGAAATCAATTTAAACACCAAAAGCTTGGTGAAGATTATCCAAAACAAACCAAAGTCCCCATCCCACCACTTACATGAGACTCAACATAACACCTTTTATTATTATGTTGGAGTGGAAAGTACTCCTTCGTCCTAGCTAGAGTTATCAAATTCGAGCCCCAATATAAAATCACCTTTAATAGGGAGCGCTTTACCCACAAAGTGGAACTTTCCAGGTCCAACAAATATTGAACACCAGGTCAAAAACCAACAAAAAAAATTCTTACAGAATCAGGCCCGCACATGGCAGGGCGCACTTTATCCCAAAGCGGGACTTTCCCTGGTCCAACGGGTATTGAACCCCGGGTCAAAAACCAACAAAAAAGAAACTTACAGAATCAGGCCCGCACATGAGAGGACCCAAAGCGGGACTTTTCAGATCCAACGGGTATTGAACACCGGGTCAAAAACCAACAACAAAAAAAAGAAACTTAACAGAATCAGGCCAACAAATGAGGGAACAAACATACCTCGAATGTATAGTAAACTTCATCTTTATTCATCTGAAACTCAAAAGTTATAACCTCAGTAGGTTTCATTTCAGGTACACCACTAAATCCAACTCCATTCCAAGGTCCACTTCTATAAAAAATCACATCTCTATTTGTCAAATAAGCTTCAGGCAAACCATTAACATCAAGTTTAAATGTATAATTTCCAGGAGCTGGATCAAACTGTGACTTCCACGACGTAATATTCCTGTTTAATCTTGTTTTCGAATCCCAACCTAGTTTCATCCCTGGTAACAATGTATCTGAAGGATAATCAAAACTTTGCCACAGTACTTTCTCATCGTTCTTTGATAGAACGATGAAGTTACCTGTATCCAACAACTGAGCTACAAATGTAGCATCCGTATGGTCTTCAGATATATCATCTGATATATCTGAAGACCATACGTAATTTCCATGCTCATCATTTATGACAAGATTGCCATCTGAGTTGAATTTCATAACAGCTGAAGACGATGTTGATGAATTGGCAACAGGTTTTTCCCTGTTAGCAACCCAAACAATCGTTGTCTCTTTAATCTCTTTGTACCAAATTCCGACATACCATTTATCTGAATTTGGACCACCAGGGCTGAAGAATCCAAGTTCAAACTTGTTTTGTTTAGAGACTAAAGTTTTGTGTATTGTTAGAGGATTTGTAATTGTGATTGTATCAATTGGTGTTGGTGTTGCAAGAATTGGTAAAAGAATTTGTGAAAATAGGAAGAAGAAGGAACAAGAACATAGGTGAAAATTGTGTTGTTTGGTTTTAATGTTTATCATTGTTGACTTTAAAGAATGGGGTGTTTTTGAAGCTTTTTGTAGTGGCTTTGTTATTATCTATAGACATTTTTGTGACATTTGTTGGGGAGTTTGGTAGAAGAATTCATTTTCACATTTTGTTTGTATTCCCTCTCCGGTTAATTTTACTTTTCATATTCTTTTTTTATACATTTTTTAAGAAAATATTACTCGCTTCATTTTAATTTGTACGATCTATTTTGACTTGATATGGGATTTGGTCGAAAAAATCATTTTCACATTTTTTACTGCAACTTTCGGTTCATTTTACTTTGCAGTTGTTGATCTGTAGTAGCAGAGCCAGGACATTCATCAAGGGGTTGACAAGTGAACCTGCGAACTAATCTAATCGAAGGGGTTCAACATCTACTATATATACATAAAAAATAATTTTAATCATGTATACATAATATAATATTCTGTCAAAGGGGTTCATCCCTATTCCAAGTGTAGCTTCACCTCTGTTGATCTGTTACACACTTCAAGAAAATCTTAATTAGAAGTGTATTTTACTAAATTAATTTTATTTGTGATGTTTTGAAACTCTAAATTTGACCAGTGCTTTCTCCGGACCACTTTACTTGTCATTCGTACTTAAAAATAAATAAATTGATTTATAGTACTTATCATTTTAAAAAATCAAGACATAATTATTTATTTGTTTCCATATTTATCCTTAATCATAAATACAGTGTAAAAGAAAGGAACATTAATCACTCTATCCCATATTAATGTGATTCGTCCACTTTCTTATCAAGGCAAATTTAATTTTTTTGTCAAAAATTGTTTAGAAATAAATGTCAAAATTTCATTAGATACTCCATTAACTAACCCTTATAAACTATAAATTCTAACCACATCACTTATTTTGCCGATTGATGTAGCTAATCTTTAGAATTAAAAAGTACTTATTAATCATTGTATACTAAATCATAATAACAAATAGTTAATTACGACATCTTTTTCTTTAAAAAACTTTTTAAATCATAATCATAATTCCAAAAAGAATAATTCTTTTTTTTGGCAATATTTTAGTTCTAACTTTTCATATGACATGTTTAAGATCATAAAATTAAATAACATTTTAATACATTTGACATAATTTTAATTTAAGATTATAAAATTTAAAAATATTTTTTATTGTTTTAAACTTTATGTCGAATTAAAATAAGTCATTTTAAAAAAAATAAAATGGAAGAAGTAATGTATGTATATATATTAGACCCCACTTTTCAAAGTTAGATTGCTTCATTGCAACTTAATGGGGGTAGGTTTAGGTTTGATTAAGTTAGTTAAGAGAGAGTTGATATTTCTTCTCCTTTTTTGAATTTAAATTTTGTACAATGTTAATGTATACAATATTTTATATTATAGGTTATTTAATTTTTATGTAAAAAGTTGGACAGCTTGCAATAGCAGATTAAATTTACCTGATAGCGTAGAATATTTTGTCTACTTTTAGTAAATTTGATCAGCTATCGCAGACTATCCAATTTTTTACATAAAAATTTAAAAAGAAAAAAAATTAGATAACTTATAATATAGAATATTTTATTCGTTAACATTAAAAGTGTACAAAACTTAAACTCTTTTTTTGGTTGGACAAAGGAAATCAATTTTCGTTGTCTTTCGGATGGACATAACATAGATAAAGGCATCATTTTCACCCTATACTATATAAGAAAAGTCTAAGCCACACCGAAATTATATAAGTGACCTATTACACACCTTAACTATATAAAAGTGATATTATTACCTCCCCGCGACTCCCATTCTAAGGCGCGTGTGTTACACTTATTTTAGGCGCGTCCAGCCTATTAAATAACAAAAGTAAACGGCTAAAAACATTAAGGGAAAAAACATCATTTCCACCCCAAACTATAGTCGAAAAGTCGAATCCACACCTAAACTATATAAGTGACCTATTACACACCTTAACTATAAAAAAGTGATACTTTTTACTGACGTGGTGCTGACGTGGCAGCGCGTGTAAAACACTACACCACATGCAAGTGGTGGTAGCCTGACAGGGTGTAAATAGTTTCATTTTTTTATAGTTTAGGTGTGTAATAGGTCACTAGTATAGTTTAGGTGTGGCTTCGACTTTTCAGGTATAGTTTGGGATGAAAACGATGCCTTTTCCCAATTCAGTTTTAGTATAGTTTGTACACCATACATGAGATGTAAACAGTACTAAATGAACACCACGTTATGATTTCAACTGAGAAAGTTTGAACTTGAGATCTCTTATTTAAGAGATCGCATACTCAATCAACTCGTTAGAAGAGCTGATATTTAACAACACTAAAATATACTACTAAAAATATATTAGTTATATGATGAATTTTCGATGCGTATCTAAATTAGTTAAATTTTGATGAATGAAAAAAAGGTAAATAATTACATGCAAATAAAATAAAATAAAATCATGTTAATCCAAAAATTTAAGAACAAACTAGTAATTGAAATTCAAAAGTCAATGAGGGTAAAGAATATAAATATAATAAATAAAAAAATTGCACATCCTTCACGGAGAATTGTTGGAAAAAATAAAAAAATAAAAAATTTAGCTTGTTCTCCACTAATTGCCATTCACACACAAAAAGTTGTTTGGTGTCTTATATGGAAGTTATCCATACAAGTTATTAAAAAAGCGACTTAATAAGATGGGTGGCCTAAAATTAATTTTATCAAGGTTGTTTAATATTTTTAGACAAAGTCGATTTATAAATTTATAAAAAAATAACATAAACATATATCTTAATTTATTATATTTATATAAATTTTTGCCCTTATAAAGTAAGTACTAAAATTTCAACTAATTATGTATATTCATTGAATGTATCGGGAGCTAATTATGCATCTCGACAGATTTAAAATCGAAAAAAATATATCAAAAGCTAATTATGTACCTTTATAAAGAAAAAATGTATCTTCGTTGGATGTATTATGTATCTTGACAAATTCAAAATCGAAAAAATATATCAAGAGCTAATTATGTATCTTCACAACGAAAAAAATGTATCTTTATTGGATGTATCAGGGTTAATTAAATATCTCGACAGACCAAAAATCAAATTTATATTGTTTGGCCAATTTTTTTTTTTAAATAATGGGTATTCTTGAGTTGTCATGTCAAGTTGTATTAGTTTTCACATTATTATATTCTCCTTTTCTCATTTTTATATATTGGTGAAATTTGGTCTTAATCCATGACCAGGCAGGATTGAAAATAATTTTAAATTTTCTACTAAATAAATCATTTTAATAGACTAAACCATTTGAAAAATTTTAATTTCCTTTTGCCGAATATATATTGGAGTAATATTTAGTAATTTTTAGATTTTTATATATTGACTTTTCGGGGGAAACTAAAATCCGAAAGAATTATAGTTCGCGTGTATACACAAAAAACATAGTAGTCAAATAACTGGATTTTGCCACCAAATTTATTATAAATATATCGTTATATAGCTCGTAGCTAACATAATTTTCTGATAATATGTTGTATATGTTGCTAAATAGGATCAGCAATAAATTTTGCAATTTAGCTACATAATTTATCCCTCGATATTTTTGTTTATTGGTAGTCGTGGGAGGATGAATACATTGAACTATTTTTTGTTTAAAAAAAAAAAAAAGTATTTGGAGTTTTTTTTTTTTAAACAAATAAAATTAACATTCAAATTTTGTGGCTTATTACGTATCTAAGGTTGGTTTGGTTTTGGTTTAATATAAAACAAAAAATAATCTCTCTTATTTTAAAATTCCTGGAATTGTTTTAATTTAGAAGAAAATTAATGTTTCTGGTAACCAAACAATTTATTTTCTTTATGTTTCTGGAGATTTTTTTTTTTCAAAAAAAACTTGTGGGCCAAACATGACTTAGTCTTCATTTTGATACGTTTCTTCCAAGCTCATGAGTTATTTTAGTTATTGTGTTCACAATTAAATTTGTACATATTTATTATATTTTCTAATGTAATTATAACATCAAAGAAGAAATTATTGAGTTCGTCTGAATCTGTATTTAACAATTTAGTCCATCCTTGATTATGGCGTTTGGTACTGCATTTATATTCTTGTAGTTAGCAAATCGTCACGTATATGTTCTTGTCATTATAGGAACTCCAGAGTGAAATAAGTGTGTTTGCAATAAATTTTAATGTGATTTAAAATAAATTATAATAACAAATAAAATATTAAGAAACATAATTTTCTTGATAAATAATGTGTGTACAGTTCTATTTGTTTTCTTAATTTTTCTCTCTTAACATGTTTTTCGACTAGGATGATGAAACCTCTTGGAATTTATTTGATCTTCATGAAAAAAGAATTTGAGATAATCATCCAGTAATCCCTCGAACCATGACCAAAGTTGCTACGACACATTCCAACTTCACAGGAATTCTATTACCCCTGAACTCAATTTTAGCGTATTTTTTTTTTACTTTTTTGTGCTGACATGACACTTTTATTACATAAAATTTGATCCACGTTAAAGGTGATACGTCAGCTAAAAAAGTGTCACGTCAGCTAAAAAGGATGACAAAATACGCTAAAACTTAGTTGGGGGGTAGTAAGACCCGTAAAGTTGAAGTATGTCGTAACAAATTCGGTCATAATTCAACGGGGCACTAGCTAAATGCTTTACTCAAAGAATTTTGTGGAAACGTTTAAGTATTTGATTGTGAAGAAGATTCTGGTCACATCTTCAATTTTTTTTATGAATACCAAAGATCTTATGGGATATTCTAGATGCCTTTTTTTTAGAAATATGTTACGTTTTAAATAGGCGTGAGCCCGAATTTAGGTTCAGTAGTCACTAAAAACATTAGACTCGTCTTATAGAATCATACGAAATTTCGATATATGTAAAGTAAATTTTATGTGTCAAACTATTTCAACAAAAGTACTCAAATATAACTTAAAAAATGTCGTTATAATAAAATATTAGTCAAAATTTACATAACTTGAATTTCTAAAAAAGGAAAGTTTCATATAAAATATAAATTGGGCAGTAAAAATAGTTGTTTGGCATATGTTTAGCCTAAAGTGGAAGGGACTAAAATATGTTTATCATTGACTATTTTCTTTATATGTTTATTTTATCATATATTGAGCATGGACCATATAGAATGAGTTGAAATTAGTTAAATTGCCAATAGTGTGAGTATACCACTAAGACTTTGACAATAATATTTTCACAATTATATATTATCTGCAGTGATTTTGATCAACTCAAATTGTTGACATATTTGATGTTTTAATAAAATAATGAGTCATTTATTAATTATTTAAAAATAAATTTAGTCAAATATTCTTATAATTAGAACTATATTGCATAGGTACTCAAATTTTTTTCTTTTTAATTCTATTGAGTAATTTTACTTTTCTTACGTGTTTGATTCTTTGATTTCAACAATCAAGCCCCATTTTAAACTAAGCGGTATTTTGCATGAATTAATTATTTCACTTAATTTATATAAAAAAATTATTTTCTTTTAGTGAGGGAAACTTCTAAATTAAAGTCAAACCCATTATACATGAGTTTGGTGGGGCTTGTGCGTCCTTGCTTTTCAAAGCTCATTTTCCAATTGAAGCTTTTTTGTTTGTGTTTATATTTATAATAGTGTCAAATTAAAATCAGATAAATAAATTAAAATAAAAGAAGTAAAAACGTTCCAACCTTAGATATCAAGAATTTTTTTATTTTTTTTTTCATGTTTTATCCTTAATATTAATTACTTATTTTTCAATATCTATTATTGAACATCAATTGATAGGGATAGTATAACAAAATAGTTATGTCACTCATTATTTTCTTAATGAGCTTGCCAAGTCCAAGTGTGACAAGGAAAAATAAACGAAGGGAGATGTGATCTGAATTACATTATGGCCACGATTTTAGCAGACTTAAAGTTATATACATTATGCAATCTTTACAAGAAGGCATAGTATACATTAGATAAATATCTTTAACTTGGCTCAACTGATAACTAAACAGTCTAACTTGTTTTCATTGTGTTAGTTGAACATTCGGACTTGCAAAATGAACATCTAGACATCTCTAAAATTTATGTGTCACGTCAGGATCAGGTGTCCACGAGACACAACAGAGACGAGTTGAGGTGTCTAAATGCATTCTCAAAGTTGGACCGTACCTCCGGCTGAGCCGATCTCCAGGGTGGACAGGCTGTTAAAGAGAAAAGATAACTCTTCCCAAGACTCCCGACGACGTCTCCGAACTTCCTAACGTTGTCGTCGACCGCCGCATCCCGATTCAGGAATTTTAACCCGATTCCCTTTCGGAGTATGTGCGGAACGCACTATTTGTTGGGGGCCCCTCGACCGTTAGGATCGACTAACCTTTCCCCTCTTCCGCCTTCAAAGTTCTCATTTGAATATTTACTACTACCATCAAGATCTGCACCGACGGCCGCTCGCGCCCAAGGTTTTGTGGCGACCGCTGCGCCCTCCTACTCATCGGGGCCTGGCACTTGCCCCGAGAGCTGGGTGAAGGTCGCATGATTAAGCGTCATCCATTTTCGGGGCGCCATCCATCTAGACGTGTTGAGGTGTCTAGATGTGCATTCTCAAAGTTGGAGTGAGTTATTAGTTGCTGGTTGAAGCCAAGTTAAGGTGTCTATCTATGTATTATAAGGTATAAGGAAGGGAAAAAACTTACTGAATGAATAGAATAGCTCATATTGAACAACGATATGGTCAATCTTGAAACTCATTACCTGACTTCTACTCGCAGTATTTTCAGCTTCAGATATCGCGCTTCTGCTTTAGTTGTCGCCCTTCTGCCACCAAGACAGTAATACGTTAATGGACTCAGAATCCAACCACCTATGAAATACAAATGTAGGCTGCTTTGGTCGAGGCAAATCCATCTCACTACTTAGCATAAGAACGACAGATGACATTGATGTCCAATCAGCCCCGTTGTCCTGGATACAAACCAGGCCAACACGTATGCATCTCAACACTGTCGCGGAGGAAAATGAGCGCGGAAGTGTTTTATCTTGTGTCCTGAAATTTGTTTCAAAATGGTAACATGAAAACAAGCAGATAACAAGTTGAATATTGAATTTGTTGCAAGAGGTCCTGCTAATTTTGGACTTACATAACTAAGAAGGTCCGAATGCTTCTCATGGTCATAAATGGCAATATTTAGTATCAAAACGCCAACGCTGTAGACATCAGACTTCTCGGAGAATACTCCTCCCATGACGTATTCAGGTGACATGTAACTGCTGCAACATATTTTGGAGTCATACCGTTGTCTTTGATAACATTGCTTGCCTTCAGATCTTGGTGAATGAGCTGTAAACAAGAATCACGGTGCAGGTAAAGAAGTCCTCTAGCAATGCCATGAATCATGTCGAAACAATTTGGCCAAGGAAGCTGATGGCTTTTCTTGGGATCTGACAGTGTGATAAACGACACATGAAAGATAGTAATACATTTGAAGAAATCAATGAAGCCCCAAGAAATAGAGTAATATATGTTCGTCGAATACAATTTGTGTTACAAGAGTTTGTATATATGGCATTGCTCGCGTAAGATTTTGATTTACAGGACAAAGGTTGGCTTAATTCAAGTTGTGCGCTACCAACACGTTATATCTTAGGACAATTATTGAGTTTTTTATTTGAAATGTTGCGATCCAAAATACATAAAACCTGAATAACATGCAACACTCTGCGCTTTCTGAGTGCTAAGCACCAAGTTCTGTAGTAGGAGCTTGAAAGCATTGACCTCGAGTTTGTTCTACTCATTCTCTTTTTCCCGGACTTGTTTTGAGTGCTTTATGGCTGCAAAGCACTAGTCCGGGCACTGAATTGCGCCAATCCTTTCTTCACTCCAAGGCACTCATTTTCACTCCTTTTCGTTCGGATCATCCCCTACACATATAAGCACCATTATTGAGCTCAAAGCATGTCATTTTGCACAGTAAGGCAATAGAATGTAAAGCGAATGACACCAAAATGTTCATACTTTTAGAGCCCTATACAGATGATAGGCCGGTTTGTCCGAATCATGTTGTACATGAGCAGGCTCCGTAAGCTCCAGTATAAGTGAACTAGATAAAAGGGAACCAAATATCAGAATCCATCGTGTATCCTACATCACAATGCAAGGGATATGATCAATCTTGGACCAGTCACAGTTTTGTTCAAGCAAGGGACATCCACTTATCTCCAGATAGGAAAGCATTGGTGGCACGCCTTCCTTTGGCAACGAAAGAAGGTTTCGACAATCCTTGACCTTGAGATTTTCGAGTGAAGTGAGATTTTGCAGCCAGGGAGAAAGAGATTCAAGATTGGATAACTGAACGATATTGAGTGTTTCGAGAGTTGACGGAAGCAACCATTCAGGAAAACAAGAAAGATTTGAACTGATCCCATGAATTGTCAGCCGTCTAAGAGAGGCAAGCCTGTGCACTCCCCATTCAGACATTGGCATAAGATTCTTCCAATCTTTGATATCCAAAGACACAAGGCTAGTGGGTAAACCGCCCTCCGGGAAAGATGTGATTGACGGACAATTTGATAGTTGAAGTTCTTGAAGAGATGTGAGGTTCTGCATCCACTCTGGAAGGAACTTGAGATTCTCAGTGTCTAGGATTAGTACTTTCGTAAGGTTTCTGGGAAGTCCTTCTCGAGGAAAGCATTCGATACCATGACAACCATCAACTTCCAAATAATTAAGATTCAACAGCTTGTGCAAGCCATGCCCATGAGGCAAGTGCTTGGGATTTTACAATTCCCAACTCGTATAGATTCAAGAAGCATTGTTTTGGTTCTGATATCAGGTAATGACTCTAGATTGAAGCAGTTCCAGACTGTGAGTGTTTTCAATGCTTTTGGCAGTTGACCTTCCGGGAACGATGAGATAGAAGAGCAATTGAAAATCTCCAATACATGAAGAGATGTATTGCTGGTATGCATCATCCCTTCAGGAAGAACCTCAAGGTTCGGGCATTTCTCAATTTTCAGCTGATGAAATGTCGTCGGTAGAAGGCCTCCAACATCCCTTGTTGGTATGCATCATCCCTTCAGGTATTGCTGGTATGCATCATCCCTTCAGGAAGAACCTCAAGATTCGGGCATTTCTCAATTTGCACACTTAAAGTTGAAGGTCATTGATGTGATTTGAGGTCAAGTTAAAGGGCATGTTTGTGTATTATGCCAAAACTAAAAGTGAAATCTAAGTTAAATATCTATTATCAAATGAGTTGGAAGATTAAGGCATAATCTGCTCCATTGGCAGATTTGATTACAATCTGCTCCATAAATTGTCAGGTATGTTGCAAGTTGTTGCTGTAAATATAAACATCATCTATTGTTATTCTAGTAAAATAAATTAGAGAGAATCCGTTGATTCATGTATCTCCTAGGAATTAGGGATTGATTAGATTATTTGATCTTCTTGTTCACCTATAAATATTATACAACTCTAATGAATAAAGACATGCTTTTGTAGTATCTAAACTTTCATGGTATCAGAGCCAGGTCCATCCCAAATCTTTGTTCACCGATATTGGGCCCCCATATTATATTGTCCACGCTCTAGTTAACGAGGCCTGGGCGTGCAGGGAGTGTTAAGTATCCCACATCGGAAAAGGGATGGGTAGTTGGTCTCCTTATATGGACTTGAGCAATCCTTCCTCATGAGCTAACTTTTGAGGTTGAGTTAGACCCAAGAGCCATTTTTTCTTATGGTATCAGAGCAGGATTCTTTTCCCTGGAAGTGTATTTCCTCTATAGAAAATACACGCACACATACTTCACAAGCAATGCATTTATCAAATTCAAAGTGTATTCGGCCTTGAAAACGTTCCAGTGTGATCAATTTTTCTTAGGAGTATTGAATAGTTACAGGTAAACAATTTGCGTGGGACAGGGTATTCATGAAACCTTGGCCGATGTATTTGGTGGCTAGTATTGTTTGTTGACCATAATTTATGAGTTCAGTTATCATAGGGAGAATATTTAGAATATCTATAAAAAAGATTTTATGCTTGTTTGAGACAAGTTATGAATCTAGAATATTGTGGTCTTTTACAGTGAAAGAAGTTGGGACGAGATTGTCAATAATAGATTACCTAGAGAAATATGTAAAAGAAATTTCCACCCAAGATTTAATAGTTGGTTCATTCTTAGCCTCGGTAAAGTCCATCTTGTTGCAATAGGAATGAACAAAAACAAATAAGTTTTGGCTAATGTGATAAAGATACCAATTAGTGTTCCAAAGACTTCACCCCTTTTATTTATGCCAAATAGCTCAGGAACAAATATTTACGGAATAGAAAGATTCCAACCTCCCAAGTAAAGAACTGTTACAAATAATGAAGAAACTAGTAGATTCAGATATGAAGCAATGTAAAATAAACCAAATTTGATACCTGAATATTCGGTTTGATACCCTGCTACTAATTCTTCGTCTACTTCTGGTAAATTAAAAGGTAATCTTTCACAATCGGCTAGAGAAGAAATTAGAAAAATGATAAACCCGATGGGTTGATGCCACAAATTCCACACCCAAAAACCATATTTTGACTGTGCTTCCCTATATCAACTGTACTTAATCATAGTCGATGATAACATCACTGTGCCCATCACTATTACAGAATCGTACGAGAGATTTTCACCTCATAGGGCTCCTCAGAGGTCACAAATAAATCTAAGGCCCCTTTCCTACTCTTTATCTTGATATGTTTGTCAGATAGAGTCAAAACTATCCTAAGGTCCTAAATTAGACCAATGGAATTTTGTCTGCTATATTTAAAACTAATAAATAAGTGCTTCTGCATTGATCTCATCTTTTAAGAATTTTATTTTTTCTTTGTTGATTAATAACCTTATCATTAAATAAAATGTGCTGTAATGCCCCTTATTTTCATTCTAGAATTCTAACCGTCGTTCCTACGCGTCTAAACTCTAATCCAAATGATTTTCATGTGAATACAAGTTTCACGATCTTTATAATAGTCTATGAAGTGGTTTAGAGGTGAAAAATGTTCATAGCAATAACTTAGAACAAAGTTGAGCTAAGATCTTTTGATTCGTTCAAAATTCGATATTTGATTCTACAAGGGTCTACTTCAAATGTAAATAACTCTTTTATATACATGGATTTTTTCAGATGAAGACCCACTAAATTGTAGATAATTGAATTAGCTTTCCAATGATACCAGTTTCGCAAAAATCCGATAAGCGAGTAAAAAGTTATGCGAAATTGGTATCGTTGGAAAACTAATTCAATTATCTGTGTGAGGCAGTAAGCCGACGCGATTTTGGCGCGTCGCGTCGACTTCGCCTCGACACGAAAAACTGACGCGGATCCAAAGCTATTTTACATGCTGATTCAATTCCAAAAGGTCCTAGGGTCACTTTGGTAAATTCCTCTCACCCAAATCCGTCCATAACATCAAATTTCATTCCCCAAAAGCATTACATACATTCTCATTCATCTTTTCCTCTCTAGGAAAGCCCTAGCCCCCTCAAGAACACAAAGAAACATTCACTTTTTCTTCAAGATAGTCAAGAATTCAATGTTTTCAATCCATGAAACATAAACTTCAAGTCATCCTCTTCAAGAAAGAAATCAAGAATTAAGCATCACAATTCAAGAATTCCAAGAGAGCATTCAAGATCGTCTCTTAGGGTTTCAAAGTCAAATTCTGTACATCCAACCAAGTCTATTAAGGTATGCCGGGTTTGAACAAGAACACTCCTTTCGTTCTTGTGCCCAAAAACTTACTTTAAGTTATAAATTTCTATATTTTGATATGATTTCCATGAAATTTATGTTAGGATTTATACCCCATGTTGTTAATTGCATGATTTTGAGATTTTAAGTGATTTGGATATTGAGTTACATGTCTACTTTCGAATATTTATGCACATGATTATATTTTCCAGATTTTAAGTTGAGTTATGAGAAATTGTGTTATAAATCATGAAATTTATGGTGTTTGATATGAATTTGAAGCATGGGCTCAAAGCCCTAAGAGTTAGTCTTGATATTTCAAGAATGATCATGATTTAAGCATCCTATGATTAGCTATTTTTAGATTTTGATAAAGAAAGTTGATCTTTTGAAACAAGCTAAGATAGGAATCCACATTATTCATTAAGTATGATTTAAAGCAAAGAGAAACATGATTTTGGTCTTCATTATAGACCCTTGAGTTAATTTGAGGTGAATTTTTCTAAAAGTTCTGAGCTGAGTATGGGAGTAGTATTTAGCACCGAGTTGGGTATGATTCCAAGGTTTCATGCCCCAGAACTACGTGCCACCATAGGTTAAGATACTTATCCCCACTATATGTGGATGACTGAGATAGTGATCACTAAAGTTGAGGTTCTATTCTGATGGCAAGGGTAGAACATATCTCCCCAACGTGGGCGAGATGTTGGACTCCATGTAGCTCACATAGTTTATCTCGCTTAGAAGAACCTCCCAAAGATGTCCTCCACTCTTGAAACAGTTTTAGGGATTTAAAGTATTGAGATAAAGAGTTTATTATACAAAATGAGTTTCAAATTTCATCTAGCTTACAAGTTTTGAGAATAAGAGGAGAATACAGATTTTTGAAGCAAGAGAAATGACTCACGAGATTTATACTATATGTTCCATTATTCATGATTTATGAGATTTATATTTCAGATTTTTATTCAAGCTATGTGAGTCATTTATGTCGGCATGCATGCTTTTATAAAGAGTAATGAGATTATTTATGTAAATGCACATACCCCTATGTACTCAGTACATCCTCAAAGTACTAATCCACATATATGTCTATGTGCTACATTGTCTCATAATGTAGGTACAAGTCATAGCACACATGTTAAAATCAGACAGGTTGCAACTTCCAGTCAGCAAATGAGGAGCCCTTTTGATTCAAGGTCCCAAGTCAGTTAGAGTTTGTGTAGCATTATATTTTCTTCATTCATTCGTATTGAGTTGGGATAGTTGGGAGTCATGACCCGACTATCTATAGTCAATACTAGTAGAGGCTTCATAGACAGTCAGTAGAGTTAGTGTATATAATTTCAGTTTTGTTTGTAAAAACAGAGTTGTAATCTTGTATATTCAGTTTTGTTTGTAAAAACAGAGTTGTAATCTTGTATATTCAGTTTTGTATTGATCAGATTCAGAAAAGAGTTATATTTTTTTTCTTTCGCTGATGTAACACCCCGCCGTCTTCTTAGCTAAATTCCGTCCATGGAAAGTCTAAGCATTAGCTTTTAGAATGATCTAAATTAATTTTAATGTGGAATTTCCTAGATTTCAACCTTTCATTACGTAGATGACTGAATTAGCTTTCCAATGATATAAGATTCATCCAAAACGGACCCTCGGTGAAGAAGTTATGAATAATTTAAAGTTCCATTCATAAACATCGTCATTTTGGTGTATAGCGCGTCGTGGAGAGGGTCAAATTGACAATCGTCAAATTCCAGTGGGGCTCCGCGATGGTGGCACATCGCGGAGGCACTCAATTTCCCACTCGTCGAATTCCAGTGGACCACCGCGATTGTGGTGCGTCGCAGTGGCACCCGAAATCGGGTTTTTAAGTTCAAATTTTCAGTTCCGTTTAGGAGTCATTAAGGGTAATTTTGACTCTTCCCTAGCCTTTAAAACCGTCCAAACAAAGGATTTAGGATATGTTTGAGCAACTTAACCCTACTTTCATCAAAATCATCAAGAATCCTCTCTAGAGCTTCAAACAAGAACTTCAAGAAACTCAAGATTCAACCGTGGATTTTCAAAATCGATTGAAGATTCGAAATCCCCGGATCATAGGCTTCAAGAAACACCCATTGTTTTCCTATTTTGAGGTACGTGGGATTTTTCTAAAATCTCATGGGCATAGAAATCATGATTTTAAGAAAGGAGTTTTCAGATTTATGAATACATTCATATTTTAGAAATCTAGACGGTATTGTTTTGGTCTTTTGACCTTCCCCAAATTGATTTGAAATTATATATACGTATGCATATATTTTATGATTTATGAATGAATTGAGAGCATGACGCACATGAATCCCTCTCTTGGTATGATTTTTCCAATTTTCTTATGATATGGATTGTTTTGAATGTATCTTCAAAAGCATGATATGAAATATCTTGATTAATGCTACAAATTGATTTATGGTTTTGAATTCGAAAGAGAGGGTTGTGCATATTGATAAATGTTGAAAATATTCATATAATGAAAGAGTGCATGATTTTTCCCAAAGCACATGACCACCATATGTTTGAACAATCTCAGCATAGTTTTGACTTGTGTTCTCGGAACATGAAATCTTTTATATTATTTGCATGTTTGGGTGGTCTGAACTGTGTTTTAATGAAAGAATTATGCATGATGCATTACGGCTCAGAAATTCAGATTATGCCATGATAATTCAGAACAGATTTAATGCATGTTTGAAATCAGACTTTTCAGATGTTCAAACTAGAAACATGCATGATTTAGGATAGGATAAAATTCGGCATAAAAAGAGATTAGGTGGTTCCCCGAAGAAGGAGTGAGTATTAAACAACTCATCACCCAAAACCGTGATTTGCCAATCCGGGTTTATTTATTACGCTGGCCTAGAGCCCTGTGGCATATCAGATTTAAGAACTCTAACCCTTGCAGCACACTTGGGTTGGGGGCTTCCCCGTCGAGTCAATGACGGATTTCATACTGCCCGTGGAATATCAGAATTGTAGGGGAGTGCCACCTAACTCAGAAGTAATATACAGATCAGAACTTGCATTGACAGGCAGGTTACATGTTTTTCAGAAATGCGCCTATGTGTTTCGAAAGCCACTTGATGTTTAATGTTTTGACAAAGTTGTTTCCCAAACTATTTTATTTACATATAAGATTTATTTTGGATTTCTTTGCATACCAGTACATCTGTTTGATTCTCTTCCTCCCTCCAGGTTTTGAGGCTCAGTCTAGGGGTCCAGAAAGGCAGTAGATTCGTCAGATAGAGTTGCAGTGATTAGTTGGTGAGCCTTCTCTATTACAGAAGGCCCGTCTTTCAGATTATGTCCCTTATTATTGTTTTGGTCTACTGGGGGCCTTGTCTCAGTTTTCAGACAGTTGTTAGATTTTCCTGTAGTAGAGATTTCGCAGATTGAGTCAGATGTTATTAGATGTAGTTGATTTTCAATTTTCATACTTATGCTGAATTCAAAATTGACCATGTTTCCGTAGCAGATTATGTTTTCGCATCTTCTTTATTTATATGAATGTGTGCATGCTTACCAGATAGAGAGGGGCGTTCCGAGCCCTCAGGGTTCGGGATGTCCGTCACGGCCAGGCCTTCCTGTGTCGTCCCTGTCGATGTGGGCCAGAGTTTAAACTGAGTGTAGGAAAATCCCGGTAAGGCGGGGTAAACCTCATTCCTAAGTATAGGCAAATCCCATTCGGTGGGGAAAACCTCAGCGAGGACCCTGAGTCCATAGGGGGGTGTATGTAACACCCCAACTTAGGAAGGAGTCCCACATCGATAAAACACAAAAGGGATGCTGGGTATATAAAGTGAGAAAGCCTTACTCCCTAGTGACGCATTTTAAAGCCGTGTGGGCCTGGGACCAAAGCAGACAATATCACTAGTGGGTTGGGACGTGATAGGGGCATCTCGGGCCTTTTTGGTTCGGGATGCCCGTCGCGGCCAAGGCCTTAGGTCGGGTCGTGACAGCTATTTTGTACCGATTTATGCATTTTATTCAGTTGCTTATGAGTTATGCCAGTAGAAGGGTTAGCTTGGGGTCACTTGTAACCCTAAGCACCGTGTGACGTCTCAGGACCCGTTTTCGGGGCGTTACATGCGCTTTATAGCAATATCCTATATACATTTCAACTTTGAATTTTCAATTACGAAAAAAATTAGAGAGTCCATTAGTTCATGAATCATGACAAAAATTTTCTCTCTCTAAATCGAAATCAAAATTTAATTATAGGAAAGAACGAATAAAAAAAAATACATCCCTCCTTTTTTCTTTGGCAATTTGATTCTTTTCAGAATCTTGGGGAGTACTTCTTGATCATTTCTATGAACGCAAAGCCCCAATTCGAATTCCTTTTATGTACAGAAATATCCTCTTGGATTACTTTCATAATCTCAATTACTAATCCTTTGTGTATCTTGGTCTTCGTAACCATCCACTCATTTTTACTTTCAACCTCCCGTTGTGGAAATTCATCTATGGTAATAGGCAATAAAAACTCCATAAAGTTGATACAGTTGATCTTTTGAACCCGCTTCAAGCTATCATGACAATTCATCAATCTTGTGGTAAACAATCTCTCTTGCGTATGTTTACTTTTTTCACCATTTGATTCTTGTACATAGGAAATGAGACTCAACCTTTTTACTGCAAATTTAGAAGCCATTTTCTTTCACTCATATAACTGTCTGGTTTAGTTCATCAACTCAAATGCTGAAGAAAAATTAAAATATATATAGTCAATCAAATCTTTTTATCCTTGTTTCTAGAGTTTCTAGAAAGAAAAGAATTTGGAGAAATTTTAGGTCTCACCGAATCACACATAGAGATATTGATAACACACATAGAGCTAATGGTATTTCATAACTAATTGATTGGGAAGATGTGTGTAAACCACCTAAAAAGGAATATTTATTATTTGATCCATATCCCGACATAAGAAGTCCAACGGGAGCAATACTTGTAATGACAATCCATAAAAAACACCAATACTAGGATCGGCTAGAACAAGGTGATCGCCAAAAGGAATTACTAAATAACTTAGAAAGATATTACTGCTATGGATGGTCCGATACTGAATAAACAAGTATCTCCTGTAGATGGAATAAGGTTCTCTTTCAAAAGTAGTTTTTTCCTATCTGTTAAAGCTTGAAGAATTCCTAAGGGGCCTGCATATTCAGGTCAGATACGTTGTTGTATTCCTGCAGATATTTCTCTTTCTAACCAAACAATTACTAGTACACCTATTGTGATTTCTAACACAAGAGTCAAAATAGGGACAAGCATCCATATGATCCCATAGGCTTCTTTTAAGGATTCCAATTTGGAAAAAGAATTGACAGTCTCTATTTCTATTGTATCTATTATCATTTCAACGATCAACTTCTCCATAATGATATCTATGCTACCTAGTATTGTCATAATATCAGCCAATTTCATTCTTTTAACTAACTGAGGAAGAATTTGCAAATTGATAAAATCTGGTGCTCTAATTTTCCATCTCCAAGGAAAAATGCTCTGATCTCCTATGATAAAAATTCCCAATTCTCCTTTTGGGGCTTCAACTCTCAGATAAAGTTCTTGTTTCGGCAATTCAAAAGTTGGAGAAGGTTTTTTTTACTAAAAAAATGATATTCAAATTCATTCCATTCAGGATCTTTTAATCTGTCAAAACGTTAAATTTCTAAGTTTTCATAAGGCCCTCCTGGGATTCCTTCCAGAGCCTGTTGAATAATCTTTATGGATTCTGTCATTTCACCGATTCATACTAAATAACGAGCTAATGAATCCCTTTCTCGTTGCCATTGAACCTGCCAATCAAATTTGTCGTAAGACTCATAATGATCAACTCTATGACGATCCCATTCTATTCTGGAAGCTCGTAGAATTGGTCCTGATAAAACCCAATTTAATGCCTCATCTTGCCCAATAAAGCCTATGCCTTCAGGTCGTTCTAAAAAAATAGGATTTCGGGTAATAAGTTTTTGATACTCAGTAACCCCTATTCAAAAATAATCGCAAAAATCCAAACATTTATCTACCCAGCCATAGGGTAGATCGGTAGCCACTCCTCCAATACGAAAATAATTATGCATCATTCTCATACCGGTAGCAGCTTCGAATAGGTCATATATCAATTCTCTTTCTAAAAAAATATAGAAGAAAGGGGTCTGTGCACCAATATCCGCCATAAAAGGACCGATCCATAACAAATGAGAAGCGATCCGACACAACTCTAACATAATGACTCTGATATAGCTAGCCCTTTTAGGTACTTGAATATTGCCTAATTTTTCGGGTCCATTTATGGTTATTGCTTCCGTGAACATAGTAGCTAAATAATCCCAACGTGTTACACAAGGTAAATATTGAATAATTGTTCGATTTTCCTCAATTTTCTCCATCCCTCTATGTAAATAACTCAATATTGGTTCGCAGTTGACAACATCTTCACCATCTAGAGTAATGATTAGTCGAATAACACCGTGCATTGATGGGTGCTGAGGCCCCATATTGACTATCATGAGGTCTTTTTTTGTAGTTGGTGCAGTCATAAGCTTCTTAACGATTCATTCTTTCATGAATTACTGAAAGTGAAAAGAAGTTCATCAAAATTTAATAGAAACATATAAGTGAAAATGAAATGACTCTTCAAATTAATGAGTTTTTTTCTCTCGAATGTCCAACTGATTAATTAATTCTTTATAAAGTACTTTATTTTTTTGCCAAATAAGCTAGCAGTCGTTGACGTTTTCCCAAAATTTTCTTCAAACCTCTCTGAGATAAATAGTCTTTTTTGTGCAATTCTAAATGTGAAGTAAGTCTCCGTATCTTATTAGTGAAATTGAATACTTGAAATTAAACAAATCCTCTCTTTTCCTCTTGAGAAATAACTGAAATGACAGAATTTTTTACCATAAATAAATTTCCCCTTTCTTTATTTTACAGATATGGATTTTATCACATTTTATCGATCAGTAACAATAATGCCAGTAATTTGAACGTGGTATACAGACTTAATTTCTTTATGAACCCCTAATTTTATCAATTACAATAAATTAATCAAATTTAAAAGTTGATTTAGATAGGAATCCAAAAAGAAAAAGTTGGTAGGTACTTTTTTTTCATTCACAAAAGCGAATAATTTAAACCTAAAATCCAAAAATGAAGAAGATTTTGTTGATACATTTCTAGACCTAATCGATACCTTATTGATTTAGTATCGTCTACTCGAATTAGATTCGAATGCGATGTAAGACAAGGCATGTGTGCATTTGTTTTCTTTAAGATACTCTATACGAGACAGGGTATATAGTAATATCAATTAATTTTCAATCGTGGATACATATGTATCCTTAAGATACTGAAATGGCTACCATTATTGGTATCAAACCAATAATAATTCATACAAGCTAAATCTTCTAATCGATAATTAGGCCAAAGAAAGAACTTTAATTTAATTAATTCATTTTTATCTTTATAAAGAGGTTTCCTTTCATCCAAAAATTTACTCTAGTTTTTTACATTGGTTTCATTGTAAATTACTGAATTTCTATCGACGCCATTCCAATTCAAAGAATTAAAAAAACTTTGAATTCTCAATTCTCTACGACGTCTAGAACATAAACATTTTCAGGAACAAGCAAATCAAAATGATTATCAAAATAATTTTTGTCTGTCTTTATTCTTTGAGTTTGAGGTTACAGAATGAATTCATCAAAATTCTTTTTATCAACATATCTTTGGTCTCGGTATCTTTGATTAGTTTGGTGTTTACTTTTATGAACTACTGACATAGCTACGGTTTGATACATAATAAGTTGTCCATTATTTTTTTATATATAATCGAATAGGTTCGATAATCAATACCCCCTTATTCATCAATTCTGTAAGAGGTAAATTCTCCTGAATCAACATTATATCCAAACTCATTTATCTCCTTTGAATTGACGATATAGGAATTTTGTTTGGGTCTATCAGTTGAAGCAGGAGACAATATACCTTTACATTTTTGATTATTCTTTGATTCAAAGTATCGTTCCATCTCAATTGAAAAATCAAATAACATTTCAAGAACAAATTTAGTTATGCTTCTGTGTTGCTTTTGTATTGTTTTTTATTTTTACCCAATCCTTGAGGATCCGACATTAATCCTCTCAAATCCTTGCAAACAACTTGATACACTATCTCCCTTCAACCCTTTGAGCGAAATGCTTTAAAATAAAAGGAAAGAAAATCTATGGACTGACCCCATTATCTCCACCCCGTAGGAACTATGAGATCACCCCAAGGATGACTTCGGCATCCAGGGGTCACAGACTGACCATAAAACCCTGTTCAATAAGTGAAACGCATTAGCTATCCGCTCTCAGGTTGGGCAGTTAGGGTCGGAGAAGGGCAATGACTCATTCTTAAAACCAGCATTCTTAAGACCAAAGAGTCGGGCGGAAAGGGGGGAAAGTCCTCCATTCCTGGTTCTCTTGTAGTTGGATCCTCCGGAACCACAAGAATCCTTAGTTAGAATGGGATTCCAACTCAACACCTTTTGAGTGAGATTTTGAGAAGAGTTACTCTTTGGAGAGCACAGTACGATGAAAGTTGTAAGCTATGTTCGGGGGGGGGAGGGGGAGTTATTGTCTATCATTGGCTTCTATGGTAGAATCAGTCAGGGGACCTGAGAGGCGGTGGTTTACCCTTATTGTATCGGGGTTTTGAGCATAAAGATTCCATTGACCTGTAAAAAGTGGGCCTAACCCTTGGGGATGCGGTAATACATCTAAGAAATTATTCCACTGAATGTACTCCCCTCTGGATGAAGGAATAGCAACATAGACTAAATGCCCTGTCCAAGCCAAGGAACTTATGCCAAAAAGCCTTGACAAATGATGATTCAGACGAGATTTGGCATTTTTGAACCAGGAAACACTCGGTTTCCATTTCGGTTGTAGGTGTAACCAACGTGCTATTAAGGATATGGCAGAAAGATATAATAGAAAAAGAGTGCCAGTATAAAGATGATGATTAGTGCGTAAACCGATTGTATACCACCACTGATAAACACCAAAATAAGCGATATTCACTGGGCCAAGAGCACCCCCTCGAGTAAAAGCTTCCACGACCGGTTGACCAAAGTGAGGATCCCAAATTGCATGAGCAATAGGTCTTACATGTAAAGGGTCCTGTACCCACGACTCAAAATTTCCTTGCCAAGCTATATGAAACAGATTTTCGGTAGTCCACAGAAAAATTATTGCTAATTGACCGAAGTGAGAAGCAAAAATATTCTTATAAAGACGTTCCTCAATAATATCATCATGACTCTCGAAGTCAGGTTCATAGTAATGAAGATTGTCGTGCATTGAAAAGAGAAATAGAAAGAATGATTCAAGATAAATTGATTATGGTGTAGGATATTGACAATGGTGAAGGCTCTAGTCATGCTGATGTGCGAACTGAAAAAGATGTCAAGCTCAACAATTGAGAAGTCACTCCTCACCTTCCTAGAAAGGATTTGTGGAAGTTTTTTTTGTTTTTTTTTTGTTATCCGAATTATTTCAAGATTGTAGTTCGGAGTCTATCTTATCTTTTCTATATTTCATTTATGTTGATACTCGGTCATTTTTTCTTTTAACAAAATGCAGTGTCCTTTTTATTTATTTATTTACTGTATTTTTTTTACTTTATTTTAATATATATATATATATAATTGGAAAAAGGCTTAAATATACCACTGAACTATCAGAAATGACTCATTTATGCCGTCTGTTAAAAGTTGGGCTCATTCATGCCACCGCCGTAACAAAACTGGCTCATCCATGCCATTACTTTTAACAGTCGGTTTTTAGAAAATAGCTTTGCCACGTGGCAGCATATTAGAGGTCCACGTCATTTTTTTTTTATCCATTAAAAAGAATTCACCCAACTTTTTTATCCATTAAAAATTAGTTTGATCTATGACAATTAGGTTAATAGTAGAGTCAAAATTTTCATTAAATTTTATTAAAATAACATAAAAATATATATGAAGAAATCAATGAACATATATATATATATATATATATATAGAGAGAGAGAGAGAGAGAGAGAGAGAGAGAGAGAGAGAGAATATACATTAATTTATTTTATACTCCCACACAAATATATACTCCCATGTTATCTAACTTATCAAAAATATATTGGATTTACTTTTGTTTTTATATATGCCAACTGGCCTTAGACTATATTATACAAATTCCATGTCATCTTCATTTTTTTCTTTTTTTTAGATATTTTATTTCATTAAAGAGAAAAGAACAATAAAATTTTGGAATTAATCTATTCATTGAATTAAGTATATAATGAAATGATAAAGACTATACATACATAATACTTGTGAGTTGTAACTTGCATGCATGACTTATATATTATTTTTATTCAATTTCTAATTAGGATTGGACCACTTAAAATTAATTATATAAGGATATAAAACTATGACGTCTCACCAATTTTTATGTAACTATATCATTAAATCAAATTATAATTTAAGAAAAACATAATTGTAATTTAGACAAATATTCTACCTCCAATGATTAATGCTGATTGTCAAATAATTATCTTAATATATGATTGTGTCAAAACATTAAACTACATATTAAAAAAGATGAAAGGGAGCAGTATAATGAGTGTTTGAGAGAACAATGTCCCACGTGAAAAGTAAAAAAGAAATGAAATTATTTATAAAATGTCGGATATTTAAGGTCTCTTGAAAAAAAAATGTCAATTTGGTTCAAAGCGAATGATATCATACAATATTAAAAGTATTTTATGGTAATTAATTAGCACAATAATTGATATCAACGCCACTGTACTGAAATTTTTGCAGGATGGGTATGAGGATGATAGAGTGACGGCATGAGACGTATTGTCTTTGCTTATTCATGGATCAATTTACTATATTTGACCACAATTTTAAGCCGCATACAACCAAAAAAAAGTCGATGAGCTTGGTAACTATAAATACTCAGATGATATGAGGTGATACACAAATAATCTCAAAATTAACTCATTAACAGTAATTAATCAAGTAAAACTTAGTTCAAAGGGAGATGATCATATTATTGATCTGTATTGTAAACAGAGTCACACGTGAAAGCCAGAAAAGGAAGAAAAAACTATTGATATGGGGAAATATACAAATAATCTCAAATTTTAAAAGCATAGATCAAACTAATTTTTAATGGATCAAAAAGTTGGGTGGATTTTTTTTAATGCATCAATTTTTTTTTAATTATTTAAAAAATAATTTAAAAAATGATGTGGACCTCTAATATGCCGCCATGTGGCAAAACTGTTTTCTAAAAACCGGTTGTTAAAAGTAATGGCATGGATGAGCCAGTTTTGTAACGGCAATGACATGAATGAGCCCAACTTTTAACGGATGGCATAAATGAGCCATTTCTGATAGTTCAGTGGCATATTTGAGCCTTTTCCCTATATTATTTGTTCGTCTTTCCTTTCTTTATATAGTTCTTTTATGTGGATTTTAATGATATGATATGCATGATGCATTTTCACCAGATCTTGAAATCTAATCTAATCCTGAAACACTTGACCAAGAAGATAGAGTTGAAAGGAAAAATCATGTAAAGAAACGAGTAAAGTGTTGAGATGTTTGTTGATCGAGTTAAAGCCTCACTTGATTGGAATGAAGCGATCGCTTTGTAAATAAAAAATGACAAGGTCATCAATGAGAAGGTCAATCTCAAGCACTTTAAATGGGAGCGATTAGAGGATATATATTCTCCACTATCAGGAGAAGCAAAAAGAAGTTAGCTTAAAAAACGTATGAGTTCTCTAATGGGAGAAATGTAGAAGATAATTTGACCTTTATGTTTGACAAGTGCATAAGAAGTAGTGACACAAGTGCTTAGTTAAGGTCAATGTTGAAAAAATGTGTATGAATTTCATGTTTCACTCCCAGATCGCATGCTTATGTATTTGCATTTTTAAAGATTGATATGACGAAGACGTTTCATTCTGCTATCCAAATGTTGTGTCATCCTTTGTTATCTTGTTTAAGCTTTAGTTTTATTTTATTTCACACACCTCTTTTGGAATCAAAATAGAGTCTAAAAAAGTCAAAGAAAATAAAGAAAGAAAAAGAAAAGTGTCAAGAAATAGAAATATAGTCAGAAAAAAATGTCAAGAAAAAAAGAGAAATAGAATCAGCAAAAAAGAAAAAGAAAAGAAAAGAAAAGAAAAGTCCAACAAAAAGAAAGAAGAAAAAAATCAAGCAAAAGAACAAGATGTCTGAACTACGTTTGACTTGATTATTTCTACGACAAGATACATAGGCAGCCCTATTCTGAGGTTCGGTCCAACCAAGTAAAAAAAATTCAATTTACCCAGTATGAAATAAAACTGGGGCAAAAATTTATTTCCTTAAGAGTTGATTTCAAAAGTTGTATGCTTCACCCAATTTCATATAAATTTTTGAGCCTCATGCTTCCCTTTCTTTCTAACCCTTTCCAAAAGCTAAGTTACAATCAAAGAAAAACCTTTAGATCGATCTTTGAGAATGTTAAGGCTAAACATGTTATGGGTGCATGCTGTTTCGTATTTTGGGCATTATTTTTCTTCAAAAATAAAAATAAAAATGAGAGTCTTATTGGTGAAAACTCTTTTGGGCACCATAAGGCAACGGTGAGCTGAGAAAAAAATGAAAATTAGATAGGCTCGTCGGCAAAAATCCATTGAGGTGCCACAAGTCGAAGGAGAATTGTATTTTAGAGTGCATAAATTCAGAAGTATCTCAGTTTCAAACTCAATAAGTTGGCAAAAGTTGACAAATGAATAGTGTGGAAAGATCCGGTTGATTAATTCAAAAATACATGTCATAATAACTGAAATCGGCTATCACACCCAAATAAGTTTTCCTTTATGTTGATTTGAAAAAGTGATGCCTATTGTCTTTTCTTTTTTTTTTTCCTTTTCTTTTTATTATTTTTATTTTTGAATTTTTGTCGTTAAATGAAAAATTATTTTCATCTTTCGCGTATTTTTTGAGTCAAATTCAATTTAATAAAAGTGAGGAAAGACTTCAAAACTTGCTACCAACTCTTTCAATGGTACAAAGCAAGACAAAGGGCTTCACACGAAGATAACATGTTTCAAAATAAATTGAAGTACTTGTTATCCGATAGTTTTTGGACTCATAAAAGTATGAAAGGTGTGTTTGAAGTTAAACCCAGAAGCATCATGCAAGAGAAATATGATTTGAGTCAAAAAATTTCAGTATAAAGAATTTGGGGGTCAAAAGTGCAAGTCAACAATACTTATCAATGATTGAAATAGAGCTGAATATGACAAGTGCAAGAGTGGTCACCTCAATTGCCAGATGCGACAAACCAACCACTACATTTTAAAACCATAATTTGTCTTTATTTGAAATAGAGAGGAATATTGCCCTCAATTCAAATGCTTTAAAGTATAGATATTAACAAGGTGAAATTCCTCACTTTTCCA
Organism: Capsicum pubescens; assembly: GCA_030864215.1. NCBI lineage: Eukaryota > Viridiplantae > Streptophyta > Magnoliopsida > Solanales > Solanaceae > Capsicum > Capsicum pubescens. The sequence continues at coordinate 259,457,457 of CM061541.1, forward strand.
AATTCAAGAAGAAATATTGTTACGAAAGTTTGATTATAGCAATCTTGGTAAAACTTATCATCCTATGCCTCTTGGAGACGCACTTCCTTATCTGGGTATTTCAGTTTTCATTTGTTAGGTGACGTACTTCCTAAAGTGAACCTTTACTTGTAGAAGACGCACTTTCTAGTTGATTCATTTCATTTAACCCCTAGGAGACACACTTCCTTATCTGGGTATTTCAGTTTTCATTTGTTAAGTGACTCACTTCCTAATTCGAACCTTCCTCCTAGAAGACACACTTTCTATTTGAGTCATTTCATTTAACCCCTAGGAGACACACTTCCTTATCTGGGTATTTCAGTTTTCATGTGTTAGGTAACGCACTTCCTAGCTTGAACCATTATCCTAGAAGATTCACTTTCTAGTTGAGTCATTTCATTTAACCCCTAGGAGACACAATTCCTAGTTAGGGTATGTAAGTTTTCATGTGTTAGGTAACACACTTCTTAGCTTGAACCATTACTAGAAGACACACTTTCTAGAATTCATTTCATTTAAACCCTAGGATATGCACTTCCTAGTCAGGGTATGTCAGTTTTCATGTGTTAGGTAACACACTTCCTAGATTAAACCATTACTCCTAGAATACGCACTTTCTAGTCAAGTTCTTCCATTTAACCCCTAGTAGACGCACTTCCTAGTCTGAATAATTCAAGTTTTATTTGTTAGGTAACGCACTTCCTAAGAACATTCAATCCTAAAATACACACTTTCTAGTTGAGTCATTTAGTTTAACCCCTAGACACACTTTCTTGTCTGGATAATTTAAATTTCATGCGTTTAGGAGACACATTTCCTAATTTTGGTCATTGGTTTTACTCTGAAGAAACACATTTCTTTAGCAGGACCTTGATTCACCCTCTTTACTGTAATTTTCAAAAGTTGTAATCTGATTACACTCACAAAATTTTCTAGTGCAAACTTGGGCAAAATTTTTTGTGGTCTGACGCTTATGAGCGTAGCTTTGAGAAACTGAAAGAAAAACTGATTATTGCCCCAGTTTTGACCCTTACCGAGGGTACAAAGGTTTTTTGTTGTGTATTATGATGCATCTTGAGTGGGACTTGGGTGTGTGCTTATGCAGCACGATAAGGTGATGGCTTATGCATCTAGGCAGTTGAAGGTGCACGAGCGTGAAATTATCCCACCTATGACTTAGAGTTAGCGGCTGTTGATGGATTGCGAGAAAGAATTCTCGATGAAGCTCACACTTTGAGGTATGTTGTTCAACCAGGCTCTACTATATGTATCTTGACCTTAAGGCTATTTACTGGTGGAACAATATGAAAAGAGATGTTGCTAACTTTGTGTCTAAGTGTTTGAATTGTAAACAACTCAAAGTGGAACATTTGAGACCAGGTGGTACATCCAAAGAAATAGCTTTGCCTATGTGAAAATGGGAGATGATCAACATGGACTTCATTACAGGACTTTCGAGATCTCTAAACCAATATGACTTTATTTGGATGATTGTAGATAAAATGACCAAGTCAGCTCACTTTCTGCCTGTGAGGACTAATTATTCAGGAGATAATTTGTAATACCCCATAAAATCGCGTGTCAAATTCAGCTCGTAAAGCTCCATGAAAGATCCCAAGATTTAGAAATTTTTTCTAAGTGTTCAAGATTCAACACTTAGTCTTATTTTTGACCTCCAAACTTTGGGGATTTATTTGGCGACCTTCCTGATGTCCGATTTTAAATTTTCAAGTTGAGTTACGATCGGGAAAGCTCGTAGTATATCCCGGGTGAGTTTCGGAATTTTTGGAGTAGCATAAAGGCATGTTTGGGTGCCCAAAACAGAAGCCCCAGGCGATTAGCCCGTGCAGCCTGCTAACTCCAGTGCTTGCCCAGTTTTTTCAGCATTTCAGGGTCAACTTCAAACGATCATAACTCCTCATTTATCTTCAACATCAAAAGAAGGGTTTCTCTCAAGATCATAACCTATAACAAGAATCAAATCCTTCTTTAAGAATATATGATATTTAAGTTTTTCAAATTCAAGAGCCAATTTATTTTCTCTCAAAGGAACAAAAACCCTAGTCAAGGAATCAAGAATATGTCTAAGAATTTCTTCAAGAATCTTCTACCTAAGGTATGTGTAGTGTTCATCCACGGATTCCTTTCATCCGTAGGAGTCCAAGAACCATGCTTTAAATACTATATTGTGATTGTCTTGTTGAGATATGATCATGTACATGTTGATGGTTGTTGTTTATGCTTCAAGATGTTAATTTAGGGTGATTCTCATGAAGTATCTGTGCTTGTAGTTAAAACCCATGAAATTAGGTGGTTTAAGATGACTAAATTATTAAGAACACCTATGCCATAAAGTGTGCATGCAAGGTGTTCGACGAAATTCCTAGAATAGGCATAATTATGTTTTCATGATTTAAGAGTTCTCAATTAACAAGTCCTTACTCCATGTTTTATGATTTCACGTGAATTCCATGTTGTGTGAATAAAGTTCGAATCTTTACATGTTGTTCATGATACCATGATATTTTGTGGATTCAATTGGTGGAATTGAGTTGAATTATGGTGTTATGGTGTATAAAATTGATCATTAGGCCTATGCCCTAAATAGTGCATGCAAGGTGTTTGTTAAAATGCCTAAGTGAAGAAGAATTGAGCACTTTGACCTATTTGTGATCTAAGTGATGATTCCATGCCATATCTATGTGCTTAAGTTGACTCCCATGCTAAAGCTATGCCTACCATGTGTTTGATAATGTGCCTCAACGAATAAATGATGATCAAGTACCTAGTCTTTATGCTCCAAGATTTTGCCATGTCTCTTAAGTTATGCCATGTCTACTTGATCAAGATGATTTCTATGCTATTAATGTTCTATGAATATGTTGTTGGAATGTCATGATGTTAGAGTATGAAATTATGATCTTGATTATATACATTCCTACCATGAACAAGATTACGTTAACCATGCATGAAATCCCCAACTTATTTTATTATGAATGGTTGATATTGATCATGTATTCAAGAATGTCAAGAAGTGTCAGTTTCCTTCTATCGAGTCCTGGGGGTACTTGTACCCAAAAAATATAGCTGTGTGCCTAGAGCCATGTCATGTTTTCACGATACTCTCAGTCAAGCCATGTTCAGTAGACTTCAGTCAGTCTCATAACTCAGGAAAACTCATGTAAAGGCAGTATCAGTTCAGTTTTACTCAGTACTCAGTAATCTATGTAATCTCAGTAATATTCCGCCAGTCCATAGAATTCAGTAAATCTCAGTATCAGTACAATTTAGTTCAGTATTCAGTTCAGACATCAGTAAACTCAGTCAGCTAACAGAACTCAGTAGCATTTAGTCAGTTAACAGAATTCAGTAGTGTTCCGCTAGTCATCGAAACTCAATAAAATCAATACATGTTCAGTTCAGTTAAACAGAGCAATCAGTAACAGTCCAGTTAATTCTAGTATGAACTAAGAAATCAGTTCAATATAATCAGTTCAGTGTCATTCAGTTGGGAGTAGGATTCAGCACCGAGCGAACCCAAGGATGGGAACTCACCTGCCAGTAGAGGGTGTGATTCTTAGAAGCAATCCTTGTGTTCCAGAACTATGTAGCCAACATAGGTTGAGACATAAATACCTGTCAGTTGAGGGTAGATGAGGTGGCTTAACCTGTCAGATGAGGGTTCCCACCGTTCTCATTAGAGTACCTGCCAGATGAGGGTCACTCACAGCTTGTCCTTACCAGTGGTGCGGTATTGACACTCTTCCAATCAGGGCAGAGATTGGACCCCAGCTTAGCTATTATAGCATATTTGGGGCATGTCAGTTAGATAACTACTTCCCACAGTTTCAGTATCAGTCTCAGTAAAAGAACTCAGATAGTTCTTCAGGATATCAGGACTGTTAGATACAGTCAACTCAGATACAGTACGGAACTCAGCTAGTTCCATCAAATTTAGGACTGTTAGATACAGTCATTCATGCTATCAGTTATCAGAACTCATGTTATCAGATATATCAGTTATCAGAATTCAATTATCATTTATGATATGTTATTAGTAAATACATGTCATCAGTATTCATACTTAGTAGTCATGTTATCATGAGCTTAGTTTCAGGACTGTTATATACGGTCAATCAAATTAGTTCTTCATAACCAGAACTATCAAAAACAATTATTTCTTTATCAGTAATATAGTATCAGTCTCCCAGTATTCAGTAATACAGTATCAATTCCTCACTTATTAGTGAATTACATATCAATATCAGTAAACTCAGTCATTCAGTATCTCAGCATCAGTAAACTCATATTGTCAGTATTCAGACTCAGTAGTTAGTATCACCACGAGTTTAGTTGCAGTTACGTATGTATGTATGTATTCTCATGTTTATATCAGTCAGCATTGCTCATGCATATAAAACCCTTTGCATTTAGCCTACCTCACTCGTATACTCAGTATATTCAGTCGTACTGATGCATTCGCACTATGGTGTTTTATTTGACATCATAGGTACAGAGGCACGAGTTTCAGAGCAGTAATAACATTGTAGATTTCAGCAGTCAGTGCTCCTCTTCATTCGAGGAAAATATTATTGTTACTTTATTACAGTATTTCAGATTAGTTTTTTAGTTTATGGAGTTAGTTGGAGACATGTTCCTTCAACTCCTTATTCATTTCAGTTAGAGGCTTTCGGACTAGATGTCAGATTAGATGTTCAGACTTCGGTATTTATGTTTCTTTTTTGGTATTGTTATACCATGTTTTTCAGATATGTATCAGTATTGAACCTTATGACCTTACAGTTCATGTTTCCACATATTTTATGAGATATTATGCAGTTTACAGGTACAGATATCAGTCATGGGTTAGATTGTGGTCCTTCGGGGTCATGAGCACCGTGTAACATTTCGGTTCAGAAAATCGAGGCATTACAAACTTGGTATCAGAGCCTAAGGTTCAACAGTGTCCTAGGAAGTCTGAAAGCTGTATCAAGTAGAGTTTTGTACATGGGCGTGTTGTGCACCACACTTATGTGCAGGAGGCTATGAGATGTTTTAGAAAAACTCAACCCTCACTATATAGGACTATGCAAGATTACATAAAGGATCGGTGGAGTAGCTTACGAGTTGGATTTGCCAACAAGTTTAGCTTCTGTCCATCCTATATTTCATGTATCGATGTTTAAGAAGTTTATTGGGGACCATTCTATTGTGTTGCCTATGGAAGATATTAATGTAAAAGACTCAATGTCATATGAGGAAGAAGCCATTGCCATTTTGGATCGCCAAGTTCAAAATTTAAAGAGTTAGGAAATAGCTTCAGTTAAGGTGTTGTGGAAGAATAAAAAAGCTGAGGAAGCTACTTGGGAGTCGAAAGATGATATGCGTGCGAGGTACCCGACTCTCTTCAAAACCATGGATGATGATATAGAAGGTACAAATCCTATACTAATATTTTCTTTCCATTTAGTTCTTCAAATCATGCTTATTGTGTCTTGAGTCATCATTCGGGGATGAATGATCCCAAGGGGGGATAATGTAACAACCCACATTTTTGGGCTAGAACATAAACCGTCATTCCCATGCTTAAATGTACTCAAATACAATGAATCCCATGTAAATATAAATATTTTTATCAATTATATTTTATGGGAATCTAGTTGTACATGAATTGAGATCATAGCAGTCCATTAACTCGAAGACGAGTTGAAAACTTTTCTATCGATTAAGTTTTAGTGAAAGTCTCAACTTAGGTCAACTTCCATAGACCATTACTCCTTGTATATAAAGAGTTAGAGGGCCTACTATATATCAAATGAAAGGTCATTGAGTCTTCATTCCAATGCCACAAGTTTTGCCTTAATACGATATCAGGATAAAAAGTTATACCTGTTTTCCAGAAAGGTGTCAGTCTGTCGAGGTGCAACGGCTAGACTGACGAACCGTCAAGCCAGTGATGGCCCGTTAAGCCTGACCGTCAACTTCAGGTAGAAAGCTAGACCTCTGTACATAAAATGACGGTTGGAGTGAGAGTTAGTCACCAAAGTGATGGTCCGTCACCCAGACCGTCAGTCGAGGCCGAGTTGCATAAAAGAGACATTTTTAACAGGGTATTTTGGTACTTTTCCTTCCCAGAAACCTCTCACATGAATTAAATTACACCCTAAACTTTATTGATCTATTTTTATTAGTTTTAAAATGTCTCCAATCCTCTCTACTCTCAAGAATAAGAGAAATTAGGGCTTCCTTCAAGGCAAGAATTCAAGCCTTTCAATCCAAGATTTTTTCAAGAAAAGTGTCAAGATTAGGGTTCTATTCTTCAAACTACATATCTAAGGTATGTGGGATTTTCCTAAACTACATGGACATGGTGAAATCATTTTAATAATGTTTTGAATGTTGAAAAATCATATGTTTACGAAGGGTTTTTGGGTTACATTAACAAGTATGCATTGTGAACCCGTTTGGATTCTATTATTTTGGTCTCGAGGTCTTCCCTTGAAATTGACCTTTTACTCATGTGTGTGTGTGTGTATATATATATATATATATATATGCATTTGAGGTTTTGAAAATTTGAATTGAGAGCATGAAGATTGATACTCCTTCTCTTGTTATGAAGTATCTTGATTTCACATGTTATGAATTACTCAATTGCATGTCCATGAAGATTGATACTCCTTTTCTTGTTATGAAGCATCTTGATTTCACATGTTATGAATTACTCAATTGCATGTCTTAAAGCATGAACTAAAAGTTTTACTATCATTTATGAACTTTATGTCCATTGTGAATTGAAGAGAGGGATATTTCTTACTTGTAAATGATAATTGTGATAATCTAAAGAGTGGCATAGTTGTCTTGAGAAATTGACTACCTTTTTGTTGAAATGTCGGAAAGAGAGAATCTTTGCATAGTTTGATAGACGTTTCGAAATAAGAACTTTCTCGCATTATTAAATATTTTTGGTGGTCAAATGATTCTATTGGATTGAAAGAACAAAAGAATATAATGATATGATTGTGTAAATGACTTGCAAGTCTTGGTATAACGATACCAAAGCAAATAATGCCATAACAGACTTAGAACAGAACAGAACAAAAGTCATATTTCATTTAGATTTTCAGAATTTGAGTTTTGAAAGATGCATGTTTAGAAAAGGTTAAAAATGGGCTTAAGAGATGTTAGGTGGCTACCCGAAGAAGGCGAGTTCATAACACTCATAGACCAAAATCATATTTTACCGATACGAGTTTATTATGTCCCAAGGAGGGATTATACGCTGGCCTAGTGCCCAATGGTGTATCTGAATCAGAAACTCCAATCCTTGAGGCAAACTTAGGTTGGGGGCTTGGCCGCCGAGGCAAGGATGGATTCCATATAGCCCGTGGAATATCAGACTTGTAAGTTGTACCACCTAGCTCATAAGTAAGGAAAAGAGTGAGTCATGGTTTCAAAAGGAAAAGAGTGAGTCATGGTTTCAAAGAAATGCTACAAAGTCTTTTAAGTATGCCCATGTATTTTCATATATTATATATAAAATTTTCTATGAATTGCTCTCACTTATGTTGTATAAAAGTGCATTATTTTGGATTGCTCTGCATACCAGTACATCTGTATTGACCCCCTATATTTTAGGGTCTGAGGCATAGTCCCAGGGTTTCGCTAAGCAGTAGATTGGTTGTCTGATTTGCAATTGGTGACCCTCCCTTATTTTGGAAGGCCTTGGTTATTGGACATTGCTATTTTATTTTGTTTTCATGGTCTGACTGGAGGACTTGTCCCCGTATTTCAGACAGATGTTGATTTTGATTTTTAGTAGAGGTTTCACAAACTTGTATTAGATGGTTTGAGTTTTATTGAACTTATGTCCGTATAGTTCAGTTGAATTAAAAGCAGGACCATGTTTCCATTTTGTTATATTCTTCGCACTTCCTTACTTTATTTGAATTGTGTATATGATTGCCAGTTAGAAAAGGGATCTCGAGCCTTCATGGTTCGGGATGCTCGTCGCAGGCTGGGCGTCGGTTCGGGTCGTGACATAAAATTATCGACATGGGGTGTGGTACATAACTGAAAATTTCCTGGTTATTGATGTCATTTCACCATATATATGATATACCTGCAGCAAATGATAAGTGCATCACGCATGATTGCAATTAAGAAGAAATTCAAGTAAAATATGAGCACATAAGCAAGGTTTTAATAATAATATAATAACTTTAACATGTAGCATCGCTCGTGACTGATAAAAACATATAAGTTCAAAACTTCTTTTGATTAATGAAGATGTTGAGAAATTAAATCCTATAGAGGTGGGTCGTAGTTTTACTTCCTTGAACATGCAAGGAGGTTTCCACGTAAACATCTTGTGTTCTTTACATTTGTTCCTTATTTTATCTTTTAACTGTTGAACTCCGATCTGAACCTGGGTGAACTCTTACAAGACTTTTAATAAGGTCATTCCATGTCTATGAAATAGAAACTATTATTTCATAAGTAACGGTTGTTTATAAAATTATATGAATTGTAACACCCCGTATTTTTTTTTGAGCTAGAAATCGAATTGTTGTAACACCCTGCAGAAAGTTCTCCATATTTATCTCGTAGTAGCTTGCTTATAGAGTTGAAGGCTTAGAAATTTTTCTAAGTGTAGAAAAGGGACTTAGTATCATTTTGAACTTCCAATCTTCGGGGATTTTATTTTTGACCTTTCCGACCTCCGTTTCTTGATTTTTTTGTTGATACGCGATGGGGCAAGTCAAGAGTACATCTCAGGTGAGTTTCGAAATTTTTAGACAAACTTAAGGGCATGTTCGGTATGCCAAACCAGTAGCTCGGGGCGATTAGCCCGCGCTGCCCACGTTACTCCCCCGGACTAGCCAGGGCGCCGCCCAGGGTAGTCCTCCGAGCTAGGCAGGGCGCCGCCCTGGGTACTCCCCCGGGCTAGGCAGGGCGCAACCCTGGGAAGTCTGGCTGGGCTTATTTTGTTCAGTTTTTCCTGAATTATTAAGGGTATATTAGGTATTTTCCACCCCCTTATTAGCTTAAACACGGTATTACAATCCCAAAACACCTCATTACTCATATTTTCATCAAAATTCATCAATAACATCCTTTAGGGTTTCAAACTTAAATTCCAAATAACTCAAGATTCCACCGTCGGTTTTAGAAATTGATTGAAAATTTGGAATCCCCAAATCGTAGGCTTCAAGAATCGTCCATCAAAGTCCTAATTTGAGGTACGTGGGGTTTTCCTAAAATTCAATGGGCATAGAAATCTTCATGTAATGATGCAAAGGATTTAGAAATCATGATTTTTACGAAAAGGGTTTGAGTTTATGATTACTAGCATGTTTTAGAAGCCTTGATTATTATTGTTTTGGTCTTTAGGCCTTCCCCCAAATTGACTTAAAATTATATGTATATGGATGAATATGTTTTAAGTTAATATTTGAATTAAGAGCATGACTTATATGGAACCCCTCTTTTGTTATGATTTTTCCCACTTATCATATAATATGGATTGTTTTGAATGCATCTTGAAAAACATGATATCAATATCTTGATTAACATTATGATTTGATTTTCGATTTGAATTCAAAAGTGAGAGTTGTTTATGTTGATAAACGTTGAATATAACTATATAATGAAAAAATTTGCATGATTTGTCAAAGATTACATGACCACCACGTGTTTATTGAAAGAATGAGAATCTTTGCATGTTTTGACTTGTGCTTTTGGAACATGAAATCTCTTATACTATTTGCATGCCTGGGTGGTTTGAATATTATTTTAAATGAAATAATTATGCATGATATTTTATGGATCAGAATTATGACTTGCAAGTCTTGGTATGACGAAACCAAATCAGATAATGCCATAACAGACACAGAATAGAAAAATTAGATTTCTACTCAGACTTACAGATTTCGAATTCAGAATGATACATGTTTAGAAAAGGCTAAAATTGGGCATGAAGAGATGTTAGGTGGTTCCCCAAAGAAGGAACGACTTCAGACAACTCATTGCCCAAAACCGTGTTTGCCGACACGGGTGTATTATTATACGCTGGTGACGACCCTATGGCGTAGTAGATATTCAGACACTCCAACCCTTGCAACATACTTGGGTTGGGGGCTTCCCCACTGAGTCAATGGTGGATTCCATATAGCCCGTGGAATATCAGACTTGTAGGGGAGTGCCACCTAACTCAGAAGTAATACAAAGATAAAAAATTGCATTGACAGAAGGGCTTTATGATTATAAAAAATTCCCATGTGTTTCGGACTTATATCATATAAGATGTTTCATGACTAGATCTGAATTATTTCATTTATATAAAAGCTTTATTTTGGATTGCACTGCGTACTAGTACATCTGTATTGACCCCCCTACCTTCTAGGTTCTGAGGCTCAATCTAGGGGTCTTGATAAGCAGTAGATTTTCTTTAGGCAGAAGTGCAGTGTTAAGTTAGTGAGACTTCTATATTTCGGAAGGCCTATTTTCTTTCAGACATTTATCATTTATTATGGTTTTGGTCTACTGGGGCCTTGTCCCAGTTTTCAGACAACTATGTTTCGTATGTAGTAGAGATTTCGCTGACTGAGTCACATATCATTTAGATGTTTTGAATTGCAGTTTTCATTATTATGTTGGATTCAGAATGACCATGATTCCGTAAAGATATTTCATTCCACATCTTATTTTATTGTGTGAACATAGTGCATGACTATAGATAGAGAGGGGCATCCAGGCCTTCATATTTTGGGATGCTCGTTATGGCCATGGCCTAGGTTCAGGTTGTGACATGAATTGATCCCAAGATCAAGCCAATTTGATGAGTAATGCAAGCTCAGACACTTGCATCAATAAGCTCTTCTACAGGTATTTTCTTCAGGTCCTTGTGAACTCCAACATCCAAAAGGTAACTGTAAACATAGTAAAACATTCCCCTATATAGAACTTCAAGACCAGCTAAAGTACTGCCTATCGGTAGTATAATGAATACTGGGCTCCAAAGATGCTTGCTGCACTGAGTAAGATGTAATGGGACAAAGCGGAGTGGAGTATTGGAATGATTGGAACTTTAGCTACTGAAAAGAATGCTTCTACCTGACCACTAGCACCAAAGCCACCAGTTCCAAAATGCAGATTAAAACCTGTCTTGCAATAGATCACGAAATCCTCACAGTTGTTCTTGAAAAACTTGTAATTTCCAAAACTATTTTTTGAGAGAAGAGTTTCAGCACGGTGAAGGACAACCTCAGAGGAATCAGTACAGGCAAGAGTGCATGTTCCTCGCACTTAGGCAAAAAAGAAGCCTATTGAGACACCATACTGAAAGTGGTATAGTTTACCACCAGAGAGGAAACATTCCAGGCATGTAGAGGTGACCCCGGTATTCCTAGGACAATCAACACATTTTGAACATTGAGATTTAGAGTGACGAGAGGTAGATAAGCTGAAGAGGACACCATCGAGGGCTGTTCTTGTTTCTACCTCCTGACCAGCTGTCGGGTTGAAATGGATAACTTTGTCATGACTAATAAATATAGATAATTTGGAAAAAGGATATATCAGTTAATTCACAGAACATGCATGCCACATTTCTTTTCTAGATGATTATATAATCACACTGTCTAAAATTCTAAATTACCAGATCGATAAAAAGGGGATACACTTTTATATTTTCGTTGCTTATCAACATATAGTATATGGTTAGCAAAATATGATGAAGACACAAGCACCGGAAGCACTAGAGATATAACATGTAATATTATGCAAAAAAATAATAAGAGAGTGGTCATATTACTATTCGGATATTTCTATCAACAAAAAGGGCAGCCCGGTGCATTAAAGATCCCACTCTGCACAGGGACGAGGAAGGGCCTGACTACTAGAGTCTATCGTACACAACCTTACCTTGCATTTCTTCCAGAGGCTGTTTCCAAGGCTTGAACCCATGACTTCCTGGCCTAGTCACATGACAACAACTTTACTAGTTAGTCCTATCTTTTATTAGTATAGTCTTAAGAAACCTGATAGCATCTTTGTGAGATCATGCTTTAATTCTCATTCTATTGTCCCTTTGTGAACCCCCAAGTTTCAACACTACATAATACGGGTGTCATGGGCTCGAGATCATTTACTAGAAGCCAAGCTCGGGAACTACAAAGACTTCAAGGCGTGTTTATGAAAATGGACGCGGTAGAGCTTGTTGCGAACTCGCCCAAGGGAGTGTACGCCTTGACATGTGAGGGATGACCTTAGGTTCTCAAAATACACCCAATACTTCCCCAAAACACTCCACACCCGCCACCCCTTCATTGAGGGTAAAGGGGTTCTTTTGCAATACCTTTGTAATACACTATTTAAACATTTTCCTTAGTCTTGTTCCTTAGTTATCTTATTCTTGAAATCACTTGCAATATTGAACATCATTTTTCTCTAAATAAGAGAGTAGACCACCAAACATTTGAACATCACGAGTGAAAGGTTCCTCTTGTGTTGTGAAACGGCTAAAAACTTGAGTGAACCGAGTTCCTCTTGTGTTCGCATAAGAACTTGGTGCTTGTTAATGTGATTTGCAGAGGTTTTAGAGTTTGATACACTCTTTAGTTTCTACATTTCGTATTCTCCTTGTGTCAAGTTACCTATCTTTTATTGTTTTCCATTTGTGTTTAATTCTAGTGTCGTCTTGTTGTTGCGGGTTTAGGCATGTTGTTGCAGGTTGTTTGCGGAATATTTTGGTGTTGTAGATACCATTTGGTATCATTTGGTATCAGAGCGAAGGTTGGTCATTCGTGTTGTCGGGTGACTTGTGTTTGGTCGAGAAGTTGTCTAGATTTAGGTGTTTTTGCTTGTCTTAGTGGTTTTGTGTGTTATCTTGTTGTTTACCTAGCACACTTGAGACTAAGGTCCAAGATTTGATCTCTTGTTAAGTGTTGTTGAAGGGCAGGATGGCTTGGAAACTTTTGTTGTTCAAAGTGTTCTTGTTGTTGTTCATATTGTTCTTGAGTAATATTCAACAAAAGGCCTTGTTTGATTTGAAAAGGAGAAGAGAGAGGTAAAGTCTTGTGTTTGTCTTAAAATTAGTTTCAAGATAACACCAAAGAGTCAAATAAACAAAATACCTCCCAAAAGCTTACTTACCAAAAGGGTGTCAAACCTTTTTCAAAAAGAACCAAAAAAGGAAAGGGATAAAGCCAAGGCAAAAAGATGTTTTGCCATTTTGGTGCAAGTTGGTGAAAAGTTGATTGACACCTTTGACCTTTGGAAAGAGAGTCCCAAGTATTGCCTTTTCACTCCAAAACTGAAAATTATCACCAAACAACAAGATTGAACAACTCAAGATTGAAAAAAAAAAATCACACTTCAACAACAATTCCAGACGGCCAAAAGAAAAGAAAATGTGGACCACACCAACAACAAAACTCAAGATCTTGGACATTCATAGTTTCTTTCCTTGTCTCTACTAGTTTATTTCTATTGACTCCTACACTAGTTGGAAACTAAGTAACAACCTACTAAGTTGTGAACTAGTTTTCGAGTACGTCTTTCGTGTTAACGTTCCTTGTAGTGCTTTGCTCTTTTATAATTCGTAGTTATTCTTGGTTCAAGTGCGTACAAAACTTTCTTGAGTCTTCCAAACCGAAATCCATTCTAACTCAAGAGAATATTCATTCTCAAGTACTCACAAGTTGATAGCCGGCTTACAACACTTGAAGGGCAAAGTGAGGGAGCCAAGTGAAAAGAATGAGTAAGAGTATTTTGAACTAACATTTGCTCATTTTGTAGGTACATTTACAAATGGAACCACCACACATGGAACCCAAAACTTCCAATGCACCAATTGTGGACCATAATGTGATGAATGCCCTTGTAGTTAGTCTTGAGTCCTTGTCTCGGGACGTGGCTAGAGTGAATGCTACGATTGAGAAGATGGGTGTGGAAATGGCCTCTATTAGTGGGCGTGTAGAGAGGGTAGAAAGACAACGAAGTTCTCGACCCTCAATTCCTAAAAAAAAATCCCCAACCATTACCCCCGAAGCCATGCACTAAAGAATGTATCCACCAAATGTCATACCTCAAGCCAACTATTACTCATAAAGCCGAGGCCTTGATGGACCTTGCCATTCCCTACATCACCAAGTCCCACATGAAGGACTTGGAACCCAAATGCCACCCTTGAATCCGAATACTCCAAACCAAAACACTCCAATCCAAAGACCTCCTCTACTAAATGCCAATCCACCATACCAAATTCCAAATATCCAAAACCCACCAATGCAAGAAGACGGATATGTGAGGGAGAACCAAAGGGGAGGGTATGGAATATATGATGATACTTATTCGATGGAAAATGGGATGAGAGGTAGATAGATAGAACTAAGGGAAAATCAAGGGGTTGAAGGTAGGGGCGGCCAAGATGTTCGGGAAAGGGATGTTGGTCTTAACACTATTAAAATGGGACTTTCAATCTTTAAAGGAGAAAGTGATCCCAAAGAGTTTATCGCATAGGAATCCACATGCGAGAGATTCTTTCAAGTGAACAATCTCATGGAGGAGAAGAAGAGCTTCTATGCCATTGCTCATTTTGAAGGATATGCTACCACGTGGTGGGAATATGTCAAACGTTTTGGTAATGTATTGATTGAGGGGAAACCCCTCCTTGGTTTCAGTTAAGGTATCTTATGAGGAAAAAGTACCTTCCCGAAAGCTATCAACCTGAACTTCTTGCAAAATTGTACAACTTGAATCAAGGAAACAAAAGTGTGGCAGCCTACGATGATGAGTTTCAACAACTCATCTTGAAACTTGATCATAGAAGAGAAAAGTGAGCCACGATATCATCTGGTTCAAGGTTGGCCTAAACAAGAAAATTTCTATGCATATGACACTTCATAAGTTTGAAACTATTGAAGGGATCTTTCAAGCGGCTTTGAAGATTGAACGAGAGAACAAGGAAAGGTCGGCATACAAAACCAAAAAATAACAAGGGTCCTCGGGTTGGGGGAGAGAAGTGGTTCCATCGACTTTGGGGTGGAACAAGTCCAAACAATAACCATACAAGGCCCCTCCACCCGTGAACAAGATTGCTCAACCACCTCCTCCACGGTTTGAGGGCAAACCAAATATTTCTTCTAATGTCAAGGGATTCCAATGCTTCAAATACCACGGATGGGGATAAAAGGCTAGAGAGTGTCCTAACCGGAGAAATATGATATTGAGGAAAGGGAAGTTGTATTTTTTTGGGGAAGAATTGGGGCTTGAAACGATTGAAAATGAAGAAGCCTCTCAAGATAGAGAGGGAGGGGAGGTCGAGAGGCTAGTGATGATGATGAAGAGGAGGTTTGGACTTAAGAAGGTGAACTTGTAGTACCTAATTATGTGGTATGGAGAGTTATAATTAGCAAAGCATTGGATGATCCTAGCTAACTGGATAACCTCTTTCCTATCTTTGATTATTGATAGTGAAAGTTGTGCTAATGTGGCTAGTGCCTCTATGGTAGATCACTTGAAGTTGCCAACTACTCAACATGCGAGTCCGCATAGACTCCAATGGTTGAACGATTATGGAGAGTTGAAGGTAACTCGTCAAGTGGTTATTCGTTTCAAAGTTGGAAACTATGAGGATGAGGTACTTTGCGATATCATTTCTATGCAAGCTTGTAATCTCTTGTAGGGTCGGCCATGGCAATACGATAGGTCGACCAAGCATGATGTCCTTACCAAATACTACTCCTTTGAGTTCAAGAGTCAGAAGTACAACCTCCAACCACTATCACCATCAGAAGTATGTGAGACACACAGACAAATGAAGAGTTTACAAGGAAAGGGAAAGAAGGAGAAGAAATCCACTGGAAATGGGGTAGAACCCAAGAGTGGGAATAATAAGGGGGAAGAGGGAGTTTCGGCTTTGAGGGGTAGGGATTTGATGGTAATGTTGGCTCAAAAAGGCAACCTCTTCAAAGAGTATGATGATGCTACTCCCATGCTACTTTTGGCTCATGTTTTGAATGCTGACCCATCCACTTTCCCTATCCCGTCTTCCATTTCTAATGTTTTGCAGGAATTTGATGATGTATTTCCTAGTGAATTGCCACAAGGACTTCCTCCACTTCGAGGAATTGAACACCAAATCGATTTAGTTTCGAGGTCTCAATTGCCGAACAAGCCGGCTTATAGGAGCAACCCCATGGATACAAAGGAACTCCAACAACAAGTTGAGGACCTCCTCAACAAAGGATATATCAAGAAAATCATGAGTTCATATGTGGTTTCGTTGTTGCTTGTGCCGAAGAAGGATAGGATGTGGCGAATGTGCGTGGACTACTGGGCCATAAATAAAATTATGGTAAAGTATTGTCATCCTATTCCTAGGTTAGATGATATGCTTGATGAACTATATGAATCTGGTATGTGTTTCAAAGGTTGATCTTAGGAGTGGTTATCACCAAATCCGTATGCAATTGGGTGATGAGTGGAAGACCGTACTCAAAACCAAGTTTGGTCTATATGAGTGGATTGTCATGCCATTTGGTCTTACCAATGCTCCTAGTACTTTTATGTGGCTAATGAATCATGTGATGAAGTCGTTTATTGGCAAGTTTGTGGTTTTGTACTTTGATGATGTTTTAGTTTATAGTAAGTCCCTTAATGAACATGTATTTCATCTAAAGAGTGTGTTTGATGTTCTTAGGAAAGAAAAGTTGTATGCTAATATTGAAAAATGCTCCTTTGGTGTTGATAAAGTTGTTTTTTTAGGATTTTTTGTAAGTTCGAGGGGAGTAGAGAAAAACAAATCCAAGATAACTACCATTAAAGATTGGCCAACCCCTAAAACCGTGGGTGAAGTTCGGAGCTTCCATGGGTTGGCAAGTTCTTATAGGAGGTTCGTCAAAGGATTTAGTACCATTGCAAAGGACCAACCTTTCAAGTGGGGTGAAGAGCAATCTAAGGCCTTTAAGACCTTGAAAGATATGCTCATTTTGGCACTATTGTTGCAATTGCCTAACTTTTACAAGATGTTTGAAATAGAATGTGATGCTATCAAAGTGGGCATAAATGCGATTTTGATACAAGAATTGAAGCCTATAGCTTACTTTAGCGAAAAGCTCAAAGGAGAAACTATAAACTACTCTACGTATGATTTGGAGTTGTATGCCTTGGTTAGAGCATTAAGCAATTGGCAACACTATCTTTGGCCCAAGGAATTCATAATCCTAATGGATCATGAATCTTTGAAGCACCTTCGGGCACAAGACAAACATAATAAAAGGCATGCCAAATGGATTGAATTTCTCAAAATCTTTCCCTATGTGATTCAATACAAAAGGGGTAAGGATAACGTGGTAGCCGATGTATTGTCTAGAAAGCATGTTCTTGTGTCCACTTTGTCGTCAAAGCTAATGTGGTTCAAGATCCTTAAGTATTTATATCCTGAGGACCCTTACTTCACTCCTATCTTTAGGGAAAGTGAATTCGTGGGTAGGGAAAGGAGGCATTCGAATTCCATCCCCTATGCCATATTTGATGGGTACTTGTTTCGGGAAATACAGTTGTGTGTACCTTTTAGCTTTTGAAGAGAGTTGTTTGTGAGGGAGGCACACAACGACAATCTCATGGGTAAATTTGCAATTGATAAGACCCTCGGAATATTGGAGGAACAATTCTATAGGCCAAAGATGCGCAAAGATGTTGTGAAAGTTTGCGGCCAATGCATGGATTGTAGGAGTGCTAAGTATAGGATACTTCCTCATGGGTTGTACACCCCTCTTACCACTCCATTACATCCGTGGTTTGATATTTCTATGGATTTTGTATTGGGGCTTCCACGGACTCAAAGGGGTCGGGATAACATCTTTGTTGTTGTTGATCGTTTCTCCACAATGGCATATTTTATTCCTTTCAAAAATAGTGAAGATGCGTCTAGTGTATCTTATTTGTTTATTTAACATGTTGTTAAGTTGCATGGAATCTCAAGGACTATTGTAAGTGATAGGGACTTCAAGTTCCTTAGTCTTTTGGAAGTCAATATGGGGTAGGCTCGGTACCAAATTGTTGTTTTCTACGTCTTGGCACCCACAAACCGATGGCCAAATGGAAGTAGTAAAAAGAACCTTGGGTTATATACTACGTTCCATGGTTAAAGGTAAGTTGACATCTTGGGAATATCACCTAACACTCATAGAATTTGCTTACAATCGGGTGATCCATTCAAGTATGGGCATCACGCTCTTTGAATGTGTCTAAGGCTTCACCCCCTTAACTCTCTTGGATATAACTCCTTTGTCAAGTGATTCTATTGTTAGATTAGATGGAAACAAGAGATCCGAATCTATAAAAAGCTTACATGAGAAGGTGAGGTTGCGGCTTGAGAAGAAGAAGCAAGAGGTGGCCAAACGAGTCAACAAGGAAATAAGACATCTTGTGCTTGAGCCGGGAGATTGGGTGTGGGTACACCTATGGAAACACCATTTTACCCACCAAATAAAGGGAAATTTTCTGCCACGAGGTGATGGTCCATTGCAGGTTTTTGAAAGAATCAACGATAAGGCTTACAATATCGACTTGCCTCCAGAATAACAAGTGCATAACACGTTCAACGTGTGTGATCTCTCACGGATTGATACCATTGAGGATGAAGAACCCATTAGTCTGAGGTTTAAATCCTCTAAAGATGGAGAGGATGATACGGGTGTCATGGGCTCGAGTTCATTTGCTAGAAGCCAAGCTCGGGAACTACAAAGACTTCAAGGCGTGTTTATGAAAATGGATGCGGTTGATCTTGTTGCAAACTCGCCCAAGGGAGTGTAAGCCTTGACATGTGAGGGCTGACCTTAGGTGGTCAAAATACACCCAAGGATGCCCCAAAACACTCCACACCCACCACCCTTCATTGAGGGTAAAGGGGTTCTTTTGCAATACCTTTGTAATAGACTATTTAAACATTTTCCTTAGTCTTGTTCCTTAGTTAGCTTATTCTTGAAATCACTTATATTATTGAAAATCATTTTCCTCTCAAGAAGAGAGTAGAACACCAAACATTTGAACATCACAAGTGAAAGGTTCCTCTTGTGTTGTGAAACTGCTAGAAACGTGAGTGCTTGAGTGAACCGAGTTCCTCTTGTGTTCGCGTAAGAACTTGGTGCTTGTTAATGTGATTTGTAGAGGTTTTAGAGTTTTATACACTCTTTAGTTTCTACATTTTGTATTCTCATTGTGTCAAGTTACCTATCTTTTATCATTTTCCATTTGTGTTTGATTCTATTGTCGTCTTGTTGTTGCGGGTTTAGGCGTGTTGTTGCAGGTTGTTTGCGGACTGTATCACTACATGGTCTCTTTATATAACTATCTCAATAAAACACAAGTCTTGCTCTCCTCTCGTAATTTATCCCACCAATACATGGGTCTCTTGCTCTTCTCTCAGTTGGTTGGTTACGTGAACTTCCATTATATTGGTCAAAGTTTGATTCCCCACCTTGTAATTTCTTTCCCCATTTCTCCTTCCCCGACCCTAATTCTTCTTCTTTTCTTAAAAACACCAATAATTGTTTCATACTATATCTCAACATGGCCAAACTAGCTTCAACAAGTCCATATCGGACCTTCTATCTCTCTCCAAATGATCTACCAAGAGAGACAAAGGGACTATTTCATCTTGACAAGCGGCAAGTTTCGTCAATGAGAAAGAGGTATCAAAAGTGTAATTTCTTTGTAAACTTATTTTGTCTTTGGAAAGGAATTTGTATAGGCTACTTCCTTTCCTAGATTGCTTGACAATCACTTTTGTAGACTAGACAAAAGGTTTCATGCCCCCTCTAGTCATTGCAAGTTTTTTGCTTATCTATATCACGTGATAGGAGTCAAACCAAAACCTCCACACAATAGGCTCACAACCTTATAGTGATAGCTTAATTGAAAAAAAAAAACCTTAAACGAAGTGAGAGATCTAGAAATGTGCACCATGATGGGCGTAGAGATAGTCACATCGCCATGTGTAAATGTGATCTCCGATATGGAGCTCCCCTTCCTTGATGTTGTTGAAAAGAACTTGCTTCCTCATCCGTTCTTTTTTCTCCTCCTAAGACAAGTAAATGGAAATTAAGCAGTAGATACAACAAGAAGATTAATGGACATACACAGCCACTAGTATTAGTACACGTTAAAGACTTTTCCACTAGCATTTGATGTTCAAACAACTTCAGATATACGATGTTTGAAGTCATTTTGTAACATCTGAAATTATAATTCCAAAAAATGTAGTATACTTGATAAACAAGCCAAAATACGGAAATCTATCACCATTAACTAAAAACTACTATGTGGAAAATATAAATGCAGTTCTTGGAGATAAAAGTAACTGACGAAACCGAAAACATGGGGACCAGATGCACCGCCAGCACCTTGGTACATCTTGGCAATAATCGGATTGTAGATGCACTCCAACTCTTTTGTCTTGTCCTCAAGTTCATTGGACTCAGCAAGCTGGTTGGCATCAAGCCACTGGATGACCAGCTCAACGGCATCCTCAATCTTCTTCTTGTCAGCTTCAGGCAGTTTGGATGCAATCCTGTCATCCTTTATGTTGTTCCTCATGTTGTACACACAGTTTTCTAAAGCATTCTTTGAATCGACCTTCTTCTTGTGCGCTTCATCCTCAGATTTGTATTTTTCTGCTTCTTGAACCATCTTATCAATCTTTTCCTTGGAGAGTCTGCCTTTGTCATTGGTGATGGCGATATTGTTCTTTTGTTTAGTAGTCTTGTCCTCTGCAGCAACATTCAAGAAGCCATCGACATCAATGTCAAAGCACACTGTGATCTGTGGAACACCCCTGGGAGCAGGACGAATACCGGAGAGCTCAAATTTACCAAGCCAGTTGTTGTCCCTTGTCCTAGTTCTTTCACCTTCATAGACCTTGATCAATACACCTGACTGGTTGTCTGAGTAGGTTGAGAAGGCCCCCTCTTTCTTGGACGGGATAGTGGTGTTTCTGGGGAACAACACGGTCATGACACCACCACCAGTTTCTAGACCAAGCGAAAGAGGGGTAACATCCAAAAGCAACAGGTCTTTCACCTTCTTGCTACCTTCACCACTCAAAATTGAAGCTTGTACCGCAGCACCATAAGCAACAGCCTCATCAGGGTTAATATTCTTGCTGAGCTTCTTCCCGTTAAAGAAATATCGCAGGAGTTTCTGAACCTTGGGAATTCTGGTGGAGCCACCTACAAGTACAACATCATGGATACAACTCTTGTCAATCTTAGCATCTCTCAAACACTTTTCAACTGGTTTCATACACTTCCCGAACAGATCCATGTTAAGCTCTTCAAATCTAGCACGGGTAATGGTGGAATTGAAATCGATATCCTCGTAGAGATAATCAATCTCAATTGTAGTCTGAGCTGTGGATGAAAGCGTCCTCTTCGCCCTCTCACAAGCAGTTCTCAACCTTTTAAGTGACCTAGGATTACCACTGATATCCTTCTTGTTCTTCCTCTTGAATTCCTGAACAAAATGATTGACCATCCGTTGTCGAAGTCCTCACCTCCAAGTTGAGTGTCCCCGGAAGTAGCCTTAACCTCAAAGATACCTTCCGAAATGGTGAGGAGAGATATATCGAAGGTACCACTACCGAGATCGAAGATCAACACATTCTTCTCACTGACACTAGTTGCTTTCTGATCCAAACCATAAGCAATGGCAGCTGCAGTAGGCTTGTTGATAATACGCATCACATTAAGACCAGCAATAACACCAGCATCCTTGTGTCCTGACGCTGAGAGTCATTAAAGTAGGCTGGCACGGTAATCACAGCATTCTTGACAGTGGAACCCAAGAAATCTTCAGCAATCTCCCTCATCTTAACGAGCACCATAGAAGATATTTCCTAAACTGCTTCTCCTCACCCTTATAGTTGACAGCAATCATCGGCTTATCACCAAGTCCAGAAATGACCTTAAACGGCCAGTGCTTAACGTCACTCTGCACCGAGGCAGCACTGAGTCTCCTGCCGATCAACCTTTTTGCATCGAAAACAGTGTTGACCGGGTTCAAAGAGACCTGGTTCTTAGCAGCATCACCAATGAGACGTTCAGAGTCAGTGAATCCAACATAATATGGCGTCGTTCTGTTACCTTAATCATTAGCTATTATTTCAACACGATCATGTTGCCAAACTCCTACGCAAGAGTATGTGGCTCCAAGATCAATACCGATTGCTGGACCTTCACCTTTTCCAGCCATATCTATCTACTGTATCTCTCCTTCGTGAGTTTTTTTTTTCTTTTTGATAGAAAGAAGAGGCAGTAAAGAGCTTTGAAAAACTATGGTTTATAATATCTCTAGTTGTTGAACAACTCTTTAGATTGGTTATCATTGACTAAATCAATAGTTGACAGTAGTCCTTTCTTTTTACTCTGAACAAGAATTGAGTCTATAGGTGATGAATTCAACCACAACTATTTATAGGTGGGGCAGCAAAGCGGGTAGATAAATGGTCTAGAGGTTCCAAGAGTTATAAGACACAAAGAGGTTGGATAATGGGGAAAAAAAAAGTCAGAAGTTGCAAGAGTATTAAAAACTAATGGACACATCATTCTACCACCATTGATGTGAGTAAAGAGGCATAAAATGCCACCCTTGTTCAGTCATTAGCACACTTTGGCAAATTCAATATGAAGCAAATTGAATTTGAGACAATTTAATACAAAATAATATTAAAATGTTCACGTAACCCAACAGATTACAAGTAGTCTCCATAGGTAGGTGCTTTTACCCTCAAAGCGGAACTTCTCAAAATGAATCCCAGTTATTCGGGTCCAAAGTAGGACTTCCCGATGTGAATGAGGATTAGTTGAGACGTTCTTAGCAGCTCGCCAACGAGACGTTCAGAGTCAGTGAATCCAACATAACATGGCATCGTTCTGTTACCTTGATCATTAGCTATGATTTCAACACGATCTTGTTGCCAAACGCCAACGCAAGAGTATGTGGTTCCAGGATCAATACCAATTGCTGGACCTTTTTCCAGCCATATCTATCTACTGTATCTCTCCTTGATGAGTACTTTATGTATTTTTTTGATAGAAAAGAGAGGCAGTAAAGAGCTTTCAAAAACTATGGTTTATAAATAGCCAAAAACTCCTATTCTATTTCTAACTAGGATACTAATAAAATCCTATTCTATCTCAACTAAATAACTGAATTTCAGAAATAAAATTACTAAACTAAAAAAGAAAATAACAGCAAATAACTCAATACTACAACAAAAACGAATTCGAATT
This sequence comes from Capsicum pubescens, assembly GCA_030864215.1. NCBI lineage: Eukaryota > Viridiplantae > Streptophyta > Magnoliopsida > Solanales > Solanaceae > Capsicum > Capsicum pubescens. The sequence continues at coordinate 259,480,775 of CM061541.1, forward strand.
ATCTGGGTTCAAAGTTGGACTCTCCGATGTGAATGAGGATTAGTTTGGCCCCAAAATTATTGATAAAAAATTCCTGGTTATTGATGTTATTTCACCAAATATATATATGATATAACTGGAGCAAATGATATATGCATCATGCATGATAGTAAATAAGATGCCAATAGAAAGTTAAAACAAATGATCACATAAGCAAGGTTTTACTAATAATAATTAGTTGCATCTCTAATGACTAATAATAAAATCATATAAGTTCAAAACATCCTGTGTGTTGGGACCGCGTGTAGCTTCACCCAAACTCCTCACTAGTATGATATTGTCCGCTTTGAGCCAAGCCCTCACGGATTTGTTTTTGTCAAGATAAATATTCCATGATCCAACATCAACAATCTTTGATCTCTTTGAGTGGTATTCCTTAGATTAGTATTGCTTATAAGTAATATGATATTTATAATCCATCGACAGGATGGGTTTCGTTTGGTTCTCCTTGGAATGATAAATGACCTACTTAACTCAGTGGTTAGAGTACTGCTTTCATACGGCGGGAGTAATTGGTTCAAATCCAATAGTAGGTAAAACTTATTAGATACCAGAGTCAATGGTATCTAATAAGGTTTACGACCCACCTTTAGTGATATTTATTTTTTGATTTTGTATCTTTTCTATTTCATTTTTTAATTTGAATTTTTCCAAATTCTGTCTCGGTAGGACATGTATTTCTATTACTATGAAATTCATAAATGAAGTAGTTAATGGTAGGGTTACCATTATCCTTTTTGTAGTGACGAATCTTGTATGTGTTCCTAAGAAAAGGAATTTGTCCATTTTTCGGAAATTTAATCTTTGTGAGATCGTCAATATTGTACCGAGGGCGTCTTTAGAGTATAACGATTCAGTATAGCTATCTTTCTTCTGAATTTCTCGACCCTTTGACTTAGGATTAGTCAGTTCTATTTCTCGATGGGGCGGGGAAGGGATATAACTCAGCGGTAGAGTGTCACCTTGACGTGGTGGAAGTCATCAGTTCGAGCATGATTATCCCTAAGCCCAATGTGAGTTTTTCTAGTTGGATTTGCTCCCCCTCCGTCGTTCAATGAGAATGGATAAGAGGCTCGAGGGATTGACGTGAGGGGGTAGGGATGGCTATATTTCTGGGAGCGAACTCTGGGAGAATATGAAGTTGTTGAGAAAATTCTATAACTTGGCGTCAGCTTGTATCTATGGCCTCCAACATTAAATGTGCACAAGTAGACACTTAAACTTGTATAAAGTTGAACAAATAGACACACGCGTCCTACATGGGTTTAATAATTATGCCAAATTTTGTTTATAGAATTTTTTTGCTCTTTCCTGTCTTACTATTTATCTAAAAAGGAACGAAAGCGTTGGAATAATTGGTAAAGTTATTGCTATGTGATCCGGAGGTCTCGAGTTCAAATCGTGAAAACATTCTCTTGCAGAATTGTAATGCAAGACTGCTTACAATAAACCCTTATGGTTCGACCATTTCCTGACCCGTACATAATGAGAGATTTAGTGCATCGGGTTGTCTTTCTTAGTATCTCTAAAAAAACAAAAATTTTGAACTTGCCAAAATCATAACTATGTGATCTGGAGGTCACGAGTTCAAATCGTGAAAACAACCTCTTGCAGAATCATAAGGCAAGACTACTTATAGTAAACCCTTGTGGTTCGACTCTTTTCGGGCACCATAATACATAACGAGAGATTTAGTGCACCAGGCTGTCTTTCTTAGTATCTTGTCTAAAAAATAAAAAAATTGGACTTGCCAAAATCATAACTATGTGATCTGGAGGTCAGGATCAGTTCAAATCGTGAAAACAACCTCTTGCAGAATCGTAAGGCAAGACTACTTACAGTAAACCCTTGTGATTCGACCTTTTCCGAACCCCGCACATAGCGAGAATTTTAGTGAATCAGGCTTTCTTTCTTAATATCTCTTCTGAAAAAAACAAAAAACAGGACTTGACAAAATCATCACTATGATGTACTCGACATAAGTGTTAAACCTAAAATTGAGTTATTAGGTCAATCAGTCAAATTATTGAGAATGATGTCATAAAAAGAAAAGACAGTCCGGTGCACTAAAGTGCCCGCTATGCGCAGGTTTCGGGGAAGGGCCCCACCACAAGTGTGTATTGTATTCAATCTTACATTGTATTTCTTCTAGAGGCTGTTTCCAAGCTTGAACTCGTGACCTCCTGGTGACATGACAATAACTTTACCAGTTACTCCAAGGCTCCCCTTCAAATGTCATAGAGGACGTAATTAACTTTTTTGTGCAACCTCGTGTATATTCATAGCAGTTATTAGATGAAACTTTTTAATTTTTTATCTAAAAGATTATAATTACTCTATTCCAAATCTCTAAATATATTGTTATATTTCGAGAACTTGTTGATGAACAATAAATTTGTTTGATAGAAAGTATGTGTAGAGTGGTATGCAATCAGGTGAATCCAAATGGATATAGTACTAATGGGATAAGGATCAAATTTTCCCATGAACTATATAAAAGGTTCAAATTATCTTATTAAAGTTTGGATAGCCAAACTCGAAAATAAAAAAAAAAGTTATTTTACATTGGATTTTCATTATAAATATTTTTATAATTAGTGAATGGAACTGAACTCTCATAGGTTGATTTCTTAGATGTCTCCACTGATCAACTAATACTTATTAAAGTCATCTTTCTTTTGATTTTGTTGCTGTAATATATCAGAATTGCAGTTGAAAAATAAAATGAACAAAATTTAAACAAATAATTTAATTCAAGCTGAGGCGGGAATATTTTGCGCTTTTTAACGAGATTCAATCCCGTTGTAGCAAAACTTTTCACCGATCCAACGTTAATCTTCGTGACTTATCAACATCTTCAGGATACAACAATCCAATCACAATGTATAGCTCGACAAACTCTGGACAAGAATTGAGTCCAAAACTTCACAAAAAAAGAATATCTCCCTTCAACTAAATAAACTTTCTTTTACCCTCAAAGGGAAACTCTTCGAAACGAATCCGAATTATTCGGGTTCTCAGTAGGACTTCTTGATGTGAATCAGGATTAGTCCGGCCCCAAAATTATCGATACGTAACCAAAAAAATCCTGTAGCAAATGATATATATGCATCATGCATGATAGTAATTAAAGATGCCAATAGAGAGTAAAAAATGATCACATAAGCAAGGTGTTTAACTATAGCAATAACTTAATAAAACATCCTGTGGTTTTACTCCCTCGAGCAAGGAAGTTTTCACATAAACATCCTGTGTTCTTTACGTTTGTTCCTTACTTTAGTATTTAACTGTTGAACCAAATGAGGAACATGGTTCTTATTACTGCAGTGAACTCGTATAAGCCTTTCAATAAGGTTATTCCATGTCTATGAAACAGAAACTATTAGTTCATAAAAAGACAGTCCAATTTGATGAGTAATGCAGGTTCAGACACTTGCATCAACAAGCTCCTCTACAGATATTTTCTTCAGGTCCTTGCGAACTCCAACATCCGAATGGTACCTAATAGTGAAGCAAGACATTCCCCCGAAAAGAACTTGAAAAAGGGCGAAAGTAATGCCTATCGGTAGCACTGCTGGAGCTCCAAAGACACTTGCTGCGCTGAGTAAGATGTAACCCGTCCAAGCGGCGTGGATCATTGGAATGACTGGCGCTTTGGAAGCTGCAGAGAGTGCTACTACCTGACCACTAGCCCCGCAGCCACCTGTTCCAAAGTGCAGATTATAACCTGCCTTGCAATAGATCACGAAATCCTCACAGTTGTTCTTGAAAAGTTTGTAATTTCCAAAACTGTTATTCGCGAGAAGAGTTTCAGCACGGTTGAGGACAACCTCGGAGGAATCAGTACTGGCAAGAGTGCATTTTCCTTGCACTTGTGCAAAAAGATGCCATTTGACACACCATACTGAAAACGGTATAGTTTACCACCAGAGAGGAAGCATTCCAGGCATGTAGAGATGACCCCGGCATTCCTAGGACGATCATCACATTTTGGACATTGAGATGCAGAGAGACTAGAGGTAGATGGGCTGAAGATGACACCATCCAGGGCTGTTCCTGTTTCTACCTCCTGACCAGCTGCTGGGTTGAAATGGATAACTATTTCACTACTAACATATATACTTGTAAAAAAGGATATAGCAATTAATTAATGGAACATTTGCTTTGCTAGCTAATTGTATGATCACCCCATCTAAAAGTCTAAATTACCAGATTGATAGAAAGGGCATACACTTCTATTTTTCCATTGCTCATCCACATACGATATATAGTTAGCAAAATCTGATGAAGACACAGGCATCGGAAGGTCTAGAGATATAACATGTAATATAATTCAAAAAAGAGTAAGAGACTGGTCATGTAACCAGTCGAATATTCCTACCAACATAAAAGGGCAGCCCGGTGCACTAAAGCTCCCTCTATGTGCAGGGTCTGGGGAAGGGACCAATCACTAGAGTCTATTGTACACAATCTTACCTTGTAAACAACCTTGAACCTGGGACCTTCTGGTCACACGGCAATGACTTTACCAGTTATTCCTATCTTTTATTAGTATAGTCTTGAGAAACCTGATAGCTGTAGCACCCTGCATTTTTCGAGCTAGAAATTTAACCTTCGTTCCTACGCGTGCAAATTCTAATCCCATGATTCATATTTTAATTCATGTGTCATGATCTTTATCCTAGTGTAGGAAGTGGTTTCGAAGAGAAAAATGTTCATAGGAATCACTTAGAACAAAGTACAGCTAAGAGTCGTTGATTCATCCAAAGCTTGGTATTCGATTCTACAAGGAACTACTTTGAACGTGTATAACTTTTGATATACGTGGAATTTTTCACTCAAGACCCGCCAAATTGTCGATAATTGAGTTAACTTTCCAACGATACCAATTTTGCCTTAATCCGATACCCGAACAAAAAGTTATAGCCATTTTCGTGAGAGGCAGTGAGGGTGCACAATAATCCCACGCCGTGGGATTTAGAGCACCAGACTGGAGCAGGCGTCGCGGGCTCTACTCCCCCGGACTAAGGGGGCACCGCCTAGTCCATTCCCTGTTTTCAACTCCTTAGGGGTCAAGGGGCACTTTGGTCCTTCCTCCCCAACCCCAAACGTCCAAAGAATGATTTATATTACCCAAAAGGGCAATATTTGCCCATCTTCTTCAACATCAACTCACCATAAACCCTCCTTTCCCCAAAAATGAAATCCAAAATCCTTTTCTCCAAGAATCCAAGGAATTCTAGCTTTCTTCTCCAAATCAAGAAGCTTAAGGTATGTGGGACTATCCTTAAAATCCATGGGCATGGATTTTATCATTTTTATCAAGTATAATGATTTATAATCATGTTGCAAATTAAATTTTTTGAATATTGTTTCAAAAATCATGTCATAAAGATCGTTTTGATGAAAGTGTGTGCATTGAGTTGAACTCTTTTTGTGGAAATCAAATGATAGACCCTTATGTTCATACGTTTATAGTTTTGGAAAGTTTAATTGAGAGCATGGACAATGAATTCCTTCTCTTGTTGCGAAATATAGTTTCTCTTTGTATTGTGAATGATTTTGAATGCATGAACTAAGGTTTGAAAGTAAGTTCTTTACCCTCATGGTGTTTGACATGGTTTATGATATGATGAAAGGAAGTTTTCTTGCCATAACTATACCCATGGTATTTAAAAGAAGAATTTGCTCATGATTGAATAATTGACATGGCCACCACATGTTTATGTCTTGTGAAAAGAGAGTAATTGCATATAGATTTTATGAGATTTCAAAATGATATCTCTCTTGTGATGTTATAAATCTTTGGTGGTCATTTGCATGTTTTGAATGAGATGAGCTGTGAAATTGATACAATATGGATGACTTGCAAGTCTGGGTATGACGATACCCTATGATGATATGCCCTTATGATTTTAAGTATTGAATGATTTTTTCTTATGAAGCATGATGTTTGAAGAACTGAAAATTGGGCCTAAAGAGAGGTAGATGGTTACCCGAAAAAGGAGTTTGAGGGTAAGGTCTTATTGTTGGAAATCGAGTTTGCTGATTCGGGTGATATGATTGGCTAATGCCTATGTATACTTACCCTTGAGACACTGGTATACTAGAATAGTAATTAGGACTCCAATCCTTGTGGCATACTTGGATTGGGGGCTTGGCCGCTGAGTCAAGGGCAGATTCCATATAGCCTATGGGATTGTAGAAATGTAGGGTGTACCATCTACCTCATAATTAAGATAAATTATGTGTCTTGGTTTCAAGAAAACATTTGAAAATTTTAAATTATGCCCATGCATTTTACTTATCCTATGTGTAATGCTTTACGAAATTCTCTCATCTATGTTGTGTAATAAAATGCTATTTTGGATTGTTTCACATAACAGTATATTTGTATTGACCCCCCTATATTTCAGGATCTGAGGCACAGTCCCGGGGTCCCGCTAAGCAGTAGGTTGAATTCTATCATAGATTGCAGTTGGTGAGCCTCCCTTATTTCAGAAGGCATGCTTTAGAACATGTTAGTTTATTTTGTATTATGGTCCGACTGGGGCCTTGTCCCAGTTTCAGATAGGTTGCCGTTTTCAGTTGTAGTAGAGATTTTGCAAACGTGTAGTAGATGGTTTGAGTTTTATTGAACATATGTCGCATTACTCAGTTGAAATATTAAAGTGACCATGTTTCCATTTTGTCATGTTTTTCGTATTTTCTTTCAGTACATGATTTCCAGATAGAGAGGGGCTCTCGGGCCTTCATGGTTCGAGATGCCCGTCACAGCTAGGGCCTCAGTTCGGGTTGTGACAAACTTGGTATTAGAGTACGGTTCATGGTCCCAGGGTGTCTTCGGAGTCGCGACGATTAGAGTCCTTTTTATGGGTGTGTAGAACGCCACACTTATAAGGAGGAACCTACTAGGCATTTAGGAATGTCTCTCTTTTCTTCCTGATCTAGATTGTGCCATTGTGTTGTCCATATAGATGTTATCCAAATTCCTTGTTTACTCGGATTGTATTAGCTATGTCTCATTGTCGAGTCGATTTAAATGCAGAAGTTTAGAGTCTAAATGATGTGGTCCTTTCTAATTGAGTCATAAACAATTATGAAATTGCACAAGGACTTGAGAGGAGTCCAAAAGTGCCTTAAAGTGTATTGATTTAAGCCTATTCCCCTATACATCAATCGTTTGTTTGAGCCTGAGGTTCGAAGTGTATTCAGTCCCTTTCAAAATTCTTATTACAGATGACATATTAAAGGGTAGTGATGTATGTCAGAATGTTGGAACAATATTTCCACCTGAGTAGTAGTATATGTTAAGGTTATGTTAAGGCGTCATACCCAATTGGTAGTAAGATGATCCCGAAGTTAGTGAAATAAAGTCACAAGGTTAGAAGTGAGGGTAAGGGTGACTTTTGCGTAAATAAGTAGTTTGAGTTGTATAACCCTTGATTGAGGGGTGGGTTGCTTTTGTATGGTCATTGGCTAATGTTGTCGAGAATTTTTTAGAGTGTATGGTGATTTGTGGAGGACGTGTCTAGATGGGATTGTTAGTTATTCAAAATAGGGAAGGATCTCAAAATGGATCGCTATAGTGGTAGTAGAAATTATTTAAAGGCGGTGAATGGAAAGGGGTAGATCAGTTAATAAGTTATGGGTAGAGACTCATTGGCGTAAATGGAATTTGAAGGTAGTCTAAATATATGCATAGGTAAGTAAGTATAATGTGAGAAAGTAGAATGTGTTGATAAGATTGTAATGGGTTATGTTATAAGATTAAGATCGGTTGTCCCTATTATGTGACTTTACCCCCTTGATTGTCTTTCCTTTGGTAGTTGAAAGCTAGCACTGAACGTGAGAAGGTGTGTAGTAGATTCTAAGATGTGGTAGAAATGTTGTGGAGTGAATGAACTTGTGGTCAGTAGTTAAGTTAAATGGCATAGTTGGGTTGATTCCCAATTTGATGGAATAGTATAGTATTTGACCTGCTTCATATGTGTTATATGATTGGTGTTGTTAGACAATAGGCTTGAACTTTAGATGTGGAGTGTAGTGGTAAAAATAGTAGCTTAACATTAATAATGCATGTTTGTGGAAGTAAGTAGTAGGCTTGATTCGATGTGTGCAATAGCCTAGGTTGGCAACTTGTGGAAAAAAGAGTGGATAATTATGATGTATTTATATACATAGGACTAGTGTTAGAATGATAAATTGTGGTTGAGTTATTAAGCGGATAAGAGCGTGGGTATATAAGAATAAGTTGAACCCCCAGGTAGCATGTTGTTAGAAAAAGTCTTACGTGTCTAAGTGTTTGGCGTACCTAGTCCGTGTTCTTGAAATTTGTAGTATGGAGACATCTGGGGAAGACTAAGGAGTTGTTGTATGATGTTCTTTATAGCTGAATTGAGAAAATATAGGTAGGCAATATGTGCCTTTGGTATAGTTTTGCAAACTTTGTTAAGTTGTAAGTTATATGGTTAGAGGTCTAATGTTTGAATATTGAGTAGTGGAGAATGGATCATTATGTGATAAGGAGTGTGGATTTGGATGTTCATGAGAGTGTGAGTTGTAGGGTGATGGTTACAGAGGCTAGCTAAAGTTGAGAGTAGCATTCCCGAAAAGCGATGCCTTCAAAGTACAGTTTATTATGGAAAGTTTAGCTTTTATGTGTATGGTGACACCCCATTGTATTGAGTGTTGTCTTTGTAGATTTAATGAGAAGATATGTCCTCAAGTCTAGGATTAAGACTTTGATTTAAGGGGGAGATGGTGAATAAAGGTAGTTCCCAAATTTTCTCAGTGTGGCAAGTTGCGGGGAGAAGTCATGATAAACCTGTTCCTATTCAAGCATATTCCTCCTACTTCAATTTAAGAGATCATTTTCCCAATGTCTTATGTATTCAAGTTTTTCCTACGTTTAAGGTCTTAGTTCTCTATAAAATTCATATAATGTTCCCACCTCCAAACTAGAAGCAATAATGTCTCAATAATCCAAGTTTTCAAGTATTCAAGCTTTATGTAGTGATGCTCACGACCAATGGATCCATATATAATATCATGCTTGGTTCTAAGAAACTATGCTTGCTATATGTAACCGATTCATGCTATGTCGGGTATAGACCAATGTGATAAGGTTCATGCAAACTTATGACTATCTCAACTCTGAAAATGAGAAGCAATAGCTTCAAGTATCAATCCTTGTCTCAATGGTTAACTACATGAGTTCCACCTTTATGTTATACAACTTATGACATATGCTCACACGTTCTCATTGTGACCAGTCCTAAGAACTCTTGTTGGGTATGTTTATGTCCAAACAACTCTATGTCTATGATCCAGACACTTGAAATATGATGCACTTTGTGTCTATTGTATTGTATCTTCACCTCATGTTCCACCTTGAGTAGTACAATAAGTATAATAGTCAAATAGTGTTACTCCAATTCATGTGCTTATGCTCGGGTCCCTCAATGACCCTCCGAATGATAGTATGATGGTAGTTATGAAAGGATAGTAGTAACTTAGGTAGAGGGAGTGGATGTTCTTGAATGTGAAAATTTCAATGTGATTTCTTTAGCTAAGGTTATAGGTGAAAGGGGAAAGAAGGAGATGAACTTTTGTTATGTGAAATAGTTAGGAAGGAGATATGTGGCGAAAATCAATGTGATAGTGATTGAATTTACTGGTCTTAGTGGGGAGATCCATAAAGTTGAATGTTGTGATTGATGAAAACACAAACTCGTGTACTATGTGGTTAGTACTCCCTGAATTTAAAACCCGAGAGTGTTTGATAGTAGTGATGAGGTAAAGTATTTTTCTTAAAGGGATGTAGAGTATGGAGTCCCATAGCGTAAGCTAGCACCTCTTTTCTCATTGCCAGATTTCAACATAGGATTATTATACAGTGGGACTCAAACTCTTGGGGGTTAGATGTGTGATGGTAGGATTGTAAGATGGAAATGATAAGGTATGTAAATTATTGTCTGGGGCATAGCCGAGTAGTGCCTCTAAGTTTAAGTCTATCCGTTGTATCATATAAAGTGGAGAACACTTCTATTCCTATCTGCCGCAAAATCTCATTTCATGATTGTACCGATGTGAATCAGGTCAATTATCACCAAATTAACTCATGTCTTATGCTGTGATGATTATGATCCTTGGAACTCACATGCAAGGTCATCTCTATGTCAATTCTTATTATCTCACGCTTCGTGCTTATACTTTTCACTAAGGGTTATCATGAAGCTCTTCAATGTATTAGCATATTTTTTTGAGGAAAAATGTTCAATGAGAGGTTATGTTCCTTATTCCATACTTTTAGAGCTTCAAAAAGTCTCCACCCATCATTCGGGGACGAATGATCCCAAGGGGTAGATAATGTAACACCCCTCATTTTTTGAGCTAGAAATCGAAGCGTCGTTCCTACGTGTGCAAACTTTAATCCGCTGATTCAAATTTTAATTCATGTGTCATTATCTTTATCCTAGCGTGGGAAGTGCTTTAGAAGAGAAATTTTTTCATAGAAATCACTTAGAACAAAGTAGAGCTAACAGTCGTTGATTCATCCAAAGCTTGGTATTTGATTCTACAAGGGTCTACTTTGAATGTCTATAACTTTTGATATACGTAAAAATTTTCATCTCAAGACCCACTAAATTATATATAATTGAGTCAGATTTCCAACGATACCAATTTTGTCTTAATCCGATATTCGAGGAAAAAGTTATAGCCCTTTTCGTGAGAGGTAGTGAGGGTGCGCGATAAGCCCACGCTGTTCGGGGCTTAGAGCATCGGACTGGAGGGGGCGTCACGGGATCTACTCCCCCAAACTAAGGGAGCGCCGCCTGGTCCATTCCCGTGCAGTTTTGAACTCCTTAAGGGTCAAGGATGATACAAACCAAACTAGGATTGCACCGAAAACAACACAAAAATAGTCCACCAACAAAGGGAAATCCGAGAGCTCAATGACACCAAGTCTCGGTTTCAACAACAACAAGAAACAAGGTATAAATGACACAAAAATAGAAACAACAACAATAGATACACAACAATATAATAAGAAGAACAACACTAGGATAACGACAATCTAATGGAATGAAGATTACAAGACACAAACAACTACAAACGATTACATGAAAGTAAAGATAGGTAGTGTGACATAGATTATTACAAACACTCAGAACAATGGTGTGTATCAAACACCAAAAATCCTTAATACAAGTAATAACAACATCAACACTCTTATGTGGACACAAGAGGGGATTCAATCTCCCCAAGCACCTACGTTTCCAAGCCAAGAACACAACAAGAGTGAATCCACATTCAAGTTGACCTAGTTTCGGCCAAGCCTCTTAAAGAGAAGAGAGGACTTGTCTTCAATGTTATACAACATTCAATATCATAAAAAAACTAATGAATGAAACCCTACATTATTCTATTTGTAGTGTATTATAAATAATACGTAAAATGTCCCTTTAATGAAAGGGTGAGACTAGGTGAGACTAGGCACCCTTCAAGTGTAGTGTAATTTCGGTTTTGGAGTGTATTTAGGTCCTCCTTTCACACTTCAACAATGTCTTAGCTCGGGTGGAATCTTGACACACTCATACACCTTCATCATCGTGGTCGTGCCCATATCATCCTCCCCTTCTTGAAAAGGATTCCACCTCGAATCCATACCTTGCAAAATCAAAGAGGATACAAACAAACACATATCCTCATGGCATGGGGGTTAATTAGTGTTAGCAAAATAAACACATCAACATGCCAATGCGGTATACACTTGAAGTATATCCACGGGTCCTTTTTGTTGAACATGAAAAGTTTAGTACAAATGGCACAAAGGAAGTGGTCATCATCAACAAAAAGAGATAAGGAAGAACCTTGTCTTTCTTTATTAGCATTCACAACCAAACTTTGCTTGTCGTCTTGACCAAGTATCAAGTGGAAAGTGTGGAGATTTCCACATTCCAAGAGGGTGCCAGGATCAAATGGGAGAAGTAACCAAGGGCCTAAGCTGAGGCTAGCCTTTCCTTCCCTTAGAATCTCACTTCCACAATCACACACGACATTTGCCTTTAAGAGAAGACGAACATTCAAGAATAGAGAGATACGGCCTAGAAGTCCTACCTTAAAAAGACATATGTCATTATTCACAACATTTCATGTCACATGATCTCTAGGAATAAAGATAATATCAATACTTTCATCACACACTTTGTTCAAAGAATCATGCACTTCTACACTAGGCAAATCCGCCACTACACCCATTTGGCCACTACTAGCCATATCACAATATTCTACGTCTATAGGAGTGTAGGAGATAGAGTTTTTACCTTGTAGATCACATGATCTATGGTATTTGCCTTGGTTCGGGTCTTAGAAGCCCACTTCTCCCTGGAAGCTCTCATCACAAGGTGCTTGGACAATAGGTCTTGAATTTGGTGGGATAAGTGTGGATACCAATTGACGTATCTTTTCAAGGTGCCGTCTGAATTCTTCACAATTGTCATTGAAGCTATCAAACGTGGCTTTGAAATTATAGGCATCCATGGTACCTAAAATAAAACACAACAACAAACAAAAACAGCAAGCTAGTTAGCTCAAAATAGCCTCACCACACTCTCACTCTTTGATTACCTCACACGTAGTTTCACAAGTGTTGTAAGATGGCTAAGGAACCCGTGAGGAGTTGAGGGTCGAGTATACTCTTATTCGGAAGAGATTTTGGTTTGAAAATCGTAGGACTTGAGTCAAGAACTAACAACAATTCAAAAAAAAAAAGTACGCAACAAATGCAAACACGAACAAATGGACTCAAGACTAACTTACAATCTAGTAGATGAGTACTAGCTTGCCAATTAGTATTAGAATCAACAAACGAAACTAAGGAACAATAACAGGAAACTAAGAAATATAAAATTTGAGCCAAAATTGTTGGATGAACAGTAACAAGGTGACGTGGCAGTCCACTGTTGGTGGCGGTTTTAAGAAAGTTGTTATTTTCCAATTTTCAAGTCTTGGTCAAATTGTAATTTGGAATTGGTGGTAATTTTTTTAAAGAAGGGAATTACAAATCTTTTGGAGCTCTTTTTCAATTCAAATTTCAAGGCTTGACTTTTCTTGTACTCCTTAAAACATGGGCCCTTAAATCATGGAAAAGTTGTTGAGAAGTGATGTAAAGTCTTTTGGCGGTTGGGGGTTTTTCAAGACTAACAAATACTTACGTCTTTTTCCTTTACCTTTTGGATCTAATAATCCTTTATGTTTAACACTATATGAAGGAAGCAAAGAACTTCAAGAACAACAACAACACACCAAGAACAACAACAACAATCACACGTCCAACTCCAAATCCACGACAATATTGGCACCAACTCACGGCCAAGCTACAACAACTTCAACAAAATTGTTCTTAGGCCACCAATCCTCAACAACAACATAAGGACAATCTTAGAACAACAATAACAACACACAACTAAGGTGAAAACCACAACAACAATGTTCAACAGTGGACGACCAAGTTCAAGTTCACAACAACAATATCAACAAATACAAGATGAAACTTAGATCTAAACGCCTTTAGTGTTAGTGATGAAGAAAACTAACACTATAAACTCTCAATACAAGTAAAAATCTCGTCCAAGACATAAAAAGAACACAATTTTCGGCCAAGAACAAAAATGGATAGATTTGCTTCTTTTTTTGAGATTTTCAATTTTTTAACTTTTTTTTTATTTTCAAGTGAGCTAGACCAAGATTGATCTTGTGAAAAAAAAATCACCCATGATCTAATACCAAATGGTACAAGACAAACTAGGATTGCATCGAAACAACACAAAAACAGTCCACAAGCAAAGGGAAACTCGAGAGCTCAATGACACCAAGTCTCGGCTTCAACAACAACAAGAAACAAGGTGTAAATGACCCAAAAACAGCAGAAACAACAAGAGATACACAACAATATAATAAGAAGAACAACACTAGGATAACAACAATCCAACGAAATGAAGATTACAAGACACAAACAACTACAAACGATTACAAGAAAGTAAAGATAGGTAGTGTGACATAGATTATTACAAACACTAAGGACTATGGTGCTTATCACACACACCAAAACACTTAATACAAGTAATAAAAACACCGACACTCTTACGTGGACACAAGAGGGACATCAATCTCCCCAAGCACCTATATTTTCAAGCCAAGAACACAACAAGAGTGAATCCACACTCAAGTTGACCTAGTTTCGACCAAGCATCCTAAGGAGAAGAGAGGAATTGTCTTCAATGTTATACAATATTCAATATCATCTAAAAACTAATGAATGAAACCCTACATTATTCTATTTATAGTGTATTACAAATAATAGGTAAAATGTCCCTTTAATGAAAGGGTGAGACTAGGTGAGACTAGGCGCCCTTCAAGTGTAGTGTAATTTCAGTTTTGGAGTGTATTTAGGTACTCTTTTCACACTTCAACAATGTCTTAGCTCGGGTGGACTCTTGATGCACTCGTAAACCTCCATCATCGTGGTCATTCCCGTATCAAAGGGGAACTTTGGTCCTTCCTCCTCAATCACAAACGTCCAAAGGATGATTTATATTACCCAAAAGGGAAATATTTGCCCATATTCTTCAACATCAACTAACCATAAACCCTTCTTTTCCCCAAGAACGAAATCCAAGATCCTTTTCTCCAAGAATCTAAGGAATTCTAGCTTTCTTCTAAAAATCAAGAAGCTTGAGGTATGTGGACTATCCTTAAACTCCACGGGCATGGATTTTATCATTTTTATCAAGTATAATGATTTATAATCATGTTACAATTTAAGGGTTTTGAATATTGTTTCAAAAATCATGTCATAAAGATTGTTTTGATGAAAATGTGTACATTGTGTTGAACTCTTTTCGTGGAAATCAAGTGATAGCCCCTTATGTTCATACGTTTATAGTTTTGGAAAGTTTAATTGAGGGCATGGACAATGAATTCCCTCTCTTATTGCAAAATATAATTTCTCTTTGTATTGTGAATGATTTTAAATGCATGAACTAAGGTTTGAAAGTAAGTTCCTTACCCTCATGGTTTTTGACATGGTTTATGATATGATGAGAGGAAGTTTACTTTCCATAACTATACCCATGGTATTTAAAAGAAGAATTTGCACTTGATTGAATAATTGATGTGGCCACCGCATGTTTAAGTATTGTGAAAGAAGAGTAATTGCATATAGATTTCATGAGATTTCAAAATGATATCTCTCTTGTGATGTTATAAATCTTTGGTGGTCATTTTCATGTTTTGAACGAGATGGACTGTGAAATTAATACAATATGGATGACTTGCATGTCCGGGTATGACGATACCCTATGATGATATACCCTTAAGATTTTAAGTATTGGATGATTTTTGTTTATGAAGCATGATGTTTGAAGGGGAGCCTAGGAGTAACTGGTAAAGTTTCTTCCATGTGACCAGGAGGTCACAGGTTCAAGTCTTGGAAACAACCTATGGCAGCAAGGCAAGGTAAGGCTGCGTACGATACACTCCCGAGGTGGGGCCCTTCCCTGGACATCACACATAGCGACAACTTTAGTGCACCGGGCTTCCTTTTTAAGCATAATGTTTAAAGAACTAAAAATTAGGCCTAAATAGAGGTAGATGGTTACCCAAAGAAGGCATTTGAGAGTAAGGGCTCATCGCTGGAAATCGAGTTTGCTGATTCGGGTGATATAATTGGCTAATGCCAATGTATACTTGTACTTGAGACAATGTTATAAAAGAATAGTAGTTAGAACTCCAATCCTTTTAGCATACTTGGATTGAGGGCTTGACCATCGAGTCAAGGGCAGATTCCATATAGCCCGTGGGATTGTAGAAATGTAGGGTGTACCATCTGCCTCAGGATTAAGATAAAGTGTGACTTGGTTTCAAGAAAGCATTTGAAAATTTTAAATTATGCCTATGTGTTTTACTTATCCTATGTGTAATGCTTTACGAAATGCTCTCATCTATATTGTGTAATAAAATTCTATTTGGGATTGTTTCACATACCAGTACATATGTATTGACCCCCATATTTCAGGATCTGAGGCACAGTCTCGGGGTCCTGCTAAACAATAGGTTGAATTCTGTCAGAGATTGCACTTGGTGAGCCTCTCTTATTTCGGAATGTCTGTTTTAGAACATTGTTAGTTTATTTTGATTCATGGTCTGACTGAAGGCCTTTTCCCTATTTCAGACAGGTTGTCGTTTTCAGTTGTAGTAGAGATTTCGCAATCATGTAGTAGATGGTTTGAGTTTTATTGAACTTATGTCTCATTACTCAGCTGAAATATTAATGTGACCATGTTTTCATGATTCGGGATGTCCGTCATGGATAGGACCTCAGTTCGGGTCATGACAATAGCATCTTTGTGTAATTCTCATTCTCTTATCCCTTCGTGACCCCGTGAGTTACAACACTACTTGGCCTCTTTATATAACTATCCCAACAAAACATGAGTCTAGCTCTCCTTCTGTAATATATCTGTTGCAAATTGCTTAAGTTACTGCACTAGTTTTTAGAAAAATAAGTTAGTTAATTTAGGATGAATTTGGATTTTGAATTTAAGTTAGGTTGTTTGATTTGTTGAGACATTTTAGATAGTTTAAATTTCGAATGTTGCTGATTTTTCTATTGTAAGGTGGATATTTAAAGCCCCTTGATGTTCAATAAAATCATTGAATACTATTGAAAGCTATTGAAAGTTATTCAATCCATTGAGAGCCATTTTAAACCCCTTTTTCGCTGCATCTTTTTTTTTTAAAAGCCAACATTGGTATCAAGAGCCTCATTGATCTTACAGGATCTGTTAGTTCTTCCAAAGAGCTACCATACCATTTTTAACCCGTAAGGGCTACCTTTTTAACCCGTAAGGGCTACCTTTTTAACCCGTCAGGGCTCCATTTTAACCCATTAGGGCTACCTTTTTCAACTCGTTCTTATTTTCAAAGCATTGGGCTATTTTCAACCAAAAAGATGTCAAACAAAAGTTACTCATTGAATGCCCCAAATATTTTCACTGGCGAAAAATATCAAGTTTGGTCAGTGAAAATAAAATTAAACTTCAAAACTTATGCTTCATGTGATGTTGTGAAAGAAGAAAAATTCTTACAACAACATTTTGCAACTCCCACAATTGTCAAGATGAAAGCTCTTTCAAACAAAACAAGATTGGTCTTTATTTTCAAACATTTTCGCTGCCACATCTTTTTTTTAAAAACCAACAATATCCCAATAATACATGGGTCTCTTGATCTTCTCTCAGTTGGTTGGTTACGCAAACTTTTACTTTATTGGTGGGAGTTTGATTCCCTGCCTTGTAATTCCTTTTCCCATTTATCCTTCCCCGACCCCCATTCTTTTTTGTTTTTTGAAAATCAGTTTCATACTATATCTCAACATGGCCAAACTAGCTTGAGCAAGTTGATATAAGACCTTCTATCACTCTCCAAATGATCTACCAAGAGAGGCAAAGGGACTATTTCAACTTGAGAGGCAAGTTTCGAGATATCAAAAGTGCAATTTCTTTGTTAGTTTACTAATTTTTATCTTTGGAAAGGAATTTGTATAGGCTACTTCCTTTCCTAGATTGCTCAACAAGGTCCCATGCCCCCCTCTAGTCATTGCAATCTTTTTGCTTATCTATATCATGTGGTAGGAGTCAGGCCAAGCCCTCTACACAATAGGCTCACAACCATATAGTGATGGCTTAATTGAAAAAACAAACAACGAAGTAAGAGATCTAGAAATGTGCAACATGATGGGCGTAGATATAGCCAAATTGCCATGTGTAAATATGACCTCCGATATGGAGCTCCCCTTCTCTGATCTTGTTGAAAAGAACTCGGATATCAGCAGGAATATCATCGCCCATGTCAGCACCCTGGTACATATTGACAATAATCAGATTGAAGATGCTCTCCAACTCTTTTGTCTTGTCCTCAAGTTCATTGGACTCAGTAAGCTGGTTGGCATCAAGCCACTGGATGACTTTCTCAATGGCATCCTCAATCTTCTTCTTGTCAGCTGCAGTTTGGATGCAATCGACTCATCCTTTATGGCGTTTCTCATGTTGTACGCACATTTCTCCAAAGCATTCTTTCTATCGACCTTCTTCTTGTGCTCTTCATCCTCAGACTTGTATTTTTCTGCTTTTTGAACCATCTTCTCAATCTTTTCCTTGGAGATTCTGCATTTGTCATTGGTGATGGTGATCTTATTCTTTTGTCTATTAGTCTTTTCCTCAACAAAAATATTCAAGATAACATCGACATCAATGTAAAAGTACACTGTAACCCGAGGAACACCCCTTGGAGCAGAACGAATACCATAGAGCTTAAATTTACCGAGAAAGTTTTTGTCCCTCGTCCTGTTTCTTTCACTTTCATAGTTCATGATCAATACACCTGGATGGTTGTCTGAGTAGGTTGAGAAGACCTGTTGTTTCTTGGTCGGGATAGTGGTGTTTGTGGGGATCAATACGGTCATGACACCGCCAGCAGTTTCCAAACCAAGCAAAAGAGGGGTAACATCCAAAAGCAACAGGTCTTTCACCTTCTTGTTACCTTTACCACTCACAATTGCAGCTTGTACAGCAGCACCATAAGTAACAGCCTCATCAGGGTTAATGCTCTTGCAGATCTCCTTCCCATTGAAGAAATCTCGCAGGAGTTGCTGAACCTTGGGAATTCTAGTGGAGCCACCAACAAGTACAATATCGTGGATAACGCTCTTGTCATCTTAGCATCTCTCAAACACTGCTCTACTTGTTCCATACACTTCACGCACAGATCCATGTTAAGTTCTTCAAATCTAGCACGCGTAATGGTGGAATAGAAATCAATACCCTCATAGAGATAGTCAATCTCAATTGTTGTCTGGGCAGTGGATGAAAGCATTCTCTTTGCCATCTCACAAGCAGTTCTCAACAGTCTTAAGTTCCCTAGGATTCCACCGATATCCTTCTTGTTTTTCCTCTTGAATTTCTGAACAAAATGATTGACCATCCTGTTGTCGAAGTCCTCACCTCCAAAATAAGTGTCTTCGGTAGTAGCCTTAACCTCAAAGATACCTTATGCAATGGTGAGGAGAGATACATCAAAGGTACCACCACCGAGATCAAAGAACAACACATTCTTCTCACCAACACTAGTTTCTTTCTTCTATAAACCATAACCAATGTCTGTTGTTGTTGGCTTGTTGATTATTCACATCACATTCAGACCAGCAATAACACCAGCATCCTTGGTGGCCTGACATTGAGAGTCGTTAAAGTAGGCTGGAACAGTAACCACAACATTCTTGACAGTGAAACCCAAGAAAGCTTCAGTAATCTCCCTCATCTTAACGAGCACCATAGAAGATATTTCCTCAGCAGAAAATTGCTTATCGAAAATCCCCCTATTTTCTTTCAAAACCCGATGTGGGATATATCCCACTTTCAACAAATCTCCACTTTCGGATATTCCACAGCTTCAATTATCTTTCACGACAAATTTTAGTTATGTCTTCAACTTCTAACCTTCAATGTTCAACAATGTTGATTAAGTCCAAATAATGTCCAAACTTGATCGCAGTCACCACTTTAGTTAGTATATCATCAGGATTCTCTATAGTCTTGATTTTATGCACTGTGACTCACTTCTATTATTTCATGTATGTAGTGATACCGAACATCAATGTGCTTTGTTCTTGCTTGATAGACTTGGTTTTTTGCTAATTTAATAGCGCTTTGACTATCACAAACTATTGTAACAGTTTCTTGTCTGATTCCAAGTTCCTTAAGCAATCCTTGAAGCCAAATTGGATCCCTCACAACCTCTGTAATAGCCATGTACTCTGCCGCAGTTGTAGATAAAGCAACTGTTGACTGTAAAGTAGACTTCCAACTAATTGGCACTTTTTCAAAAGTAAACACATAACCAGTAGTTGACCTTCATTTGTCTAGATCACCTGCATAATCAAAGTCACAATATCCAATTACACACGAATTTTCTCCGTGCTCAAAAACCAACCCAACATCCACAGTATTACGAATATGCCACAAAATCCATTTCACATCTTGTCAATGTCCTCTTCCTGGATTATGCATATATCTACTCACAATACCAACAGCATGTGAAATGTTAGGTCTTGAGCAAACCATTACATACATCAAGCTACCAATAGCACTTGCATATGGTACCCTTGATATATATTCTTTTTCAATTTCATTCTTTGGCGACATATTAGAACTAAGCTTAAAATGGGGATCCAACGAAGTGCTAACTGTTTTTTTTTCATCCATACCAAATCGATCTAGCATCCTCTTCAAGTATTCTTTCTGAGATAAACAAAGTTTCTTTGAATGTCTATCCCTTGTTAACTCCATGCCAAGAATCTTCTTCGCATCTCCCAAATCCTTCATATCAAACTCCTTACTTAGTTGACCCTTCAGTTTCTCAATTTCTTCCAAATTCTTGGAAGGTATCAACATATCATCAATTTAAAGGAGAAGATATATAAAGGAACCATCCTTAAGCTTGCACAAATACACACAATGATCGTATTCGCTTCTCACATACTTCTGCCGCAACATGAACTTGTCAAATCTTTCGTACCACTGTCTAGGAGACTATTTCAATCTGTACAATGTTTTTTCAAGTTTGCGCACCATGTTTTCATTACCTGCAACTTTGAATCCTTCAGGCCGAGTCATGTAAATTTTCTCTTCCAAATCACCATGTAAAAACACTGTTTTTACATCCATCTGAACTAGTTCCAAATTCAACTGTGCTACCAAAGCCAACATAATTCTAATGGAAGAATGTTTTACAACTAGAGAAAATACTTCATTGTAATCAATTCCTTCCTTCTGAGCATATGCCTTGGCCACCAATCTTGCTTTGTAGCAAACATCATTTCGGTCAGGAAATCCTTCTTTCTTTGCATATATCCACTTGCACCCAATAGCTTTCTTGCCCTCTAGGAGGTTGGCCAGATTCCACGTATTGTTCTGATGAAGGGACTTCATTTCCTCATTCACTGCAACCTTTCACTTATTTTCTTCACAACTTTGGATAGTTTCTTTATAAGTGGCAGGAGTATCGTCAATTATGATTGAGGTTGCACATGCCATCATCTCTATGAGATGCATAGGCTTTTTTATTATTCTTTTGGGTTTTTGGGTTGCTATTGACTCAAGTTTCTATTCAGGTTCTTGAGTTGGAACCTGCATCTCAACTGGCTCTGCTTCAAAATCATCATTTGTTTCTTCATCTGCATCTTTTTTCATCATTGCAAATTCATCAAAAGTAACGTCTCTGCTGAATATTATTTTTCTTGTCTCAGGACACCATAGGTGATGTCCTCTGTGTTACACCCCACATTTTGGGCTAGAATGAAAACCGTTGTTTCTATGCGTAGATGATTCAAAAGCCATAAATCCTAAACAAATTTGGTATGTTAATCAATTATGTAGAGTGGGAACCTATTTGAGCATGAATTGAGATCATAGAGGTCCCCTAACTCTAAGACGAGTTGAAAGCATTTCTACCGAATAAGTTTTAGTGGATGTTTAAACTTAAGCCAATTTCCATCAACCATAACTCCTTGTATATAGAGAATTAGAGGACCTACTATATATCAAATGAAAGGTCTTCGAATTATCTTTCGAACGATTCCAATTTCGCAAAAATATGATACCCGAGCAAAAAGTTATGGCCATTTCCGTGACTAAGGAAGTAGCATCACGCGATTAGCATGTGACGCACGCTTCGTCACATGCACCAAATGTTTAGATTCTGTTTTCGCATTTTTAAGGGAAAAATAGGTATTTCCACCCCCACCCCCTCTTCTTCAGCTTAAACGCCAAATTTTACTCCCAAATGACCTCATTATTGATATTTTCATCAAAAACCATCAAGAACACTCAGGATTTCAAACAAGAATTCCAAATAACTCAAGATTCAACCATCAGTTTTAGAAATTGATTGAAGATTTAGAATCCCCAAACCGAGGGCTTCAAGAATCAACCATCAAATTCCTAATTTGAGGTACGCGGAGTTTTCCTAAAATCTCATGGGCATAGAAATCATGATTTTAAGAAAAGGGTTTTGGATTTATGAATACATTCATGTTTTAGAAGCCTTAATGATATTGTTTTGGTCTTTAGACCATCCCCAAAATTGATTCGAAACTATTTATATATGTAAGCATGTGTTTTAAGGTTGATGATTGAATTGAGAGCATGACTCATGTAATCCCTCTCTTGTTGTGATTTTTCTTTTCTTATCATATGCTATGGATTTTTTTGAATGCATCTTGAAAAGCATGATATGCAATGCCTTGAAAAAAATGTTATGATTGGATTATGGTTTTAACTTCCAAAGAGAGGGTTGTTTATGTTGATATATGTTGGATATAATTGTATAATGAAAAGAGTTGCATGATTTGTTAAAGATTACATGACCACCCCATGTTCATTGAAAGAATGAGAATTTCGCATAGTTTTCGAAACATAAAATCTTGTATACTATTTTGCATGCTTGGGTGGTCTGAACTGTGTTTTAAATGAATGATCATGCTTAATACTATATGGCTCAGAAATAGGACTTGCAAGTCTTGGTGTGATGACACCAACTCAGATAATTCCATGGTAATCCAGAACATAACAGAATGCATGTTTGAAAATAGAATTTCACATTTTGAAACTTAGAATGATGCATGCTTAGAAAGGGTTAAAAATGGGCATAAAGAGATATTAGGTGGCTACCCAAAGAAGGCACGAGTTCATACAACTCATTGCCCAAAACTGTGTTTTGCCAATACGAGATTATTATTATACGCTGGCCAAGTACCCTGTGGCGTATCAGAACAAAAAATCCAACCCTTGAGGCAAACTTGGGTCGGAGGCTTGCCCGCTGTGTTAATGGAGGCCTCCATACCGCCCGTGGGGTTGTATACTTGTAGGGAGTGCCACCTAACTCAGAAGTAATACAAAGAACAGAAGTGCATTGATAGAAAAGTTCTATGTTTTAAAAAATGCCCATGTGTTTTGAAATTATATCTTTCATGATGTTTATGATTAGCTCTCAACTATTTTATTTATAGACAAGCTTTGTTTTGGATTTCTTCATGTACCAGTACATCTGTATTGACCCCCTCCCCCTACCTATCAAGTTCTGAGGCTCAATCTAGGGGTCTTGATAAGCAGTAGATTTTCTCCAAACAGAAGTGCAGAGTTTTATGGTGAGCCTTCTATATTTTAGAAGGCCTAGTTTACTTCAGTCATTTATCATTATTATGTTTTGGTGTACTGGGGGCCTTGTCCTAATTTTCAGACAGTTGGGTTTTTGCATGTAGTAGAGATTTTGCTGACTGAGTCAGATATCATTCAGATGTTTTGAATTGTAGTTTTCATTATGATTCAAATTTAGACTTAATGACCATGATTGCATTTCATTATGCATTTCTGTATTATCTTTTTATATATAAACAGTGTATGTGATTACAAGTTAGAAGGGCGTCCGGGCCTTCAGGGTTCAGGATGCTCGTCACGGCTAGGGCCCCAATTTGGGTCGTGACAAACTTGGTATCAAAGCACGGTTCATGGTCCCAGGGTATCTGCGAAATCATGTCGGGTAGAGTCTTGTTTATGGGTGTGTAGCATGCCGCACTTATAAGCAGGAGGCTACTAGGCGTTTAGGAATGTCTCTCTCTTTCTTCTTGTTCTACTTTGTGCTATAGAGTCAGAATGTTTATCTTTCATACTCTAATTCGTGCTATGGTGTTTCCCATATGAGTGTAAAGTTATCCAGTTCTTTCCTTACTCTGATGTTCTCGAATCGTGCCATATCTGCCTTATTTTTAAGGTATCATAAATAGTCAAGCTTAAATACTCACAGATATTTATGGGATTATAAGAGGGATAGAAAGTATCCCATCAGTGTTTTTGAGTTTCAAAGATTAAAGCGCTTTATCATGTTTATAGAAATTGTGCACTAAGCCCAAGTCAGACGTGCTTTCAGATTCCTCCTTAGAATCCATAATGATAATGTATACTCCTCTATTTATGTACTGTTCTTGAGGTAACCTGATCGACAAGTTCTAATTTCCTCCCCTCATAATGACCTCAGACTTGCTAGCAAGAAGTTTCAAAAGTCTCTCAAAGCATTTTGAGAGGAGACTTCCAGTGTGTTGTAAGTCTCTCAAGTTTAAAGTTATACCCTCATTCTTATGAGTCATTCAGTTACGAAAGAGTAAGATGTGTATTCTTAGATTATTGAATATTGTGTGTCAAGTTTCTATCTCTTGTAATCTTGTTATCATTGTGTTTTTGAAAATCAAAGTCTACTGAAGCCGTGTGGGGCTCTTTCAATTCACTAGCATAGTTGCTTAGTTATTCGTTTCATTTTCTTGTTCAAAACACAAAATCAAAGTCTAGTGAATCTGTGTGGGGCCTATTTCGATTCACTAGCAACTTGTTATTCATCTTGTTGTTCTTGTGTTGGTTGGAACTGGGGGTTTAGAGGTTTAGTGACAAGAAAAGTGGTAAGGGTGATTTATTGAAATTATATATCCGAATCTTTTTGCATAAGATTGATTTAGTAATGAAGTGATATGTCCTTGTGTGTTAGTTTAGTAGAAGGTAGGGAAGGAGTCATTAGTTAAGGTGAATTGTTGTTTGCTTGAAGTATGAAAGGAGTTGTGGACGGTGTTTTTTGTGCAAGAAAAGTATAGTTTATTGATGAAGGTACTTGGTGGATGAGTGTTGTTAATTTAAGCGTCCCTGAGATTGCAAGAAGGAGTTTGGTTAAAGTTTATAGAGTTATAGACTAAGTTTAGTTGTATAAGAAGGGTAGTTAGTAATTGCGTGTAGAAGGAGGATGTGTTAATGGATTATAAATAAGATAGATCATAGTATTGTGATTGATCCTTACAGTTATGAAGTTTTAGGGAATTAATGTTTTCAGATGTTTGGCATGAAAAAAATATCGTGTGAAGTTGTGGTTCACCATGGCTAGGACTAGACACTAATTTGGAATAGTAGATAGTGATCAAGATGGGTATAATGATTGATATGGTGGATGTTAGTTGTGTGAAAGTGACCTAGTAGGCTTGCATAGTGTATACAAAAGCTTAAGGTTATTTGATTCGTAATTGAGTCTAATGTCGTATGTATGATGTGGAAGTAAGCCCAAGGTGTTGTGGGAATGCATTAGTTTCTAGGATTAGAAGTTAGTAAGTGTTCAAGTATTATATGATGGCTATTGGGGTTATAGAAAGATAGAGTATGTCTCAGAGGGTAGTATTAACAGCGGGTGTGCCACTTTCAGGTGTAGTCATTCAAGTTAAGTTCTGTTAATTGCGTGTATTGTCATTTTCCAGACCCCAAAGTGCAGTGAGTGTAGTTCAGTTTAGAGTTTAGTAAGAGATCTCTTAGACTTAAGATGTTAGCTTAAAGATAAGGGGGAGATGATAGGTCACGTAACCCATTCTTATCTCAATGTTTTTCAGTTGTCCCAATACCTACTCATGCCTCACGTTTTAGTTCCATAATCATAGTTCATGTTCATGTATATGATAGAGAATCACGTTCTCTTCCTGTTCCTAAATAAGGAATTCTAGTTCATTCAGTAGTCGGGATCACATTCCATAAATTATAAACTCCAAATTGAGGTCATGCAGCTCATGACTCATGTACTCATGCTTTACTATGTGCTCAGTTCCCATAACTCATGCTACACGCCAAATGATTGGCGAGATTCAGCTTATAGACAGGTATACTCTCAATTCAGATCACTTTGATGAATCCCTGATGTTGATTTGTTGTTCCTCAGGCTTCAGTTAAGTGTCGAGTCTTGTATAGTATCCTTCCATTCTTCAAGATCTTATGTTCTAACCTTTTAGTGACTCCTCCTTATGTAATTATAGTGGTGATGAGTAAGTGTTTCTTATTGATGGAAGATCATAGTATGTTTATTTTAGATAAGGCCATAAGTGTGAAGTAAGATCTGGGGCCAAGTCTTTGATATATGTGATGGTTAGTGGAAATTTGTATGTGTATACTCTTGGGGTAGCACATGGGAGTTATATTGATAGTGGTTTAGAGAATATGTGAAGTATATCCTTATGGGTGGTTGCCTTGAAGTTCATATGTGGTTATAAAGATAGGCTTGAATAGCATGTTGGGATTTAAGTGGAGGAATGCAATATACGCTAGTGAATCCATAGTAAGAGTTCAGAGTTAGTCATTGAAGTGGTAAGGCACGTTATGCTTAGGGTGTGATCTCTAAAAAAGATATAGGAGATTGAATCATATGGTTTAGACTAGTATCGTGGTGTGGCATGTTGTATTTTGTGATTTGAAGTTAGGCTTGATCATGGTGAGAGGACTTATGTTACTTTAGGCATTATTAGAAAGATTTATCAATGCCCATAATAAGTTGAATCAAATGGGTATGGTATTAAAAGGGAATAATATAGTTAAGTGAGTATTCGAGAAGTGCGCTAAGCTTGCAAGTAAGAAGTTGCATTGTCTAAGGCCTGGTAATTCTATCCTAGTTTATGAGTTATATGTCTATATTCCATACTATAGAGTAGTGTCATTGTTGTGATTCCTTAGTTGGGTATCTTGTGTAACTCATGCCCAAGATTCTTTGCTCCTGAATGCTACTAGAACTTCTTTAGAAAGAGTGTTGAAGAGATACTCTAGTTAAGTATAAGTTTCCAGTATAACCAGCGGTTCAGTTTAACAATCAGGCAGACAAGTTACTGTGGTTTTCAACCTTTACACCCAGTCCTACTATCCGAAGTCCCATGTATATGACCATCCCAAGAGATAATCTATTTCATCCATGTAAATTATGAATTCAGTTCAGTCGGAACATCATGTTTCAGATTCAGCTATTTAGTCATGACTCAGTTCATAAGAGTTCAACGCATAGTCTCAAATCTTTTCAGGTATTTTAGCTCAGATAGTGTAATACCTTTGTACGATATAAATCTTATTGTTTCAAGATTCGTACTTACATAAGTTATCACTTCTCAATTCGATATGTATGATTGGATCATGAACACCTCAAGGGAATCCTAAATTCTCAGCATGAATTAGCTCCTTAAAGCAAGTAAGGGCTAGCTCAGAATTCAGTTTCATGATGGAAGTTTAAATGTTTCAGATCAGTATATTCTTTCTTAGAAGACATATCATGTCCACGTTATTCCATACCTTTAATACTTCAACATTCCTACCCATCATTTGGGGACGAATGATCCCAAGGGGGAGATAATGTAACACCCCGCATTTCGAGCTAGAATGAAAACCGTCGTTTCTATACGTAGATGATCCAAATTCCATAAATCCTATAAAAATTTGGTATGTTAATCAATTATGTAGTGTGGGAACCTATTTGAGCATGAATTGAGATCATAGAGGTCCCCTAACTCTACGACGAGTTGAAAGCATTTCTACCGAATAAGTTTTAGTGGATGTTTAAGCTTTGGCCAACTTCCATAGACCATAACTCCTTATATATAGAGAATTATAGGACCTACTATATATCAAATGAAATTTCTTCGAATTATCTTTCCAACGATACCAATTTTGCAAAAATCTGATACCCGAGCAAAAAGTTATGGCCATTTTTGTGACTGAGGCAGTAGCATCGCGCGATTAGCATGCGACGCATGCTCCGTCGCATGCACCAAATTTTCAGATTCTGTTTTCGCATTTTTTAAGGGAAAAATAGGTATTTCCACCCCCCTTCTTCAGCTTAAACACTGGATTTTTTTCATCAAAATCCATCAAGAACATTCCTTAGGGTTTCAAACAAGAATTCCAAATAACTCAAGATTCAACCGTCAGTTTCAGAAATTGATTGAAGATTTAGAATCCTTAAACCGAGGGCTTCAAGAATCATCCATCAAATTCCTAATTTGAGGTACACGAAGTTTTCCTAAAATCTCATGGGCATAGAAATCATGATTTTAAGAAAAGGGTTTCGGATTTATGAATACATTCATGTTTTAGAAGCCTTAATGGTATTTTTTTGGTCTTTAGACCTTCCCCAAAATTGATTCGAAACTATTTATATATGTAAGCATGTGTTTTAAGGTTGATGATTGAATTGAGAGCATGACTCATGTAAAATTCTTCTCTTGTTATGATTTTTCTCTACTTATCATATGTTATGGATTGTTTTGAATGCATCTTGAAAAGCATGATATGCAATGCCTTGAAAAAAATGTTATGATTGGATTATGGTTTTAACTTCCAAAGAGAGGGTTGTTTATGTTGATATATGTTGGATATAATTGTATAATGGAAAGAGTTGCATGGTGTTACGCCCCAAATCCCATTGGAGCGGACTGGCACCCATAGCCGAGGAGGCCCGGGAGAACCCGTTCATAACCTATACTTTCACATTTACATTACTTATGAAAATTAGAAATTTGGGCAGCACTTCGTTGTAAATAGAAGAAAACAGTACCTGTATCATCCCAGCAGACACGCATATATATAAACAGTAATTGGCCGTCAGAGTCATCACGTCTATCAACCAAACACTCCTATGGCTGTACAATATGTCTACAAAAGCCTCTACATAGATACACAACTGAGTTAGGGTCGGGACAAACTCCCGCCCACAAAAGACTTTTATACAAATACCAAAAATACATATAGAAACGACTTGGGATGCCCCAAAACAACTGGAGCTCACCACTATCAACAGAATGTCCTGGCTCTTACTGCGGAGGTGTACGACCTGAAGTACCTGTTTCTGCAGGCATGAATACAGGTCCCCATGAGGGACGTCAGTACGGAAATATGTACTGAGTATGTAAGGCAGTGAGTATCAAGATGAGATACAAAAGATCAACAGAACCCAGATACCAGTGAATAAACAGTATGAGTAGACCACACTTAAAAGAGATGATGGGATACCTGCACATTACTTTCATATCATTACTTCCCGTATTCCTTATCAATACATAACATATGTCATACAATGGCCAACTGATCAGTGGTACTAATACAATACATCAGGGACCACCCCTGGAATAGCATATATACATAATCTTTATAATACAATGGCCAACTGATCAGTGGTACTAATACAATACATCATATCATCAATTTAAAATAAAGACATTCCATTTCTTAATTCAATCAATCTTTGAGATTGGTTACTTTGTGGTCACACCTTATGGAACTTGAAACCATGATACCTCAATAGGAAAAACATGTAAATAGGTAATCAATATCATGAAAATGAAGTAGAGAATCATGAATATGGACATTCTTTTGACTAGCCGGACATCTTAAAAGTGAAAACAAGTTCAATTGGTAGTGTCGAAGATCATATGATGTTATTATGTGTCATGTGTCGTAGGACAATGTTGGAAGCTTACTTGAGAGTTCCATGGGTCATTATTCATGCCAAATATTAGATAGAGTATGTCTTACATACCTTGAAATAACCACTTCAATACAAGTCCAACTTGACTTCCCGTACTCTTCGAACACTTATCTACAATAAGTCATTTGTGGCAAACTAGTATTAGCAACCAAACCTTACCATTTAGGTATTAACTTCACCAAATAATGTCTAGGAAGTAATCCTTTAACTCATCAATAAGAGTGCTACATACATCCTCTTATACTCTTATTACATTCACATATCATGCATTTTCATGCAATATCCCTCAACATCACTCTTAGCCTTTATTTCCCCTCTTAATCACCATCCAATACCAACATGATCACTAGGCATACATAACCACTAATATAATGATATATCACCACAATTCATCCTCCATAATCCAATACAACAACTTCCATAATTTACTACTAACAATTTATACAAAACAATTCATAACTATGTTTCTAGTTATCTTCCAACATCAAGACAATACTCATAATCCTTTATCAATACTTATTCATGGATAAGAATCAAGAATAAACAATATTCATACCTTAACAATGAACTCTTGTATTTAGAATCCTCCTTACATAACCATGGGGTTCTTCTCGAAGCTTTCGAGATGGTGAACACAACTATGGAACCAATTCGAATTTTCTACGGTTGAATCACAAAATATTTGAAGTTGAAATTAGGCTAGGGTTTCACCTTATCTTAATAATTGGATGATATATGATATATATGAGGCTAAGTGTATGTTTATAAAGACCAATTTTCGTCCAAGAGGTAATAGAAAATGACCATTTTGCCCTAAAAATTTAAATAAAATCCGAATCTGTCCCCAAAGGACAGTTTTGACAGGCTGAAGTAAATCGATCATAACTCTTTTCTCCGGTATCGGATTTGGGTGAAACCAATTGCATTGGAAATATAATTCAAAGGGATTTCACTTTCATATAAAGTATACCACCCATTTCTTCCTGTACAAGGAGTTATGGTCATTTAAAGTTGACCCAAAAATCTGTCCCAAAATTCTGTTTTTTTTTTATAGGCTGTAGTAAAACGGGTATAGTTCCTTACTCAGACATTGGATTTGGATGA
Source organism: Capsicum pubescens (assembly GCA_030864215.1). Classification (NCBI taxonomy): domain Eukaryota; kingdom Viridiplantae; phylum Streptophyta; class Magnoliopsida; order Solanales; family Solanaceae; genus Capsicum; species Capsicum pubescens. The sequence continues at coordinate 259,511,357 of CM061541.1, forward strand.
AACCAATTTCATTGGAAAGAAGACTCTCGTAGATTTTCGTCTATATATAGAATCTCACACAGTTCTTTTTGTACAAGGAGTTATGATCGTCTAAAGTTGATCCAAAAAAAATTGCCTAGCTGCAGTAATTTTCCTGCAGATTTACTGTTCACAGGCTTCCCGGCCACCGTTTTGAAATTTCGAATGTGCTCGCTTATATGAAATACTCCTCTGTTTTGGGCAAACTTTATATCGTTGGAAATCTTATTCCAATAACTACACATACAACTATTGACGGGATACTTCCGAACACCATAAACTTAATTTAACCCATACGCAAGCCTTTAGGACTCCATATAATCGCGATAAGTGTACGAAAAAAAATTTATGGGGTGTTAGATTCTCCCCCCCTTAAGAACATTCGTCCTCGAATGTTAGCATAGTTACTCAATTAAGACATGTCCAAGCTTACAGTTAACATATTCATCATCATAACATACTTGCATAAAAATAAACACTTACTTGTTATTGTTCTTCTTCCGTCTCATGAACTTCCTCCTCATCGTTGAATAGGTAAGGGTACTTAATCTTAATCGCTTCCTCGGATTCCCATGTGATCTCCTCAACTTGTTGATTCCTCCAAAGTACTTTTACCGATGCTATCTCTTTATTCCTTATCTTTTTAATTTGGCGATCAAGAATAGCAATAGGCATTTCTTCAAAAGTGAGATCTTCTGTAACTTGTACATCTTCCGTAGTAGTGATGTGCGATGGATCTCCGATGTACTTGCAAAGCATCGAAACATGAAATATGGGATGAACTGCTGAGAGCTCTTGAGGTAGCTCTAACTCATAAGCAACTTGTCCAAATCTTTGAATGATCTTGTACGGACCTATGTATCATGGAATTAACTTTCCTTTCTTGCCAAACCTCATCACTCCTTTCATTGGTGATACTTTTAAGAATACCCAATCGTCGATAGAAAACTCAAGTCCTCTTCTTGTAACATCCGCATAAGATTTGTGTCGACTTTGAGCTGTTTTAAGCCGTTGTTGGATCACTTTAACCTTCTCCATTGCTTGATAAACAAGATCCGGTCCAAACAAGACCGCATCACCTGCTTCAAACCATCCTATTGGCGATCTACACTTTCTTCCATACAATGCTTCATATGGTGCCATTTTGATACTTGAATGATAGCTATTATTGTAGGCAAACTCGATAAGAGGTAGGTGATCATCCCAGTTGCCTTTGAAATCTAATACACATGCTCGTAGCATATCTTCAAGTGTCTGGATGGTACGTTACGCTTGTCCGTCCGTTTGAGGATGAAAAGCCGTACTTAGATTTACTTGTGTCCCCAAACTCCTTTGAAAAGACTTCCAGAAATTCGCGGTAAATTGGGCTCCTCGATCGGATATAATGGAAATTGGAACTCCATGTAACCGAACGATCTCCTTAATATACAACTCCGCATACTCTTCCGCCGTATAAGTTGTCTTAACTGGTAAGAAGTGCGCGGATTTGGTAAGCCTATCAATGATCACCCATATGGAATCAAACTTCCAAAATGTACGAGGCAAACCCGTGATGAAATCCATATTGATCTTGTCCCACTTCCAGACTGGAAGATCTATACATTGTATGTAACCACCGGGTTTCTGGTGTTCTACTTTGACTCTTTGACAATTCGGACATTCAGCTACAAATTCGGCAATATTCTTCTTCATGTAATTCCACCAATATATTGCTTTCAAATCTTGATACATCTTAGTCGACCCTGGATGGATGGAATACCTTGAACAGTGTGCTTCTGTCATAATTCTCTTTCTTAGCTCAACTACATCAGGTACACATAAACGATTCTGACACTGAAGCACTCCTTCTCGCGTAATCTCAAATGCCTTTGTCGTGCCACTCTGCACATCCTCCTTAAGCTGCAGTAAAATTGGATCTGCATACTGCTTCTCTTTCACTTCATCTATCAATGAAGATTTCGATGCATTACGTACAATAACCTCTTCATCTGGAGTTTCGAGAAGTCGAACTCCCAAATTAGCTAGTTGGTGAAGATCCTTAATCATCCCCTGCTTTTCTATAGATGCCATTTTAGACTTATGACTCAGTGCATCCGCTACCACATTCGCTTTCCCTGGATGATACAAGATATCAACATCGTAATCTTTCAACAATTCAAGCCATCTCCGCTGCCTCAAGTTTAGATCTTTCTGACTGAAGATATATTGCAGGCTCTTATGATCGGTATATATGTCAACATGAACCCCATATAAGTAGTGGTGCCATATCTTCAAAGCAAATACAAATGCAGCTAGCTCAAGATCATGCGTGGGATAATTCCTCTCATGTGGTCGCAACTGTCTAGAGCCATAGGCTATTACTCTACCATGTTGCATTAATACGCATCCTAAACCAATTCTCGAAGCATCACAGTACACTGCATACCCTTCTGTGCCTTCATGAAGTACCAATACCGGTGTAGAAGTCAACTTGCTCTTCAGATCTTGGAAACTCTTTTCACAGGCATCATTCCATTGAAACTTGGAGGCTTTATGCATCAACTTAGTCAAGGGTGCAAAAATAGAAGAAAAACCTTCAACAAACCTTCTATAATAACCTGCCAACCCGAGGAAACTATGAATCTCCGTAGGCGTCGTGGGTCTTGGCCAATTCTTCACAGCCTCAATCTTCTGAGTGTCAACTTTTATGCCTTCACTGGATACAATATGGCCCAAAAATGCCACTGACTTGAGCCAAAACTCATATTTAGAAAACTTCGCATACAACTTACGATCACGAAGAATATGCAACGTCTGCCTTAAGTGATTAACATGATCCTCTTCTGATCTAGAGTAGACCAGAATATCATCTATGAAAACTATCACGAACACATCTAGAAACGGCTTAAACAGCCTATTTATCAGATCCATAAAAACTGCGAGTGCATTTGTCAGCCCGAATGACATAACCAGGAATTCATAATGACCATACCGTGTTCGGAAAGCTGTCTTGGGTATATCTTTATCCTTGACTCTCACTTGATGATAGCCTGATCTCAAGTCAATCTTGGAAAAACACTGGGCACCCTGCAACTGGTCAAATAAATCATCAATTCGGGGAAGAGGGTATTTATTCTTGATAGTCACCTTATTCAATTACCGATCTGCTAGGGCATACACACGGTTCTGAGCTCCACTAGAACTAACTGATCCTCTATCACCTCTACCGTGACCCATAGGTTGTGCACCCCTACTCAAAGGAGGCACCGATGATGACGCAACATCTGATCCGGTAGGTCGTGTTATACCACCTGTGGTCCTGTGTGGGCAATTTCTAGCCATATGCCCCGGCTTACCGCACCAAAAGCAATTGTTCGTTCCAAACCGACATTCGCCAAAGTGAAATCTTCTACATATGGGGCACGGGTGTCGTGGAGGTCTCAATTGACTCATACTCCCTTGCCCTTGATACCCCACTGTTCGCGAACTCTGATTTTCACTATTTTGCCCGAACTGATTACCTATGAACCTTTGAAATTGCGGTGGAGCACTAATTGCAGGATAAGAAGATAACAGGCTAGGCAATCTATGAGAGAATGAAGGCCTAAAACCTCCCTGAGATGCCATAAACTGCCCTATAGCTCTGGCCCGCTTAGAATATCCTTTTTCTGATTCCTGGGTTCTTCTTCTTTGCCTCTGATCTTCCATTTTCTGAGCGAAAGCTTGCATCCTCACTATATCCATGTCCTTGTTCAAAGCAGCAATGGTACAATCTCTAACCAAGTATGGTTCCAATCTATCCACATAGTGATGAACTCTGTCATCCATAGTAGCTACCACATTAGAAGCATATCGAGACAAGGAGTTAAATCGAAGACTATACTCCCTTACACTCATATTACCCTGATGAAGATTTAAGAATTGATCTGCACGGGCCTGACGAGTCTCAAATGGAAGATAATGATCAATAAATGCATCTTTGAACTCTCCCTACATAGTTGGAGGTGCATCAATACCCCTAGATCGTTTCCAATCCTCGTACCACAATATAGCCTCTCCTTTCAGTCTATATACTGCTAACTCAACCATCTCTTTATCGGATATGTGCATAACATCTAGAGCCCTTTGGTTTTGATCGACAAAGTCCTGCGGGTCTTCGTTAATATCTGATTCGGTAAAAGTAGGAAGATCCAGTTTTAGAAAATCCTGTGTCCGAAGGCTAGCTGCTCTATCCGTACCACTAGAACCCGTGGTAGGAATAGCTTGCCCTTGAACTTGACCGGCAACTATACGCGTCAGAAGTTGTACTGCATCCCTCAAATCTCGATCAATAGCATTAATAGATGGACCTTCCGGAGGAGAAGAAGCTCCTGATATATGCTCAGCTTGAGACTCACTTTGTTCAGCTTGTGCCGGTGGTGACTTACTAGTACCTTCTCCGGCCACTACATCTACTCGCTTCCATTTATTCTTTCTCCTTGTAACCGGCATCGTTACTATAATAAATAAAAAAATAAAATAAAAAAAAACAATTGGATTAAGCGATCGATTATGACTTTATCGCTAATATGGGCTCTATTGCACGATCTAAGAAATGGAGAATGGAAACAATCCCTAAATGTCCAATAGCCTCCAGTTTATAGATGTGGTGCACAACACACCGATAAACGAGATTCTACGTAGACACGGCTTTGTAGACTCACTAGGACGAACTTCTCTGATACCACTTCTGTCACGCCCTAAATCCCATTGGAGCGGAATGGCACCCGTAGCCGAGGAGGCCCGGCAGAACCCGTTCATAACCTATACTTTCACATTTACATTACTTATGAAAATTAGAAATTTGGGTAGCACTTCGTTGTAAATAGAAGAAAACAGTACCTGTATCATCCCAGCAGACACGCATATATATAAATAGTAATTGGCCGTCAGAGCCATCACGTCTATCAACCAAACACTCCTATGGCTGTACAATATGTCTACAAAAGCCTCTACATAGATACACAACTGAGTTAGGGTCGGGACAAACTCCCGCCCACAAAAGACTTTTATACAAATACCAAAAATACATATAGAAACGACTTGGGATGCCCCGAAACAACTGGAGCTCACCACTATCAACAGAATGTCCTGGCTCTTACTGTGGAGGTGTACGACCTGAAGTACCTTTTTCTGCAGGCATGAATACAGGTCCCCCATGAGGGACGTCAGTACGGAAATATGTACTGAGTATGTAAGGCAGTGAGTATCAAGATGAGATACAAAAGATCAACAGAACCCAGATACCAGTGAATAAACAGTATGAGTAGACCACACTTAAAAGAGCTGATGGGATACCTGCACATTACTTTCATATCATTACTTCCCGTATTCCTTATCAATACATAACATATGTCATACAATGGCCAACTGATCAGTGGTACTAATACAATACATCAGGGACCACCCCTGGAATAGCATATATACATAATCTTTATAATACAATGGCCAACTGATCAGTGGTACTAATACAATACATCATATCATCAATTTAAAATAAAGACATTTCATTTCTTAATTCAATTAATCTTTGAGATTGGTTACTTTGTGGTCACACCTTATGGAACTTGAAACCATGATACCTCAATAGGAAAAACATGTAAATAGGTAATCAATATCATGAAAATGAAGTAGAGAATCCTGGATACCTCATTAAACCATTTCGGAGTCAACAATAGTATATGGACATTCTTTTGACTAGCCGGACATCTTAAAAGTGAAAACAAGTTCAATTGGTAGTGTCGTAGATCATATGATGTTATTATGTGTCATGTGTCGTAGGAAAATGTTGGAAGCTTACTTGAGAGTGCCATGGGTCATTATTCATGCCAAAGATTAGATAGAGTATGTCTTACATACCTTGAAATAACCACTTCAATACAAGTCAAACTTGACTTCCCGTACTCTTCGAACACTTATCTACAATAAGTCATTTGTGGCAAACTAGTATTAGCAACCAAACCTTACCATTTAGGTATTAACTTCACCAAATAATGTCTAGGAAGTAATCCTTTAACTCATCAATAAGAGTGCTACATACATCCTCTTATACTCTTATTACATTCACATATCATGCATTTTCATGCAATATCCCTCAACATCACTCTTAGCCTTTATTTCCCCTCTTAATCACCATCCAATACCAACATGATCACTAGGCATACATAACCACTAATATAATGATATATCACCACAATTCATCCTCCATAATCCAATACAACAACTTCCATAATTTACTACTAACAATTTATACAAAACAATTCATAACTATGTTTCTAGTTATCTTCCAACATCAAGACAATACTCATAATCCTTTATCAATACTTATTCATGGATAAGAATCAAGAATAAACAATATTCATACCTTAACAATGAACTCTTGTATTTAGAATCCTCCTTACATAACCATGGGGTTCTTCTCGAAGCTTTCGAGATGGTGAACACAACTACGGAACCAATTCGAATTTTCTACGGTTGAATCACAAAATATTTGAAGTTGAAATTAGGCTAGGGTTTCACCTTCTCTTAATAATTGGATGATATATGATATATATGAGGCTAAGTGTATGTTTATAAAGACCAATTTTCGTCCAAGAGGTAATAGAAAATGACCATTTTGCCCTAAAAATTTAAATAAAATCCGAATCTGTCCCCAAAGGACAGTTTTGACAGGCTGAAGTAAATCGATCATAACTCTTTTCTCCGGTATCGGATTTGGGTGAAACCAATTGCATTGGAAATATAATTCAAAGGGATTTCATTTTCATATAAAGTATACCACCCATTTATTACTGTACAAGGAGTTATGGTCATTTAAAGTTGACCCAAAAATCTGTCCCAAAATTCTGTTTTTTTTTATAGGCTGTAGTAAAACGGGTATAGCTCCTTACTCAAACATTGGATTTGGATGAAACCAATTTCATCGGAAAGAAGACTCTCGTAGATTTTCGTCGATATATAGAATCTCACACAGTTCTTTTGGTACAAGGAGTTATGATCATCTAAAGTTGATCCAAAAAAAATTTGCCTAGCTGCAGTAATTTTCCTGCAGATTTACTGTTCACAGGCTTCCCGGCCACCGTTTTGAAATTTCGAATGTGCTCGCTTATATGAAATACTCCTCTGTTTTGGGCAAACTTTATATCTTTGGAAATATTATTCCAATACCTACACATACAACTATTGACGGGATACTTCCGAACACCATAAACTTAATTTAACCCATACGCAAGCCTTTAGGACTCCATATAATCGCGATAAGTGTACGAAATTTTTTTTACGGGGTGTTACATTTGGTTTGTTAAAGATTACATGACCACCCCATGTTCATTGAAAGAATGAGAATTTCGCATAGTTTTCGGAACATGAAATCTCGTATACTATTTTGTATGCTTGGGTGGTCTGAATTGCGTTTTAAACTGATAACGCTCAATCTACAGCTCTCGTTTGAGTGTAAAGCGGTCGTTAGCAAATATAGAACCCAACCTGGGTTGGGTGTCGATCCCACAGGGAATAGCTTGGCCAACAAGTAAGTAAAATTACTAAACTTTTGGTGCAAGTCTCGTAAGAAGGGGGGATTCTTGTTTTGCAAGTAATGTAAACAAAAGCTGAAAATAATAAAGTAAAAAGTGAGAGATTGTTACGTTGGTTGTGAACAATGAGAATTGAAGCGTTGGGGTTATGTCCACCTTCTGAGGTATACGTCTCTATTGGCTATGAGTGTGTAGAATTCTGATATGCAATTGCTTATAGAGGATTGTAGTCGATGGTAAATCCAAGCGTCTCTCGACCTAAACAAGGACTATTTCACTTTAACTCTCTCGAGATTAAAGCGTATCTAACGGTACGAATTCTCCAAGAGGTTAGTCCAGTTACGGCACCAGCTTTTTAATAGGAAAGGGTGTCCTACTACCTTGACATTATCTCTTTTCCAGACAAATAACTTTTCTCTCGAACAAGTTAAATGTTAGACTGGCGTATTCTTGCGTTTGCAACCGCAAAGAATGTAGATTAAGATGAAGAGAATAATGATATAAGCAATATACGTGCCTCGAACTCACAAACTCACAGCAATAGATAGTATCTCATACGACTTCCATAACCCCAACAGAGAAGTTTAGTTACCCATGAATGCGAAGGAGATCACGATTGACATTGTTGTTATACCACAAGATTGAGTAATTTTGTGTAGCTTAGGTGGTAGGCGTGAGGCGTGAATTCCTAGGCAAAGTAACGATTCTCTTGTTGTGGAATTTAAGAATGGAAGAGTAGAAGAAGAAAAATAGAATTAATGGAAAGATTAGAAGAGTTGTAGAGTAATAGAATTGAATTGTAAGATGAGAAGTAATAAAATCTCTAGCATGATAGGGTATTTATAATACCCATATCCTAATCCTACTAGATAAATAAAATATCTAACCAAATCCTACTAGGCTAATGTAATACTTAACCCAATTGTACTAGGTTAATGTAACATTATCATAATCCAAATAAACTAATGAAATACATAACCCAATTGTACTAGGTTAATGTATCATTGTCCAAATCCAACTAAGTTACTGCAGATCCCCAAAGTCTTCAGAAATGCTGTTTTAGCCCGGGACAGATTCTCCATGCATCACTTTTGGTCCTTTAGGCGTCCAAACTCCCTTTCCTTCCTTCGTGAGCTTTCTTTAGCGTCAAGTAAGCCATAAAATGCTGAATTATGCATCATTTATACCTGAAACTTTACTAATCATGTTCGTTAGCTCATTTACAGGAAAAAGGACTAAAAGTGCATGAAATATATAATTTGTTCTCAAAACTAGGCTAAAATATGGGCAAAATATATTGATATAGGCGCGTAAATTCGCCTATCATCATAAACGAATGATCATGCTTAATACTATATGGCTCAGAAATAGGACTTGCAAGTCTTGGTGTGACGACACCAACTCAGATAATGCCATGGTAATCCAGAACATAACAAAATGCATGTTTGAAAATAGAATTTTATATTTTGAAACTTAGAATGATGTATGCTTAGAAAGGGTTAAAAATGGACATAAAGAGATGTTAGGTGGCTACCCAAAGAAGGCATGAGTTCAGACAACTCATTGCCCGAGACCGTGATTTGCCAATACGGGATTATTATTATACGCTGGCCAAGTGCCCTGTGGCGTATCAGAACAGAAACTCCAACCCTTGCACAAACTTGGGTTAGGGTCTTGCCCGCTAATTTAATGGCGGACTCCATACCACCCGAGGGGTCGTACACTTATAGGGAGTTCCACCTAACTCAGAAGTAATACAAAGAACAGAAGTGAATTGAAAAAGTTTTATGTTTTCAAAAATGAAAATGTGTTTTGAAATTATATCTTTCATGATGTTTATGATTAGCTCTCAACTATTTTATTTATAGACAAGCTTTGTTTTGGATTTCTTCGCGTACCAGTACATCTGTATTGACCCCTTCCCCCTACCTCTCAGGTTCTGAGGCTCAATTTAGGGGTCTTGATAAGCAGTAGAATTTATCCAGATAGAAGTGCAGAGTTCTGTGGTGAGCCCTCTATATTTCAGAAGGCCTAGTTTAGTTCATTCATTTATCATTATTATGTTTTGGTCTACTGGGGGGCCTTGTCCCAGTTTTCAGACAGTTGGGTTTTTGCATGTAGTAGAGATTTTGCAGACTGAGTCAGATATCATTCAGATGTTTTGAATTGCAGTTTTCATTATGATTCGAATTCAGATTTAATGACCATGATTTCATTTTATTACGTATTTCCGCATTATCTTTTTATGTATGAACAATGTATATGATTACAAGTTAGAAAGGCGTCCGGGCCTTCAGGGTTTGGGATGCTCGTCACAGCTAGGGCCCCGGTCCGTGTCGTGACACTTTGACTCTAGAAGTAATTCCCATAAAGATAGCTTTCTTAGATCTTGGATCCAATTTTGAATCTTTCACATGATAGTATGCAGTTGAGCCAAATACATGTAAAGAATCATAATCCACAACAGGTTTTCCATACCATTTTTCAAATGGTTTCTTCCCACCAATTGCACCAGATGGTAGACGATTAATAATGTGGCATGCATATGTTATTGCCTCAGCCTAGAATTCTTTGCCCAAGCCAGCATTGGACAACACACACCGTACCTTCTCTAGCAAAGTTTGGTTCATGCGTTCTGCCACTCCATTTTTTTGTGGTGTATGTCTGACAATGAAGTGTATGGCGATGCCATTGTATTCACAGACCTTGTTGAAAAGATCATTCTTGTATTCACCACCATTATCTGAATGAACACTCTTGATCTTTCTGCCTGTTTGATTTTCTATCATCGTTTTCCATTTGACAAAAATTCCCAACACTTCGTCTTTTGTTTTCATGGTATATACCCATACTCTTCGGGAAAAGTCATCAACAAAGGTTACAAAATAGTGTTTCCCACCTAATGAAGGTGTTTTGGAAGCACCCCAAACATCATAATGTACATAATCCAAAATTCCTTAAGTATTATGGATAGTTGTACCAAATTTAACCCTTGTTTTCTTTCCCTTCACACAATGTTCACAAAATTCCAAGTTTCCAAATTTAACGCCCTTCAACAATCCTTGGTCTAATAGAATTTTAAAGGATTTGCCTCCAGCGTGTGCCAAGTGCATATTCCATAGCCTGGTTGCTTCTGCCTCTTTGTCAACACTGGATGTTACTGTTGCTGTCCCAATAATTGTATTGCCATGATAATGGTACAAATTATTGTTCTTCCAAATAGCCTTCATTACCACAAGTGCACTGGAGTATATCTTCATCAATCCATTTTATGCAATAACTTTAAGCCCTTTTGAATCAACGGTTTCCAGAGAAATGAGTTTCTTCTTTAAATCCGGGACATATCGAATATCTATTAGTGTTCTGATCATTCCATCATGGTTCCTCAAACGTATTGAACTAATTCCTTATGCGGTAAGAGATCTATTGTTTGCCATCTGGATAACTCTAAATTCTCCTTCTTCAAAATCAATGAACCAGTCCCGATTGGGACACATATAATATCTACAAGTCGAGTCCATCAGCCATACATCTGATGGTTTTGATGACTCTGCTGTAACTAGTGAGAAATCTGAGTCATCACAATCATCTACATTTGAATTCATCACAACCTTCCCTTTGTTAGGTTTGTCCTTATTCTTCAATTTTGGACAGTCTTTCTTCTAGTGACCTTTTTCTCGACAAAAGGCTCATTCATCTTTGCTAGGTATGGACTTTGACTTGGATCTTTCCTTCTTTGTTCTTTTTTTATCTTGAGAATGTCCCCTCATTACTAGTGCTTCTCCTTCTCCGTTCTTATGTTTCTCTTTCTTTCTTTGTTCATAGTTGTACAATGCTGAACAAACTTTTTTCATAGAAATTTTATCCCTCCCATGAAGTAGAGTAGTTTTAAGGTCCTCGTACTCATCGGGAAGTGACCCCAACAACATCAATGCTAGATAACCATCAATAAAAGTTACATCCACATTTTGCAAATCTGTAACTAATTTATTGAAACATGTGATATGATCATTTATTGTTGTACCAGGAACATAGGTGAAGTGAAATATTTTTTTCTTCAGAAAAAGTTTATTCTGAATATTTTTCTTCAAAAATTTATCCTCCAATGCCCTCCACAATTTACTTGCAGAAGTTTCCTTTGTGAATGGATACTTATGTTCTCCTCCAAGGAAGGACCGAATAGTACCACAAGCAACACGGTTGATGTATTTCCAATTTGCATCTCCAATATTTTCTGGTTTCTCTTCTTCTAGGGCGAGATCTAATCCTTTTTGAAAAAGGACATCTTCGACCTCGCATCTCCACATCCCAAAGTGTCCTGTTCCATAAAAAATTTCAACTGCAAATTTTTCATTTGTCTGAATTCTTGACATAAGCGAAGATACCAACGACGTGTTATTGACACCTGATGTGGACACCTGTGTCATGTCCGATCTGGATACTTCTTGATTTCCCTCTCCCATTTTGTGCTATAAATACTATTTAATAGCAGGCAACATATAGACCAAGATAATTCTTTTCTTGACAATACAGACCCAAGAAAATATCCTTTTTGATGTGGAAGATCAGGCTATGCTGCAACCACAGAGCATACTCAGATAGAATCAGACAGAATCCTGGCTCTAATACCCACAACCACAGAGCATACCAATTATTGGGACTACGTGTAACTTCACCCAAATTCTGCACTAGTATGATATTGTCCGCAGAATCAGATAAAATCCTGGCTTGGCTCTAATACCAACAACCACAGAGCATACCAATTGTTGGGACCATATGTAACTTCTGCACTAGTATGATATTGTCCGCTTTGGACAGAATCAGACAGAATCCTGGCCTGGCTCTAATACCAACAACCACAGAACATACCAATTATTGGGACCACGTGTAACTTCACACTGAACTCTGCACTAGTACTTTGTTGTCCGCTTTGGGTCAAGCCCTCACGGATTTGTTTTTGGGCACTTCCCAAAAGGCCTCATACTAGTAGAGTTGGATGACTCCTTAAATAGTGGACATTCTTCCTCTAATTTTCCAATGTGGGATTGATTTGCTTCCCAACACTCTTCACCCTTACAGTTGACAACAATCATCGGTTTATCACCAGGTCCAGAAATGACCTTAAACAACCAGTGCTTAATGTCACTCTGTACTAAGGCATTGCTGAATCTCCTACCGATCAACCTTTTTGCATCGAAAACAGTGTTGATCGGGTTCATAGCAACCTGGTTCTTAGCAACATCGCCAATGAGATGTTGAGAGTCAGTGAATCCAACATAAGATGGCGTCGTTCTATTACCTTGATCATTAGCTATGATTTCAACGCGATCATGTTTCCAAATGCCAACACAAGAGTATGTGGCTCCAAGATCAATACCGATTGCTGGACCTTCACCTTTTCCAGCCATATCTATCTACTGTATCTCTCCTTGATAAGTTTTTTTTCTTTTTGATAGAAAGAAGAGGCAGTAAAGAGCTTTGAAAAACTATGGTTTATAAAATCTCGAGTGGTTGAACAACTCTTTAGATTGGCCATCATTGACTAAATCAATAGTTGACATTAGTCCTTTCTTTTTACTCTGGACAAGAATTGAGTCCAAAGTTTCACCAAAAAACAACTCCCTTCAACTAAATAAACTTTCTTTTTACTAACTTTTATGCACTTTATAATTTCTTATACACAATACAAAGTAAGACCACAACTATTTATAGGTGATGAGTTCGACCACAACTATTTATAGGGATTGCAAAGAGGGTAGATAAATGGTCTAGAGGTTCCAAGAGTTATAAGACATAATGGGATAAAAAAAGTCAGAAGTTGCAAGAGTATTAAAAACTAATGGACCCATCATTCTACCACAATTAATGTGAGTGAAGAGGCATAAAATGCCACCACTTTTTTTTTTTTTTGGGGAACTGATGAATTTCATTTATTACCAGATCAACATTACTGTTAAGATAGTCAGATACCATTGTCAAGATATTTGTCAAAGCATATCAATTGTAAGATTGTGTTAGATACACATAGTCAAATATTGTAGGAACACATAGTCATATATTGTAGGTACACATAGTCATATATTGTAGATAAAAGTCAGGATATTAGGGATTTAATCTTGACCTTTTTATCTAGGTTTGTGTATATATTCTAGGTGTAATCTATCATTTTGTAATAAGCTGAAATACAGATACATCTTTAATATGGTATCAGAGATACCTGCTGTCTTTGTAGAGACTCAAGTTGCCTTTTCCGGTGACTGTTTTGATAGCAGCACTTCCTGTAGCATCTTCCTTTACTAGAAGCATTTCCTGCAGGTTTTCCTAGCCATGTCAAACTATCATTCTGAGTTTGTGAGGTCCAATCATTCATTCTAATCTTACCTATCACTCATATAATTTTCAGCAAAAGCAGTCATCTTCATCGATTGTTTCTTTCTTTTTATTCTGGCGAAGCTCTTGTTCAGTTAAGATCTGAAATAGCTCTACCAGATCTTTAGTCATCAAGAGGAACCTTGTTCTTCTACTTCCTTTGTTTCAAGTTCTGTTAACCAAACAAAAAAAATCCTTTTTTGTAACTCATTTTTTGGAATTTCAGTTAGTTGTTGAAGCCATAATGTCAGAGAAAGGTGAATCTCTGACTAATGTCTCAGAGAAAACTGAATCTTCAGGTGATTTTAAGTCCATGTTTTCCTCTATTTCAAGTTCTCCTGTTATAACTACCATGAAATTGGAAGGTTGTAATAATTACACACCATGGTCTTTATCTGTCGAGATGTGGTTTATGGGACAAGGATATGAGGATCATTTAGTTAAAAATACTAGTGATATTGTTGCTAGTGAAAGGACTAAGTGGACTCGAATTGATGCTAAATTATGCAATATCTTATGGAACTCTTTGGATCCTAAATTACTCAATCTATTTCAATCTTGTAAAACTTGCTATAGAGTTTGGACTAAAGCTAAGACTTTGTATACGAATGACATACAACGTATATATAAGGTTGTCTCAGACTTGGTCCAACTTCAGAAGAATAATCAAGATATAGCGAGTTATTTAGGACAAATCGATACCTTGAAAGATCAATTTGACTCTCTCATGCCACTTTCTGAAAGTCTCACCATTCAGGAATGTCACGACCCGAACCGGGGCCCTAGCCGTGACGAGCATCCTGAACCATGAAGGTCCGAATGTCCTTCTAACTTTTAATCACATACACTGTTCATATATAAAAGAGAATGCGGAAATACATAATGAAACGGAATCATGGTCATTAAATCTGAGTTTAAATTCATAATGAAATTTAAAACATCTGAACAATATCTGACTTAGTCTGCGAAATCTCTAATACATCTCAAAATATCTGAAAACTAGGACAAGGACCCCAGTAGACCAAAATCATAATAATGATAAATAACTGTAAGACACTAGGCCTTCTGAAATAAATAGAAGGCTCACCAACTGAATTCTGCACTGCTGTCTGAAGGAAATCTACTGCTTATCTGGATTCCTAGATTGAGCCTCAGAACCAGAGAGGTAGGGGGTCAATACAGATGTACTGGTACGCGAAGAAATCTAAAATAAGCTTGTATATAAATAAAATAGTTGAGAGCTAGTCACAAATATCATGAAAGATATAATTGCAAAACGAATGGGCATTTAGAAAACACAAAACCTTTCTGTTCTTTGTATTACTTATGAGTTAGGTGGCACTCCTTACAAGTCTACGACCCCACGGGCGGTATGGAATCCTCCATTAACTCGGCGAGCAAGCTCCCAACCCAAGTTTTCCGCAAGGGTTGGAGTTTCTGTCCTGATATGCCACAGGGCACTTGGCCAGCGTATAATAAAAATCCCGTATCGGCAAAACACGGTTTTGGGCAATGAGTTTTTTGAACTCGCGCCTTCTTCGGGTAGCCACTTAACATCTCTTTATGGCCATTTTTAACCCTTTCTAAGCATGCATCATTCTAAGTTTCAAAATCTGAAATTTTGTTTTCAAACATGCATTCTGTTCTGTTCTGGATTACTATGGCATTATGTGAGTTGGTGTCGTCACACCAACACTTGCAAGTCCTATTTCTGAGCCATATTGTATTAAGCATGATCATTCATTTAAAGCACAGTTCAGACCACCCAAGCATGCAAAATAGTATAAGAGATTTCATACTCCGAAAACTATGCAAAATTCTCATTCTTTCAATGAATATGGGGGTGGTCATGTAATCTTCAACAACCCATGCAACTCTTTTCATTATACAATTATATCCAACATATATCAACATAAACAACCCTCTCTTTGGAAATTAGAACCATAATCCAATCATAACATTTTTTCAAGGCATTACATATCATGCTTTTCAAGATGCATTCAAAACAATCCATGACATATAATAAGTAAAGAAAAATCATAACAAGAGAGGAATTTTTCATGAGTCATGCTCTCAATTCAACCATCAACCTTGAAACACATGCTTACATATAAATATAAAATTTCAAATAATTTTGGGGGAAGGCCAAAACAATATATCAATGCTTCTACAACATGAATATATTCATAAATCTGAAACCCCTTTCTTAAGAACATGATTTCTTTGCCCATGAGATTTTAGAAAAACCCTGCGTACCTCAATTTCAGAAAATAATATATGCTTCTTAAATCCTACGATTTGGGGATTCTGAATCTCCGATAAATTTCTAAAACTCACGGTTGAATCTTGAGTTATTTGGATTTTTATTTTGAAACCCTTAGGAGTGTTCTTGATTGTTTTTGGTGAAAAATACCAATAATATGGTCATTTGGGAGTATAATCCCGTGTTTAAGTTGATAGGGGAAAGGAAAATACCCAAAACCCCCTTAAAAAGTTAGGGAAAACTGAACATTGGTCAAGGCGCCACCTTGGTTGGGAACCGCGATAAGCGAGATGCCGCCTTGCCTATCGCGGAGCTCCTCTCCAGTCAAGGTGCTAGACAGGGCGCCACGGCCCTATCACGGAGGCTCGCTATTTTGGTACCCCCAAACACGGCCTTATGCTAGTTCAAAATTTTTGAAACTCACCCGATACGTACCGTTGACTTTCCTGATCGTATAGCAACAAAATTTTTTATAAACGGCGGTCAGGAAGGTCAAAAATAAAATCTCCGAAGATTAGGAGTTCAAAATGAGTCTAAGTCCTTTTTACACTTAGAAAAATTTCAGGTTTTCAACTCTATGGACACAGCACAAGGAGATAACACATGCACGACTTTTGCGGAGAGTTACAATATCCCCCCTTGGGATCATTTCATTCATCCCCGAATGATGGCACGGTTCACAAACAAACACGATTACAGCATACTAAGGACATGGAAAGAATAAGACAAGGATTGTACCTTCCATCTCAACATTTACCGGATCAAATGGATTTGGGTATCTTGCTCTCATGTCAACTTCTGATTCCCAAGTTTCTTCTTCAACTTTCTGATTTCTCCACAACACCTTAACCGAAACTATCTCCTTGCTCCTCAACTTCTGAACTTAGCGATCTAAGATTGCAATAAGCTCTTCTTCATAAGATAGGGAGTCTGACACTCTGATCTCTTCTACTGGTAACACTAGAGAATGATCTCCAATACATTTTTTCAACATGGATACATGAAATACCGGGTGGACAGAACCCAGACTTGCAGCAACTCTAACTCATACACAACTTCACCTATTCTTCTCACAATTTGGTACGGTCCTATATAGCGAGGACTCAACTTCCCTTTCTTCCCGAAATGCATGACTCCCTTCATAGGAGAGACTTTGAGAAACACCCAATCACCAACTTCAAATTCTAACTCTCTTCTTCTAACATCGGCATAGGATTTCTATCTACTCTGAGCTGTTTTAAGTCATTCTCTAATGATTCTCATGTCCTCTATTTCTTGGTGAACCAAATCAGGCCCAAACAACTGAGTCTCACCAACTTCATACTTCTCCCATACAATGCTTCAAAAGGAGCCATCTTAATACCGGCATAGTAGCTATTATTATACGTAAACTCTATCAATGGCAAGTGATCTACCCAACTATCCTTGAAGTCAATCACACAAGCCCTCGACATATCTTCAAGGGTCTAAATTGTAAGTTCGGCTTTCCCATCCGTCTCAGGGTGGAAAGTCATACTCAGGTTCACTTGGGTACCCAAAACCCTCAGAAAAGATCTCCAAAACTATGAACGGAATTGCGTACCTCAGTCAGATATGATGGACACTGGCGCCCCATGCAAGCGAACTATCTCTGCAATGAATAGCTTAGCATAGTTCTCTCCCAAATAGTTAGTACAAATAGGCAGAAAATGAGCTGACTTGGTCAGCCTATCAACAATCACCCAAATGGAATCATAGTGGTTTACGGACCTCGGAAGTCCCGTAATGAAATCTATATTGATTATTCCCCACTTCCATAAAGGTAAACATATCCCTTATGAGGTACCACTTGGCCTCAAATGTTCTACTTTCACTTGTTGGCAATTCAGGCACTTGGAAACATAATTAGCCACATCACACTTTATATTATTCCACCAAAATATAGTTTTTAAGTCATGGTACATCTTAGTAGATCCTGGATAAACAATATACCTCGAAGTGTGAGCTTCGTCAAGGATTTTTTTTCCGCAAGTCATGATATCTCAGGATCCCATCACCACCTATCTCAAAAGACATGACCTTCTATTGACCCACATCTTTCTTAATCTGCATCAAAATGAGATTTTCGTCCTGCTTCTCTTTCACTTCAGCACAAAGAGAAGATTTAGCTATCTCATGAACAACTACTCCTCCATCTTTGGAATCCATAAGTTGTACTCCTAGATTTGCATATTAGTGAATGTCCTTCACCATCTCTCTCTTCTCTTTTTCAACATACGAAAGACTGCCCATAGATGACCTATTGAGGGCATCGGCTACTACATTCGCCTTGCTCGGATGATAGTGCAAGCTTATGTCATAATCCTTCAAAAGCTCCAACCAACGTCTCTGCCTAAGGTTTAGTTCTTTTTGTGAGAAAACATACTGCAAACTCTTGTGGTCAGTAAATATATCAACATGTACCCTATATAGATAGTGTTGCCAGATTTTAAGTGCAAACACCACAGCCGCTAACTCCAAGTCATGGGTGGGGTAGTTCCACTCGTGCACCTTCAATTGTCTAGATGCATAAGCTACTAACTTACCGTGCTGCATAAGTACACACCTAAGTCCTATACGGGACGCATCGCAATACACAACAAAACCCTCTGCACCTTCTAGAAGAGTCAAAATAGAAGCAGTAGTCAGCTTATCTTTCAACTTTTCAAAACTATTCTCATAGGAGTTAGACCACACAAACTTCACCTTTTTATTTGTCAACTTAATAAGTAGAGCAGCTAGGGAAGAGAAACCCTCTACAAACCTTCTGTAATATCCTGCCAAACCCAAGAAACTCCGAATGTCGGTTGGAGTCATAGGTCTGGGACATTTTCTCACTACCTCAACCTTTTGGGGATCAACCTTAATCCCCTTACTAGACACAATATGCCCCAAGAAAGCAATAGCATTCATCCATAATTCACACTTGGAAAATTTCGCATATAACTTATGTTTTTTGAGAGACTGGAGGATAATTCGGAGGTGACTGGCATGGTCCTCCTTAGTCTTAGAGTAAACCAAGATATCATCAATGAAAACTATGACAAACAGATCCAAAAACTGATGGAACACTCTATTCATTAGGTCCATGAAAGCTGCAGGGGCGTTACTCAGCCCGAAGGATATGACTAAGAATTCATAATGACCGTAGCGGGTTCAGAAAGCTGTTTTGGGAATATCTGACTCTCTACCTTTCAACTGATGGTATCCCGAACGAAGATTTATTTTTGAAAAACATCTAGCACCCTGAAGCTGGACAAAAAGGTCGTCAATTCTAGGAAGAGGATATTTGTTTTTAACAGTGACCTTATTCAGCTGATGGTAATCTATGCACATATAAAGAGAACCATCTTTCTTCTGCATGAAGAGTACAAGTGCACCCAGGAAGAAACACTAGGACGGATAAAACCTTTGTCTAGAAGGTCTGCTAGCTGTTCTTTCAATTATTTTTGTTCTGCAGTGGCCATTCTATATGGAGGAATAGAGATGGGATGGGTGTCCACAACAAATCAATACCAAACTTTATCTCACTATCAGGTGGTACTCCCGGAAAATCTTTGGGAAAGACTTCTGGAAATTCATTGACCACAGGGACTGACTGAAGAGATGGACTCTCAATATCAAAATCTTTTACTCGAATCAGATGATATAGACAACATAGGGAAATAAGCTTACGAGCTCTAAGATAAGATATAAAGTTCCCTCTAGGCGCTAAAGAATGACCCTCCCACTCTAAGACTGGTTTATTCGGAAAGGAAAAGGTGACTCTTTGGGTCCTACAATTTAGTGTGGCATAATATGAATAGAGCCAGTCCATCCCTAAGATAGCATCAAAGTCAACCATTTTAAGCTCTATGAGGTATGCCACAGTATCCCGGCTACAAACAGATATAACACAATCCCTATACACCCTTCTAGCTACAATAGTTTCCCATCGGGGTGGAAACCGAAAAAGGCTCAGCAATCACATCGGGCTCAAACCCAAAACCAACAACCACATAAGGGGTCACATAAGACAAGGTAGACCCAAGATCAAGCAACACATAAACATCATGGGAGAAAATCTATAACGTACCCATGACTATATCGAGAGAGGCTTCTGTATCCTGACGGTTGGTCAAGGCATATAACCGGTTACGACCGCTCCCGGCAGCTGAAGTGGCGCTTTTTTAAGGTGGTGGTGGTGCGGAAGAATGTGTCTGAGACTTAGTACCATCAAAGTTCTTTCTAGAAGAGGGACAATCTCTCTGGAAGTGGCCCTCCTATCCGCAAGTATAGCATACCAACGTGCCTATATGACACTTCTCTGGGTGATGCTTACCGCAGGTCTCACATCACAAAAAAGTCCTATAAGGCTGAGCCACACTGCCCTAGGACTGGGTATCCTGAGCTTTAGATCCATAATTAGTCTGAAAACTCTGAGATCGTCGGTCAGCTGGAGGTCTGGGCATTGGGGAGCTGACTGCAGACTGTGCATTGCCCCAAAACTTCTTCTGCCATTTGTTACCTCAATTACCACTCTGCTGCTGGCTGTGGTGCTAGTCTACTATCTTGGCTCTCTTCCCCTGCCTGTCCTTCTCCCTAGATTCTATAATTTTCTGTTTCTGCTCCTCTACCTGTTGCATGTGGACTGTCAGTCTAGAGAAATCCATATCCCTTTTTAACATAGCCCTCTTACATTCAAGCACTAAGTTATCTGAAAGGCCATATGTAAATTTTCTCATTTAGGCTCTCATATTACCAGTCATCTATGAAGCATATCGATCCAGTTGGTTAAACTTCAGAATATATTCTTTGACACTCATTTTTTCCTGTTTTAGATTCATAAACTCTTCGTCTTTGGCCTCCCTCAACTCTAGAAGAAAGAACCGATCAAGGAAGTCCTCCACGAACTTGCCCCATACTGTGGGCTCAGCACTCCCACCCTTCAAATCCTTCCACTCGTTATACCACTAATTTGCAACTTCTTTAAGCTGATAAGCTGCTAATTCTACCCCTTCCACCTCATCTATATGTATTAACTTGAAAATCTTCTCCATCTCATCCACAAATTCCAGTGGATCCTCCTCTACTTTGGTACCAGTAAACTTGGGCGGGTTCATTCTCATGAACTGCCCTACCTTAGTAGCCTCAGATGTAACAAATACAGACCCAACATCTTTTGACTGTTGAGTCTGTGCGGCCACCAACTGCGCAAACATATGAATGGACTATCCGAATTCTATATTCGAAATATCCCTCTGAGAAGACTGGAGATGGTTCACATTTGTCCTTGGGGCTCGAGGGGGACCGGTCGGGGCTGGAGGTAATCTCGGAGTCGGGACAGGTTCTGGGGTGAGAGCTCTGTTATGGTTCCGCATCCCATGAGTGGACCAGACCTCATCAGTCTGAGCATTCTGATCGATAACACGACGAGGATGCATGGCTACTTTTTCTAAAATACAAGAGATCATATGATTAGAGGACAATTTAGACTCTAAGCACGAACTAAATCACAAAGAAGGGAAACATTCCTAAATGCCTAGTAGCCTCCTTCTTATAAGTATGGTGCGCTACACATGCATAAAAAAGACTCTACCCGACGCGATTTCACAGATACCCTGGGACCACAAACCATTCTCTGATACCAAGTTTGTCACGGCCCAAACCGGGGCCCTAGCGGTGACGAGCATCCCAAACCATGAAGGTCTGGATGCCCTTCTAACTTGTAATCACATACATTGTTCATATATAAAAGATAATACGAAAATACATAATGAAAAGGAATCATGGTCATTAAATCTGAGTTTAAATTCATAGTGAAAAGAATAAAATAAAATTTAAAACATCTAAACTATATCTGACTCAGCCTGCAAAATCTCTAATACATCTCAAAATATCTGAAAATTGGGACAAGGCCCCCAGTAGACCAAAACCATAATAATGATAAATAACTGTACGACACTACGCCTTCTGAAATATAGAAGGCTCGTCAACTGAATTCTGCACTACTGTTCGAAGGAAATCTACTGCTTATCTGGATCCCTAGATTGAGCCTCAGAACCTGAGAGGTAGGGGATCAATACAGATGTATTGTTACACGAATAAATCCAAAATAAGCTTGTATATAAATAAAATAGTTGAGAGCTAGTCACAAATATCATGAAAGATATCATTGCTAAACACATGGGCATTTAGAAAACGTAAAACCTTTTTGTTCTTTGTATTACTTATGAGTTAGGTGGCACTCCCTACAATTCTACGACCCCAAGGGCGGTATGGAGTCCATCATTAACTCGGCGAGCAATCCCCCAACCCAAGTTTTCCACAAGGGTTGGAGTTTCTGTCCTGATACGCCACAGGGCACTTGGCCAGCGTATAATAAAAATCATGTATCGGCAAAACACAATTTCGGGCAATGAGTTGTCTGAACTCGTGCCTTCTTCGAGTAGCCACCTAATATCTCTTTATGCACATTTTTAACCCTTTATAAGCATGCATCATTCTAAGTTTCAAAATATGAAATTTTGTTTTCAAACATGCATTCTGTTCTGTTCTGGATTACTATGGCATTATCTGAGTTGGTGTCGTCATAGCAAGACTTGCAAGTCCTATTTCTGAACCATATTGTATTAAGAATGATCATTCATTTAAAGCACAGTTCAGACCACCCAAGCATGCAAAATAGTATAAGAGATTTCATGCTCCAAAAACTATGCAAAATTCTCATTCTTTCAATGAATATGGGGTGGTCATGTAATCTTTGACAACCCATGCAACTCTTTTCATTATAAAATTATATCCAACATATATCAACATAAACAACATTCTCTTTGGAAATTAGAACCATAATCCAATCATAACATTTTTTTCAAGGCATTACATATCATGCTTTAGATGCATTCAAAACAATCCATGACATATAATAAGTAAAGAAAAATCATAACAAGAGAGGGATTTTTCATGAGTCATGCTCTCAATTCAACCATCAACCTTGAAACACATGCTTACATATAAATATAAAATTTCAAATCATTTTGGGAGAAGGCCTAAAGGCCAAAACAATATCATCAATGCTTCTACAATATGAATATATTCATAAATCCGAAACCCCTTTCTTAAGAACATGATTTATATGCCCATGAAATTTTAGAAAACCCCGCATACCTCAATTTCGTAAAATAATATATGCTTCTTGAATCCTACGATTTGGGGATTCCGAATCTCCGATAAATTTCTAAAACTCACGGTTGAATCTTGAGTTATTTGGGTTTTTATTTTGAAACCCTTGGGAGTGTTCTTGATTTTTTTTTGTGAAAAATACCAATAATGTGGTCATTTGGGAGTATAATCCCGTGTTTAAGTTGATAGGGGAAAGGAAAATACCCAAAACACCCTTAAAAAGTCGGGGAAAACTGAACATTGGTCAAACTGCTAGCCAAGGCGTCGCCTTGGTTGGGCACCTCGATAAGCGAGGTGCCGCCTTTTCTATCGCGGAGATCCTCTCCAGGCAAGGCGCTAGGTAGGGCACCACGGCCCTATCGCAGAGGCTCACTGTTTTGGTACCCCAAACATGGCCTTATGCTCGTTCAAAAATTCTAAAACTCACCCGAGATGTACCCTTGACTTGCCCGATCGCATAACAACAAAATTTTTTTATAAACGGAGGTCGGGAAGGTCAAAAATTAAATCTCCGAAGATTAGAAGCTCAAAATGAGTCTAAGTCCTTTTTACACTTTGAAAAATTTTAGGTTTTCAACTCTATGGACACAGCACTAGGAGCTAACACATGCACGACTTTTGCGGGGCATTACAAGGAACAACAAAGATATAAGTTCTTTATGGTTCTAGCACTAAAAGGACTTCAATCTGATTTGAGTCCTATAAGGGATCAAGTCTTGGTAAGTTCATCAGTTCCTTCCTTAATCGATGTTTCAGCTCGATTGTTGCATATTGGTTCAGAAACAAATGATACCAATAAAGTTGAGACATCTGTATTAGCTGTGAAAAATGAGAAATCACAGGAACAAAATGTCGATCAAAGAGGAAACATTAGAAACTCTAGACCCTATTGGAACAAGCTAGGCCATACTCGACAAACTTGTTGGAAATTGCATGGTCGACCACAACATACTAACAATCGTAGTACAACTCATGTGGCTTAGATCCGTAAAGATACAGAGGGTCAACTGTCTAATTCTATTACTTTATTTGGAGCAGATTATAATGATTACTTGTAGTATCAAGAGGCTACACAACAATCACCTTTAGTTGGCACCCCACAAACTGGTAATTCCTTTGCTTGTCTAACCAGGTCTTCACCCACTTGCCCATTGATATTGGATTTTGGTGCGTCTAACCATATCTCTTGTAATCAGAATCTTTTCTCAAATCTTATTCATTCCATAACCCTCTCCGCAGTTACCCTTGCTAATGGATCACGAACTGCGGTAAAAGGAATAGGGGACATGCAAATTTTCCCTCTATTTCCTTAAACTCAGTTTTATTTGCTCCTGAATGTCCATTTAATTTGATATCTGTAAACAAATTAACCAAGCACCTCAATTGTGGTGTCACTTTTTTGGTTGACTCTGTTGTTGTACAGGACCGGAGAACGGGGAAGACGATTGGAAAAGGATATGAGTCACAGGGACTGTATCACATGGCAAAATCACCACCACCAGTTGCCTTTACTTCTTCTGCCTCAGTTGATCTTCTCCACAGCTGTTATGGTCACCTAAGTCTCGCAAAACATCAAAAACTAATCCCTAGTCTTTCCACTTTGTCTTCTTTTGAATGTGAGTCATGTCAACTTGGGAAACATAGTCACACTTCATTTCCCAAAAAAGTCAATAATAGGGCCACATATATGTTTGACATTGTTCACTCAGATATATGGGGTCTTAGTCGTGTTGTTTCAAGTCTAGGATTTCAGTATTTTGTTACCTTTATTGATGACTTCTCCCGCTTCACATGGGTATATTTAATGAAAAATCATTTTGAATTATTCTCTATTTTTCAAAAATTTTGTGCTGAGATAAATAATCAATTTGGTGTTTCAATAAAGGTATTGCGCAGTGATAATGCCAAAGAGTACTTATCTTCTCCCTTTTCCAGTTTCATGTCGTCTCAGGGAATCACTCATCATACGTCTTGTGTTTATACTCCTCAACAAAATGGAGTCGCCGAACGTAAAAATAGGCATCTTATCAAAACTGCTCGTACTTTACTTATACACCATCACATTCCTCTTCATTTTTGGGGAGATGTTGTTCTCGTTGCTTGTTATTTGATCAATAGAATGCCTTCCACTGTGCTGCAACAATAAAGTCCTCACTCAATTTTTTTTCCAGGTCAAAATCCTTATCATCTACCTTTGAGAGTGTTTGGATGTATTTGCTTTGTCCATAATCAAAGTACTAGAAATGACAAACTCCAACCAAAATCAATGAAGTATGTCTTTCTAGGATACTCTCGTCACCAAAAAGGTTACAAATGTTATGATCCAAAAACAAATAAATATTTTATTAGTGCAGATGTGACATTTTTTAAAACATCTCCCTATTTTGCACCAAGCACTACGAGCAGAAGTTTAATTCCTCAAGTTTTTCCAGTCCCTATACTTCCTCTACAATAAGTCATTGTTTCAGAAAACCCTCAAACTGCTCCTCCTCTTCAAGTATACACTCGACGTGCTCATCCTCTTAACAATGATAATTATAGCACTACTCCTAGTCATGATACATTGGTCACTCCCGATGACTCTTCTCTTGCTCCGTCGTCACCTGCTCCCATCATGCCTTCATCAGATGCAGTGAGCCCACCAATTACCATAGGCAAAGGTATACGTACTACTCGAAATCAACAACCAGAAAGATATAACTGTTTAAGTTATCATCGGTTGTCCCCATTATATTATACCTTTGTGTCTACCCTATCTAATGTACCTATACCAAAAACTGTTAGTGAAGCACTGGAACATCTAGGGTGGAGAAATTCTATGCTCGAAGAAATGAATGTTTTACAGACCAATAAAACTTGGGAGTTGGTCCAATTACCGAAGGGGAAATCTACTGTTGGAAGTCGATGGATCTATACGGTAAAAATGGGTTTGGATGGAACAGTTGATCGACTGAAAGCTCGACTTGTTGCCAAAGGGTGTACCATATTTATGGTCTTGACTATAGTGATACGTTCTCTCCAGTTGCCAAAATTGCATCTGTTCTCTTGCTTATCTCCTTGGCAGCAATGCATCATTGGCTGCTTCAACAACTAGATATTAAGAATGCATTTTTGCATGGTGAACTTGCTGAGGAAGTTTATATGGAGCAACCTCCTGGATTTGTTGCTCAGGGGGGGTCAGACTTAGTTTTCCGTCTCAAACATTCTCTATACGGCCTCAAGCAATCTCCAAGGTCATGGTTTAGCAGATTTAGTTCTGCCGTCCAACAATTTGGCATGTCTCAAAGTGAAGCAGACCACTCTATTTTCTATCGACATAATAGTCCAGAAAAGAACATTTATCTGGTCATTTATGTTGACGACATTGTCATAACTGGAAATGATCCAGAAGGAATATCACAGCTAAAGCAACATTTGTTCAGTCACTTTCAAACCAAAGATTTGGGGAAGTTAAAGTATTTTTTGGGAATTGAGGTAGCACAATCCAAGACAAGTATTGATATCTCACAAAGAAAATATGCTTTGGACATATTAGAAGAGATATGCATGTTAATTGCAAACCCATTGACACTCCTATGGATCCAAACATCAAACTCGTCCCTAGACAGGGGGAGCCACTGAAAGATCCCGGTAGATATAGAAGATTGGTCGGTAAACTGAATTATCTCACTATCACATGCCCGAATATTTCATTTGCAGTAAGCGTGGTTAGTCAATTTCTCCAATCTCCATGTAAAAATCATTGGGATGCAGTAATTCGCATCCTCCGATACGTCAAAAGAGATCCAGGACAAGGATTGATATATGAAGACAAAGGTCACAAAAACATTGTTGGATATTCTAATGCGGATTGGGAAGGTTCTCCAACAGATAGACGCTCTACGTCTGGGTATTACATCATGATTGGAGGCAATTTAATTTCTTGGAAAAGTAAGAAGCAAGATGTTGTTGCCAAATCTAGTGCGGAAGCTGAATATCGAGCTATGGCCCTTGTTACATGCGAGCTTATTTGGCTGAAACAACTTCTCCAAGAGTTAAAATGTGTTGAATTCAAACAGATGAAGCTTATATGCGACAATCAGGACGCCCTACATATTGCCTCAAATCCAGTTTCCCATGAAAGAACGAAACATATAGAAGTGGACTGTCATTTTATTAGGCAGAAGATTGAGTTCGGATGCATTGCCACCAGCTTCGTCGGTTCAAATGACCAATTGGCAGATATTCTGACTAAGTCCTTAGAGGAGCTCGGATTGGATACATTTGTGGCAAGCTCGGAGCATATGACATGTATGCTCCAGCTTGAGGGGGAGTGTTAAGATAGTCAGAGACCAATGTCAAGATATTTGTCAAAGTATATCAATTGTAAGATTGTGTTAGATACACGTAGTCAAATATTGTAGGTACACATAGTCACATATTGTAGGTACATAGTCATATATTGTAGGTAAAAGGCAGGATATCAGGGATTTAATCTCGACCTTTTTATCTAGCTTTGTGTATATATTCTAGGTGTAATCTATCATTTTGTAATAAGCTGAAATACAGCTACATCTTTAATAATTACAAACCAGCAAAGCTATTACTCAGCTTGCTATGCTAGTGGGATCACCCCTTCATAACTCACACATATCTACTATAGACTTAAAGACTACAGAAACAAGAAAACAATTATCTGGATATGTACAAAATTAAACTCCACCATGTGAGAAATAACATTTTTGCAGCCTTTGTTGTAGATCCTCTGTTGCTCGAACATTACATGCATATGCAATCACCTTTGCTACTTTCTCTTCCTGTGTCGCTTTGCCTTCAAATATACTAGCATTTCTTTCCTGCCATATGCCAGCCACAAATTCTGCAAGAGCAACTTGATCAAACGAGCTTGTTGAACTTTTCGTTTAGCTATCTGCAGCATAGTTTGGAAGTTCTCCTGCCAAGTCTGTGCAGTAGGACATAAAATCTGCACCCATTGAATTAATATATACCAAACTGTCTTAGCATAACTGCATTCAAAGAGCAAAATAATCTCGGGTATCATGCCCATTTTGACACAGTTTACAGGTATCATCAATCTGCATTCTCCATTTCAATAGTCTGTCACCTGTAAGGAGACTATTTTGTATTTGCAACCACATGAAAAATAGAGATTTTGGTCTAGCACGGTTCTGTAATAGTATCCCTCTCCAGTCCACCTTAGTATGAGTTCCAATCATTTGTCAATATGTGTGGTTGACCATGCTTCTATTACGCTGCATAGAGGTCTGAATGAGCGGCAGATACTCCCTCGCCCTAAGAACCTTTCTTACCATCCAACTTGTCTGTTGGGGTATTTGGATATGCTCTAGTTGTTGCCCCTTGATATAGTATGTATGGATCCAACGTATCCATAGCTTGTCCTGTTTTCTAGCTAAATCCCAACATACTTTTGTGATGGCAGCTTTATTCCAGATCTTCAAATTGTAGAGTTTCATTCCACTGGCCGCCTTCGGAAGACACATTCTTTCCCAAGATACCAAAGCTTTTTTTGTTATAGTATTGACTCCGGACCATATGAAACTTCTACAATACACATTAATAGCCTTCATTACTTTGGCAGGAAGTATAAACAACTGAGCCCAATAAGACTGCACACCAAAGATGACAGTTTTAACCTATTGAATCCGTCCTGCATAGGAAAGTGTGTTTTGCTGTCCATGAGGAAATCTTGGATACCACTTTGTCAATCAAAGGTTGCCACTGGATAAGAGTGAGCTTCTTAGTAGAGAGGGGTACGCCTAAATACTTAAAGGTAATGTCCCTTGGATATATGCTAAGTGATTCAAGACCTTCTGAGTTTCATCAGTACTGTTGAAGTTGCTTTAAGAATGCAGCTGTTTTTTTTTTCTCCAGGTTTTTTTTACGTACAATCCTAGTTAAATTAGGAGTCCTATCTTTGGTAGGAAACTAATTAGTTATTCTAATTTTGGTAGAAATAGGTTGTTTCTTTATCCTATTTTTAGTTGTAATAGCAACTATTTAAGTTGCTAAGTTGATGATCAATTTGAGGTGGTCTTTCAACAAGAAAATAATTACTCTCTGCATATTCTCTTCTTCAAACTCCATCTCTGTTTCTGCGGCCAGCTTTAAATTGAATTGCTGCGTTATTTCCCTTTAACGGTTTTAAACCAACAATTGGTATCAAAGACTTAATCTTAAGGGACCTGTGAGTGTTTGCATCAATTTGTTCCAGTGGATACCATGAACGGAGAAGCAAATTTTTCCTCAATGGCACCACCAACTTTCGATGGAGAAAGTTATCAAATCTTGGCAGTTAGAATGAGGATATATCTGCAAGCTTTGGATCTCTGGAAAGCTGTTGAAGATGAATACGAGATAGCTCCCTTGTTGGACAATCCCACGGTGGCGCAGATTAAAACTCACAAGGAGAGGAAAACCAGAAAATCAAAGGCATTGGCATGCTTATTTACTGCAGTTTCATCTAATATCTTCACTCGTATCATGTCTCTGGAATCAGCGAAAGAGGTATGGGATTATCTCAAGACTGAGTATGAAGGAGATGAAAGGATTCGAGGGATGCAAGTGTTGAATCTGGTACGTGAGTTTGAGCTGCAAAGGATGAAAGAAATCGAAACCATAAAGGAGTACTCTGACAGACTCCTTAATTTAGCAAATCGCATCAGATTGTTGGGTTCCGCTTTCAATGATTCAAGGATCGTTGAGAAAATCCTAGTAACAGCACCTGAAAGATTTGAAGCTACCATAACAATCTTAGAAAATACTAAGGACTTGTCCAAGATAACACTTGCAGAGCTCTTAAGTGCTTTTCAAGCGCAAGAGCAACGGCATGTTATGAGACAAGGAGGAGCTGTCGAAGGTGAGTTACCAACCAAGCATCACGATGATAGACGTTCTAAGAAGAAGGAGAATAATAAGCACCAACCAACTGATGGAGAAGGTGCAGCGCATAGCAACAAAAACAAAACAGGTGATTTCAAAAGAAACTACCCTCCTTGTAAGCATTGCGGAAAGCTCGGACATGCACCTTTTAAGTGTTGGGAAAGTCCTGATGCCAAGTGCACTAAGTGCAATCAGCTTGGGCATGAAGCGATAATCTGCAAGAACAAAACTCAGCAACAAGATGCAGAGGCTCGAGTTGTTGATGAACAGGAAGAAGATCAACTCTTTGTCGCATCATGTTTAACAAGCAGTGTGTCAAGCGATTCGTGACTGATCGATAGCGGATGCACAAATCATATGACTTTTGATAAAGATCTTTTTAAAGATTTGAGCCCTACTAAAGTTACAAAAGTTAGAATCAGCCATGGTGGTTATATTCCAGCAAAAGGAATGGGAACCATTACAATTGAAACACAATCGGGCACTAAAACAATTTATGATGTTCTTTATGTACCCGATTTGGACTAGAACTTGTTAAGTGTTGGTCAGTTATTAGAAAAAGGTTTCAAATTGTATTTCGAAGGTAAACACTGCTTGATCAAAGAAGCATCTGGACAAGACCTATTTAAAGTCAAAATGAGCGGCAGAAGTTTCTCATTAAATCCATTGGAAGAAGAACGTGGATTTCACGAGTTGTGTGTGGAGCCACCTCTGCTAAAAGAAGACATTCCACCTGATGATGAAGGCTGGCTTTGTCCTGGTTGTGATTTCAAAGTTGACTGCATTGACTTTCTTAATGATAGTCAAGGAACCGACCTTTCCTTCACTGATAGCTGGGAGAAAGTATATCCCAAGGAAGTTGTTGCTGTTGCGTTTGGGGAGAAGCTAGATGATATTTCTGAACTTCCATCTGATGACTCGAAGGATGATGACTTCAACCCTGAAAATCCAGATGTAAAAAAAAATGATTCTGAAGTTGAGGCCAGTTCTGATGAATCTACCGTTAAAGTATGGGACTTCACAAGCTGCCAAGAAGAGCGCTCGTTATCTGATGGAAAAGATAATCTTTTTAAACTTTGGGATGCCAATTCAGGGAAGGAGCTTTCGT
This sequence comes from Capsicum pubescens, assembly GCA_030864215.1. Classification (NCBI taxonomy): domain Eukaryota; kingdom Viridiplantae; phylum Streptophyta; class Magnoliopsida; order Solanales; family Solanaceae; genus Capsicum; species Capsicum pubescens. The sequence goes on from CM061541.1 coordinate 259,542,744, forward strand.
CATTTCACGGGCATAAGAATACCGTTCTCTGCATGAAGTGGAATCAGAATGGTAACTGGATCCTTTCTGCTTCCAAGGATCAAATTATCAAGCTTTATGACATAAGGGCTATGAAGGATCTTGAGTCGTTCCGTGGGCATCAGAACGACGTGACATTATTGGCCTGGCATCCGTTTCATGAAGAATATTTCGTCAGCGGAAGCTATGATGGTTCAATATTTCATTGGCTTGTGGGGCATGAAGCTCCTCAAGTAGAAATTACAAATGCACATGAAACTGGTGTGTGGGATCTTTCATGGCACCTAATTGGTTATATCCTTTGCAGTGGCAGAAATGATCAGACAACAAAGTTCTGGTGCAGAAAAAGGCCTGGCGACTCCGCTCGTGATAAATTCAATTTAGGACAGCAAGGTTTGAGTGATCAAAACAATGTTCTTGGTCGCATGCCTGGTAATTTTCCAGGTCTTGAGGCCCCCTCAACCCCTGGAGCATTTGCCTCCGGTATATTGCAAACTGAGGGTACAATACCTGGAGTTGGAACTGCAGTGCCTCTGTCTATCCCATCACTTGATTCTTCACCTCAAGGAGAACAGAAGACTTCAATGCCAGTTTCAATGCCTTTAGGAGCTCCTCCTCTTCCTCATGGTTCGCATCCATCTCTTCTTGCAAGTAATCAGCAACAAGAATATCAACAAAACATGCAGCAAGTTCAGCAGCAGCAGTCACTACCTCAACAAATGACTTCTCTTCCTCTGCAGCCTTCAAATTTGCCACAGCTAGAAGACCTGTTCACTAAGCCACTTCAAATCAGCAAGTTCGAGCTTCTAAGACAAAGAATTGGTGTTTGCATTTCATAAAGCAAGGAGGAGTGTTGAAAGTTGCTTTAAGAATGCAGCTGTTTTTTTTTTTTCTCCAGCTTTTTTTTTTACGTACAATCCTAGTTAAATTAGGAGTCCTATCTTTGGTAGGAAACTAATTAGTTATTCTAATTTTGGTAGAAATAGGTTGTTTCTTTATCCTATTTTTAGTTGTAATAGCAACTAAGGTGGTCTTTCAACAAGAAAATAATGACTCTCTGCATATTCTCTTCTTCAAACTCCATCTCTGTTTCTGCGGCCAGCTTTAAATTGAATTCCTGCGTTATTTCCCTTTAACGGTTTTAAACCAACAAGTACTCGTACCTCCCACATAAACAGAGCTTTTAGACAGGTTTGCCTGTAATCCTGAAGCTTTAGTGAATTTCACAAACTTTTTATGCATTTTAACAACAGAAAAGTACTCCCCCTTAACAAACAACAACAAATCATCCGCAAAACAAAGATGAGTAGTTCCTAGTTTTGCACATCTAGGATGGTATTTAAAAGTTCCATCTCTCTTCAGCTCATTAAGACTTTGACTTAAGTATTCCATAGCGATGACAAATAAATAGGGAGAGATAGGATCACCTTGTCTCAAACCTTTGGCAGCATCAAAAGGTTTGGTGGGTTCGGCATTGATGACTATAGAGTAACTGACAGTAGTGACACACCCAAATACCCATTGGATGAACCTTGCCGGGAGACCAAGACCCTCCGTTTTACATATGGCCATTTGACGGAGTCGTAAGCCTTTTGCAAGTCAACTTTTATCATACAACGAGGTGAGACATGCTTTCTATTATATGGTTTCACCAACTCATGTGCTAACAAGACACTATCAACAATTTTTCTTCCTGGAAGAAAGCCTGGCCGCGCTTCTGAAATGACACTAGCTATAACTTTTTGAATTCTCTTATCTAGGACCTTTGCTATGAGCTTGTATAAGATAGTTCAACAAACAATTGGTTATATTCTTTCACCGTAGCAGGTTTGTGGACTTTGGGAATTAGTGTGATGGAGGTACAATTCACAGCCTTTAAAAGGTTGCCAGCAACAAAGAAGCTCGTGGTTGCTGCATACACATAATCTTTGATTATGTTCCAATCCTTCTTGTAGAAATAAGCATTATATCCATCAACCCCGGGGGCTTTGTCATCCCCAATATCACATAGGGCAAAATATATTTCTGCATGAGTAACTTCAGTACACAGTTCGACTTGTTGGTGGTGGTCCCTCATTATAACCATATTCACAGCAGGTAGTGTAGATGCTGCCGAACCCATAAGGGACTTATAAAATGCGAGAATTTCTTCTACTATGGAGGAAGGGCTATTCAGTCTATCTCCTGTCATGTTTTTCAGAATAGTAATGTTTTTTTTTTTGCTTCCTCTCTTTCATAACTGCTGAAAAATACTTGTTGTTAGAGTCACCAAACTTAATCCATGTAGCTCTCGACTTCTATTGCAAAACTTTTTCCTCAATAGACGACCCTTTCTCAAGATTTTGCAGAGTTGTATGTTCTTGGTTTGCTAACTCATCAGTATATTCACCGGATAACCTATCCTGTATTTCAATAAGATCCATTCTAGCCTTAGTAATTTTTTAAGTTAATCCTCTAAATTCTGCATTGTTCAGTTGCCTGAATTTCGATCTTAATGCCTTAAGTTTCAGCCGAATATTATTCATAGGTTTGTTGTCCAGTTTTCTCCTCCATCCTTCTGTAACCACAGGTTCAAATGAGACATGATCAGCCCACACATTTTGGAATTTGAACGGAGCCTTGATAGACTGATTATCCATCCACATTGACAGAGTTATTGGAGAGTGATCAGAGATATAAGGGAGATTATATTCAGACACCAAATGCCCATAATGAGTCATCCATTCATCGTTACCCAATGCTCTATCTAGTCTTCTGTATATCCTAGCATTCCCTCTTTGCTTATTAGTCCAAGTGTAATACTTGCCTCTCCAGGGAAGCTCAGAGAGTACTATAGTATTAATACAGTAGAAGAAATCTTGAGTTTCTGCATTAGTGACAGGCGCTCCATGCATTCTGCCTTGGGAGCACAAGATTGCATTGAAATCCCCCCAAATTAGCCAAGGTTGTTGAATTTGCTGGGCTAAACCTTGTAACTGTTGCCACAAATCCAACCTTTGATCCACCGTATTATAAGCATAAACTACGGTGAGTAAGCTGACACTTCCACTATGTCTACAGATAACTTGACAATGTACAATTGAGCGTGGCTGGTGATTACTGAGACATCATACATTGTAGAATCCCATAGCACCCACACCCTTCCATTTCTGGCATAGGCATACTTATGAATAGCATTCCAAGAAGGGGCCACATTATTCAAGATTGTGGAAGCTTTTTCTTCTTTGACTCTTGTTTCCACAATACCGGCTAATTTGATTTTCTTCTCCTTCGAATAGAGGCTCAACTCTTTTTGCTTGTGCCTCTTATTGAGTCCCCTAATATTCCACACTAACTAGTTCATTGGTATATTTGAAACCCCCCTCCCTCTTCATAAGGAAGGAAACTTGACATCACTTTGTTACTTAATTGCCATGGACTACCATGTTTGCTTGTAGTAGCTTCAGAAAAATCTCCAACGCTCTTAGTCACCTGTTGCGTCAAGGTCTGGAATATGCCCACAGCATACTCACCTGAAGGTTTTAATTTCATAGTCGGATCAAGTTCCATAGAAGTATGTTGCTAAGGTATACACTGTTTCTCTTTATCATTCAGAGGAAGCCTTGGACTATTGGCTCCACCATGTTCTTGGAGTAATGTAGTAGCATCAGCCCACTTTGGCAAATTCAATATGAAGCAAATTGAATTTGAAACAATGTAATACAAAACAATATTAAAATGTTCACTTAACCCAATAGATTCCAATTAGTCACCTTAGGTAGGTATTTTTACCCTCAAAGGGAAACTTTTTAAAACGAATCCGATTTATTCGGGTCCAAAGTAGGACTTCCCGATGTGAATGAAAATTAGTCGAACCCCAAAATTATCGACACATGACCAAAAAATTCCCGTAGCAAATGATATATATGCATCATGCATGATAGTAATAAAGGATGCCAATAGAAAGTAAAAAATGATCACATAAGCAAGGTGTTTAACAATAATAATAACTTAACAAAACGTAAGTTCAAAACATCCTGGGTTTTACTCCCTTAGCAAGGAGATTTTCACATAAACATCCTGCATTCTTTATGTTTGTTCCTTACTTTTGTTATAAACCAAGTGACGAGCCTGATTCTTATTACTGTGGTGAACTCGTACAAGCCTTTCAATAAGGTTATCCCATGTCTATCAAACAGATACTATTAGTAGTTCATTAAAAACAGTCCAATTTGATGAGTAATTCAGGTTCAGACACTTGCATCAACAAGCTCCTCTACAGGTATTTTCTTCAGGTCCTTTCGAACTCCAACATCCGAAAGATACCTGTAAACGCAGTAAGACATTCCCGCGAAAAGAACTGGAAAACCAGCAAAAGTAATGCCTATTGGTAGTGCTCCTGGACCTCCAAAGGCGCTTGCTGCGCTGAGTAAGATGTAACCGGCCCAAGAGGAGTGGAGTGTTGAAACCAGTGGCGCTTTAGCTGCTGCAGAGAGTGCTGCTACCTGACCACTAGCCCCGCGGCCACCAGCTCCAAAGTGCAGATTATAACCTGTCTTGCAGTAGATCGCGAAGTCCTCACAGTTGTTCTTGAAAAGCTTGTAATTTCCAAAACTCTTATTCGCGAGAAGAGTTTCAGAGCGGTGGATGACATCCTCGGAGGAATCAGTAGTGGCAAGAGTGCATGTTCCTCTCACTTGTGCATAAAAGACAGCTTTTGAGACACCATACTTAAAGCGGTATAGTTTACCACCAGAGAGGAAGCATTCAAGGCATGTAGAGATGACCCCGGCATTCCTAGAACGATCACCACATATTGGACATTGAGATTCAGAGCGATGAGAGGTAGATGAGCTGAAGATGAAATGGATCACTATGTCACGACTAACATATATACCTGTGAAAAAGGATATATCAGTTAATTCACGGAACATGCATGCCACATTTGCTTTCTGTTGCTCATCAACATACAATGTATAGTTATCAAAACCTGATGAAGATACAAGAACCGGAAGTTCTAGAGATATGGCATGTAATATAATGCAAAAAGAGTAAGAGAGTGGTGATGTTACTATTCGGATATTCCTATCAACATAAAAGGGAAACCGGGTGCACTAAAGCTCCCGTTATGCATAGAGTCCGGGGAAAGGCCCGACCACTAGAGTCTATTGTACGCAACTCGTCACCTTCTGGTCACATGGCAATGACTTCACTGGTTATTCCTGTCTTTTATTAGTATAATCTTGAGAAACCTGATAGCATCTTGGTGTGATCATGCTTTAATTCTCATTCTCTTATCCCTTCGTGACCCCCCAAGTTGCAACACTACATGATAGCTTTATATAACTATCTCAATAAAACTTGAGTCTTGCTCTCCTCTCGTAATATACCCAACAATACATCGGGGTCTTACTCTTCTCTCAGTTGGTTGGGTACGTGAACTTTCGCTTTATTGGTGAGTGTTTGATTCCCCGCCTTGTAATTTCTTTTCCCATTTCTCCTTCCCTGTCCCTAATTCTTCTTCTTTTCTTAAAAAAATCAATAATTGTTTCATACAATATCTTAACATGGCCAAACTAGCTTCAACAAGTTGATATAGGACCTTCTATCACTCTCCAAATGATCTACCAAGAGAGACAAAGGGACTATTTCAACTTGACAAGCGGCAAGTTTCGTCAATTAGAGAGATATCAAAAGTGTAATTTCTGTGTAAACTTATTTTTTGTCTTTGGAAAGGAATTTGTATAGGCTACTTCCTTTCCTAGATTGCTTGACAATCTCTTTTGTAGACTAGAGGCAAGGTTCCATGCCCCCCTCTAGTCATTGCAAGTTTTTTGCTTATCTATATCACGTGGTAGGAGTAAGCCAAACCTTCGACAAAATAGGCTCACAACCTTATAGTGATGGCTTAATTGAAAAAAACAACAACGAAGTGAGAGATCTAGAAATGTGCACCATGGTGAGCGTAGATATAGCCAAATCGCCATGTGTAAATGTGATCTCCGATATGGAGCTCCCCTTCCTTGATCTTGTTGAAAACTTGCTTCCTCAGCCTTCTCCTCCGTCCTTTCTTCTCCTCCTAAGACAAGTAAATAGCAACAAAGCAGCAGCAGATACAACAAGAAGATTAATGGACATACATAGCCACTAATTAAAGCTTTTTCCACTAGTATTTGGCATATCAAACAACTTCAGATATACGATGTTTGAAGTCATTTTGTAAAATCTCAACCTTTTTTATAAAGCAAAATCTGAAATTATTATTCCGAAAAAATGATAGTATACTTGATAAAAAGTAACGGACGAAACCAAAAACATGAGGAACAGAAACAGTTTAGTCTACCTTTTCAATCTTAGGACCAGCACCACTGCTGCTGCTAGGAGCAGGACCATCATTGTCCATGTCAGCACCGATGTCACTGCCAGCACCTTGGTACATCTTGGCAATAATCGGATTGCAGATGTTCTCCAACTCTTTCGTCTTGTCCTCAAGTTCATTGGACTCAGCAAGCTGGTTGGCATCAAGCCACTGGATGACCTGCTCAATGGCATCCTCAATCTTCTTCTTGTCAGCTTCAGGCAGTTTGGATGCAATCCTCTCGTCCTTTATGTTGTTCCTCATGTTGTATGCACAGTTCTCCAAAGCATTCTTTGCATCGACCTTCTTCTTGTGCGCTTCATCCTCAGACTTGTATTTTTCTGCTTCTTGAACCATCTTATCAATCTTTTCCTTGGAGAGTCTGTCTTTGTCATTGGTGATGGTGATCTTGTTCTTTTGTTTAGTAGTATTGTCCTCAGCAGCAACATTCAAGATACCATCGGCATCAATGTCAAAGCACACTGTGATCTGAGGAACCCCCCTGGGAGCAGGACAAATACCGGAGAGCTCAAATTTACCAAGAAAGTTGCTGTCCCTCGTCCTAGTTCTCTCACCTTCATAGACCTTGATCAACACATCTGGCTGGTTGTCTGAGCAGGTTGAGAAGACCCCCTCTTTCTTGGCCGGGATAGTGGTGTTTCTGGGGATCAACACGGTCATGACACCGCCATAAGTTTCTAGACCAAGCGAAAGAGGGGTAACATCCAAAAGCAACAGGTCTTTCACCTTCTTGTTACCTTCACCACTCAAAATTGCAGCTTGTACAGCAGCACCATAAGCAACAGCCTCATCAGGGTTAATGCTCTTGCAGAGCTCCTTCCCGTTGAAGAAATCTTGCAGGAGTTGCTGAACCTTGGGAATTCTAGTGGAGCCACCAACGAGTACAACATCGTGGATAGCGCTCTTGTCCATCTTAGCATCTCTCAAACACTGCTCTACTGGTTCCATACACTTCCTGAACAGATCCATGTTAAGCTCTTCAAATCTAGCACGGGTAATGGTGGAATTGAAATCGATATCCTCGTAGAGATAATCAATCACAATTGTGGTCTGAGCTGTGGATGAAAGCGTCCTCTTCGCCCTCTCACAAGCAGTTCTCAACCTTCTAAGTGACCTAGGATTACCACTGATATCCTTGTTGTTCTTCCTCTTGAATTCCTGAACAAAATGATTGACCATCCTGTTGTCGAAGTCCTCACCTCCAAGATGAGTGTCTCCGGCAGTAGCCTTAACTTCAAAGATACCTTCATCAATGGTGAGGAGAGATACATCGAAGGTACCACCACCGAGATCGAAGATCAACACATTCTTCTCACCAACACTAGTTGCTTTCTCCTCCAAACCATAAGCAATGGCAGCTGCAGTAGGCTCGTTGATAATACGCATCACATTCAGACCAGCGATAACACCAGCATCCTTGGTGGCTTGACGCTGAGAGTCATTAAAGTAGGCTGGCACGGTAACCACAGTATTCTTGACAGTGGAACCCAAGAAAGCTTCAGCAATCTCCCTCATCTTAACGAGCACCATAGAAGATATTTCCTCAGCAGCAAACTGCTTCTCCTCACCCTTGTGGTTAACAACAATCATCGGCTTATCACCATGTCCAGAAATGACCTTAAACGGCCAGTGCTTAATGTCACTTTGCACTGAGGCATCGCTGAATCTCCTACCGATCAACCTTTTTGCATCGAAAACAGTGTTGATCGGGTTAATAGAGACCTGGTTCTTAGCAGCATCACCAATGAGACGTTCACAGTCGGTGAACCCAACATAAGATGGCGTCGTTCTGTTACCTTGATCATTAGCTATTATTTCAACACGATCATATTTCCAAACGGCAACACAAGAGTATGTGGTTCCAAGATCAATACCGATAGCCGGACCTTCAACTTTTCCAGCCATATCTATCTACTGTATCTCCTCTCGCCGCTCAGCTAACACAAACAAATGGCAGTAAACAGCAGATACAAAAAGAAGGTTAATGGGTGTATGCAATTCATTAACCATTGCCATTAGTACTAGCACATGTTAAGACTTTCCTACAAGACCATTCACATTGGAAGTATTTTCCACAACATTTAAGTCTGCGCCCAAGAGCCAGGTCAATGATCCTCTTTCCAATCTCTTACTTACTCTCTCGTGCGATTAACTCGCAAGCTACAACGAAAGTATATGAAAAAATTGGAGAACATTTCCTACCGAACAACGCCTGTAGACTACTTCAGACATATTCAACAGTTATATGATTGGAGTTCATTCGTTTTGGTGTGATTTTGATTAATGGGGTATGCCAAGGTTCATTAGACATGACCACTAGTACTAGCACATGTTAAGACTTTGTACAAGACCATTCACATTGGACGTGAACATGAGAAAATTGGAAAACATTTCATACTGAATACACCCTAAAACTACTTAAGCCATCTTTTACTTAAATTCAGATAAAAATGGTGAAAATGAGTAAGTTTCTTGCGAACTTCAACGGATCTTCCTAGATGCTTCCACCTAGGAAGAATTTACATTTTATTTTTAAAAGTGACTTCAGCTACATATGGATGAACTTCAGACATGAAAAAATGACTAACGTCCAACTATTTTTGTCTAAACTTGACGTAAAAATGACTAAATTTCAGCCATTTATATCTTTAGACACGATATTTGGAGTTTTATTTCCTCAACGCCCCACTTGTAGAACGATACTGGGGTATGTTATTGTTATTGTGTTGGTAACTAATTGGCTAAATACATAGATAATTTTCATTTTGATGCTCTATCTCAACCTTATTTCATTATAACCTTAGATCATTTAGACAAAATATACTGATTATTGATGAAGTCTTTTTTTTTTCTTTTTGAGTCAACTTTGATAGCCCCTCCCCTATTTATCTCCTCTTTACTTTTCTCTTTTCATTTATTTCCTTCATCTACTCTACTCCCCTATTTAACTCTTCCTAAGCTAAATATCAACTCCCTTCGTCTCACGTTAGTTGTCAACATTACTAAGAATATTCGTCCCATTTTTCAATTTATAAAATTAAAGACAGAAGTATCGAAAATGCCCTTTTACTTCGTCTATTAGATAAGTTTGTTTCTAGTTATATTACAGGGCCAAATATAGCCCTACCGTTATCAAAACTAAAGTAGTACACGCGTGATGCGTGTACATTATTGAATTGCATGACTTTTTGTTTGGACTTTCGATTCTGGCAATTACAAAAGAGAGAATTAAAACTCGTAACTAATGTTCAACGTATTGATATAATATGCATCCCAAAGAGACAGTACTTGAACCTTTATGGAGAGGTGAAAGATGATAATTAGCAGAAGAAATAAGCAAAAAGGCTTAAATGTGTCATCGAACTATTAGAAATGGCTCATCTATCCGTTATAAGTTTGGCTCATCTATGCCATTGTGATTGAAAGCTTGGCTCATCTATGCCATTACCTTTACAAAACGGTTCATTCCTGCCATTATTTTGTAACCGTAATTTTTGCAAAATCACCGTTGCAAAATAATGGCACAAATGAACTTTTCTGCAACGGCACTGACATAGATGAGCCAAACTTTTAAAGGCGATGATATAAATGAGCCAAACTTATAACGAATGGCATAGATGAGTCATTTTCAACAGTTCGATGACATATTTGAGCGGTTTTCCAAGAACTAATTCACCATTATCACTAGAATTCGAGGATCATTATGGACGTGATTATAATGAAACAGGAATGATTTACCTTGAAGCCATACTTCTGTTAGAATGGACGTGATCATATTTGATGTGGTGCATGAGGCCATATTAAAATTTTTCTTGTTAAGGGCATCTCTTGTATAATTAACTTTAAAGTTGATATGATCAAAAAATGGGGTGGGTCCTACATAAATCTAAATATTGATTTTAATTTTCTTAATATTCTTTTCCTAAAATTTTAGAGTTGCCCCATCATTAAATAGACAAAAAAAAATAAATTAAAATATCTTTTAGAGTTCATTTGAATAGGATTAAAATTTGATCAAATCAACTTTTAATCTTTTTTTAGTTTTTTTAGATGTGTGGTAAATTAAAAAGTACTTAAAAAATTAAAATTTGATTTAAAAAAAAAAAAAAAAAGTGAGACATCGGGTACCCCCACTTTTTACTTTTTAGATTAAAATTCTCTTTAGTTTGACTAAGACTTTTACCTTCTGATTCCTTATATTTTTCTCCAATTTCAACAATACCCTAAATTTGCAGACCTTAAATATATTATTTTTCTTTTTTTTTTTCTCTTTGCCTCTTTTCTCCATCTCTTCCCTCTAGTTTTCTCTTCATCTTTTTTCTTTGTTTTTGAATTATTAGAATTAAAAATTATATATGATTTAACTTATTTATGGTATTAGCAACTTTAAAAATATTTTAGTCATTTTGATAATAAAAAAATATTTAACAACCCTTGTTTATCAAGCACATTCACAACTTCTTTTCAGTTTCAACACTTCTATCCAAATATTTATCTGCTTAATTTCTAAACACTTATTTTCAGCTTTTAAACACATAAATTAAAAAGTTACTTTTCAATTCTATATAAACGAGCTCGTAATTGATCTTAAATTTAAAATATATAAAATATATTAAAATATTCATTAACTTTTGTGATTTTAAACATGTCATGTAAACAGTTAAAATTAAAAAAAAAAAAAAAATTAAAAAAGATATTCTTTTTTAAATGAACTTATAGAAAAGTGACATAAATAAATTAAAACAAAAAAATACTATATAAATTTGATTTGATTGCAAATATCTACAAGTAAGAATTAGGAAGATAAAAAGATCATTAATTTTATTAGTTTTATGAGCACGAAAAAAGTTAAAAAGCAAAAATAAAGAAATACACAAAAAAGCAGTAAATAAAAATTAGCTCTAAAACAAAAGAGCAAAAAGATGAGTTGACTAAAAAAAGAAATGAGAGGGTAAAGAAATATGGAAAGAGGAAGAAATAATTGTTTTGATAGATGGGACCCCACAGAGCTTATGTATCAAAATAATAGGGGCCTCATGCAAATATGGTGTGGTGCATGAGGCCAATATTAAAATTTTCCCCCTTAACAATTAAAAATATGTGATGATTCTTTAATTTCTAAATATTAGAGATGACTTGAATAATATTAAATCATAATAAATAATATCATATAGACTTACGAAAGATAAATTTATTACTTATGAAATTTAATTTCAAATTTTCAATATCCAAAATTTTTTATACTAACAAAAAATTAAGAGAATATAATTAAAAAATATAAATCACCACCATGATTGAGTGAAAAAAAATAATTTGTTTATAAATACCAACAAATAAAAACTAGAAGGAAATAAAAACAAAAAAAATAAAAACTTTAATTTATTTAGTACAGTAACATGAGAAAAAAACAATTTGAAGAAAAAGACAAAGAAAGAAAAATAAAAAAATAGTAAATAAAAGTTAACCCCATAAAAGGAAAAAAGTGATTTGTCAAAAAAATAAAAATAAAAAAATAACCTAGAAAATAAAAGAATATAAAAATGAAAATTATACTTTAAGACAAAAGTGCATAAAGATAGTTGTTTAAAAAAAAAGAGAAGGTAAAGGAATATGGAAAGAGGAAGAAAGAATTGTTTTGATAGATGAGTCCACCAAGCTAATGTGTCAAAATAATAGGGGTCTTATGCAAATATGATGTGGTGCATGAGGCCCGTATTAAAATTTTCCAGAACTCACATGGTTTTTGGGGGCTTTAGGCTGTAGGTGACAAAAGAGTTTTAAAATGAGGTATAAGTAACACAAGTCTTGATTATTGAGTGGAGGTGACAATTACTTTATTATGGATTAAGAAAGTTAGAAAATTTTGAAAATAGCTCACAGGTTTTAAATTTACACTTTGATCCAAATATTTACCTATATAACGAAAAATGAAGGGAAAAAAAGGCATTTGGCTCTCTCTTCTCATCCATTGTTGTTTTCTCTCTCTTAACGATTTTTGTTGTTCATTGTTGTTGTTGCTTTATTCATCATCTTCTACTTCATCATCATCTTCATCTTCTTCTTGTTGACCATTTGTTGTTGTTGTTATTGTTATTGCTACCGCTACTGTTGCTATTTGACCAATTTCTTAGGTCAAATTTTGTTTCGAACATCATTTTTCACTTTGGCATTACTTCATAAGTGACCTTGGTACGTCAAATTATGATTTTTAGTTGAATTTGTCCTTTGAGTAATTGTTATTGTGCTGTCGTTTTTTCAATAATGGATAGAACCCGATCATGAATCCAACATAAGATCCATCTGTTTAAATAGATAAATCATCCATTGCGATAGATGAGACATCTGTTTCAACGGATGACTGATATGTTGAATTCATGTTTAAACAGATGGATCATCTGTTGCAACAGATTAGTTATCTGGTGCGACATGATAAATATTTGTTTCAACAGATTAGTAACCTATTGCAACAGAACCTGAACACGATTCCAACAGAAATGTTGTCTGTTGCAACATGGTAAGTATTTGTTACAACAGATTACTAACCTGTTGCAACAAGTTAATTATTTGTTGCAACATGTCACTCATCTGTTGGAATCAACTTCAAAGGTGATTTAGAACTGTAACATCAATCCCAACAGGTGCTTCATCTGTTGCAACAGATATTCAAGAGTGTAACATGAATCCCAACAGGTAAGTAATCTGTTTCGACTGATCACTTACCTGTTGCAACAGATTATACATCTGTTGGGATTCATTCAGGGCACTATGAAATCACTATCAACTTTTTTGAACAAATGACTTTATTTAGGGTGGATTGTCATGGTTAATTGACCGAGAAGAGCAATCGATATGTATGGCATTGGAAGGAGGATGAATTGCTAGAGACAATAACTATGACAGTCCAAAGTGATGTTTCATATGATGATTTTGTGAACTTAATCATCAGCGTTCATAGACTGAATTGTCAACCGGAAGAACTCGCCATCAGCTACATGCACAGCTCCTTTGAAAATCAGAGGGTACTGTCTTTCAAGATAACCAATCAGATTCGGTTGCATACTTATCTAAGTGGTTCAACCAGGCCGGTGTTAAGGGGGTACATGATTGAAAAATGAGAGAGAATGAGAAACAGAACGTAGAAGAAGAAGAACAAGAAGACTTATTTGATGATAGGTTGGATGATCTAGACATGAATATTCCAGATGATGATCAAACACCTACGCTCGTTGATGCGACCAATACGATGTGCAGTTTTTCTCAATCGATACAGTCTGGAAATCTTCAAGACGACGGGACCGGTTTTTTTATTGAAATATCATTCAAGGACAAGAATGAACTATCTAACGCTTTGTTTATTTCTTGCTTGAAAAAAGATTTCAGAATAAAGAAGGTGATTAATTCGAGCAGTGTCTTTTGCTTCAAATGTGCTAATTCAAACTGCAAGTGGTGGTTGAGAGCGGTGAAGTACGCAAGTTCTGTCAGATTCTTTATTCATAAACATGAAAAGCATTACACATATGGTTTGGAGCACATCTCGGGCCAAAATCCTCATGCCACGGCAAAGTCCTCAGTGAATATTTCAGGAGTAGTTTCCCCGATGGCAAAGGCCCTTCAATAAGGGTTATGGCCAATCAACTCCTTACGGATTTGGGTGTCCTGGTCAGTTATTGAAAGATATATACGGCCATGGGGATTGCCAAGAACCTGGTTAGGGGATACTCAAACATGGGTATGCATTCCTGGATGCTTACCATTACATGATTGAGTCCACAAATCTCGGAAGTAAGACGGCATTGCATCTGGATGAAAACGAAAGGTTCAAGTACTTTTTTATATCCTATGGTGCTTGTATTCAAGGTTTTCGACATTTGAGAAAAGGCATAGCCATCGACGGTACCTTCTTGAGGAGCAGGTATAATAAAGTTCTGCTAGCAGCGGTGGTGCAGGATGCGGAGAATCACATCTTTCCTGTCACTTTTTGTGTAGTGGACAAAGAATGTGATCCCTCTTATAGATTTATTTTTGAACAACTGTGAAGCTGCGTCGAAGATACTGACGAGTTGTATTTTGTATCGGATAGGCATCCAAGTATTCCAAAGATGGATTCACTTTTCTTCACTTCAGCTTATTTTGGTTGTTGCATCAGGCATCTTGGAGAGAATATTCGAAACAATTATCACAATGAAAGGGTCGTCACCCTTTTTTATAGAGCAGCTAAAGCATATAGTAGATAGGAGTTTTAGACCATTTCAATCAAATAGCGGATGTGAATCTCAAGGTAGTAGAATTTCTCGCATGTATCGGTTTCGAGAGATGGAGTCGGGCATTCTGTCCAGCAGATAGGTGCATTCTTATGAATTTAATGTCTTATTTGATTTACAAGTTTAGTATGATGTCGTACTAAGTGATTCTTTTGTATAGGTACAATATTATGACATCAAACATAGCTGAATCGATGAATTCATTGTTTGGTGATAAAAGATAATTTCCCATCAAGGCTATGTTTGAAAAAATAAGCAAGAAGTATAGCGAATGTTTTAACGAAAGGCGGGTGCAGGTCAAGTGCCCAGAAAAAAGAACCCGATTTGTTCTCAAAATCGAAAAACTAATATCAACGAACGTCAGTTTGGGGAATAGATTATTCTCTCATAAAATAGCAGATTACAAAGTTAGTATCACCGGTCATGGTGATCTGCCACGGTCGATCTTCAAACAAGATCTTGTACGTGTAGAGTTTTTGACTTGGACAAAATACCTTGTCCACATGCTATGACAGTGGTTTGAGATGAATACAGTCATAAATATGGACCTGAAGTTTACGAGCACTCCTCTCAATATTATTCGGTGAAAAAATATGAAATGTCATATAGTGGGCATATTACTCCGGTGCCTCCCGAAGAATCTTGGGTTGTTCCTACAGAGCTTATGTGGGGATTAATACCTCCTCCATATATTAACCCAAGCACTATCAAATCGGGGAGAAATCCATATAAAAGGAAGTGTGGAGTTGGAGAATCATTTTCATCAAGAAGAAACAAGTGCTCCATATGTAAGTGCGCTGGCCACAAAAGAACTACATGCTCGAATCGTAATCCACCATGATCGTTGTAATTACAGAAACTTGTGTTGTTTATTTGTTGTGGACTTTTATATATTTAACTCATTGTTGTGAACCTAATGTTATCATTTATTATATATAAAATATCCTTTTTAATAACTTGTGCATCAATAAAAAGAGGCAAAACATGAACTAACTAATACAGCAGACCACAATTATTCTCAACAGTTCCATCAAACTAGAATATTTTCCTCCAACAGATGACAAATCTGTCGAAACTGATGGATAAATTTTCATCGATTTTTGAGGCCTTCACAAATAGAAAGACGGATATTATGTATATAAATACGTAATAAAATAAATATTTTGGGCGATGAAGAAATCTTTTAAATATTTCAAAACTTTATCTGAGCTCTCTTTTTTAACAAAAAATATATTTTTAAATTCATATGTACATACATATCTTTTCTATTCATTTTGATAATTATCGAGAATATTTGTCGGGAGTAACATTTATACGGAACAATGTCAAAGTTTGTGATTCGCTTTACCATAATGTTTACCAATTATTGAGTGTGTTTTTCTTATTCAGAACACATAATTAAAAAAAATAAAAAATATGAGGGCTTTTGTTGTTCTGTTGTTTATTTTTTTTAAATGAAATGATAAATATAAAGAACATTGGTCTTTTTGTAAAGGCATGCATGTTGTAGCCACTTAAAAGGTTTTTACTTTGTAAAATAAACAATAGAAGCTACAACACTAATTTATTCTTCTGATGTACTAGCTAATTGGAATGAGTGTATTATTTTATATTGAAGATTCTTTCTAACAAAAAATAAATAAATACATCTTTATAGGTAATTTGTACATCTTTTGTATATAAATTATTTACATCCTTTTAAAACATATTTTATATTTATATATATACACACATAATTTTTTTTTTATCTTTTAATAAATCTAAGTCTAGCCAGGAACCACATTTGTGGATTCTGAAGGATGCCTAACCCCTTCCCTTCGGAATAATTTGAACCCTTACCTAGAATCTAATTTGGTTCGGAGACTGAAATAAAGTCACAATTGTTAATAAATAAGTAGGTTCCCTATTTTTCCTTAAAAATTATGTGGCGACTCTGTACATTTTTACTTCATTTAGAGTCCATAAGTCGTGCTCGTTTTGACCTTTGGTAAAAACAGGGCGTGACAATCATCATTAATGACAACCGGCCAATCAACTCGCAGCAGCAGGGCCCTCATCAACCTCTGCATCTCTCTTAACATCGTCTCTCTCACAGCGACCAACTCCTTCTGCAGGTCATTAACGTGCCTCTGAAGTTCTCGCACTGTGTCGCGTAGAATAGCAATGTTCGGAACATGATCAGTCATATCTAGAACATGCATGAATTGACAAATGTAAAGAAAAAAGTCCAAAATGTAATACGACGTATACGATCAACTGATAAATTTACAACAAAAAAAACTTACCTCAACGAGAAAGGAATATGCTCTTTGTAGAGAAGTGGTTGAAGATGCCACACGAAAAGAAAAAATGGAAGAAATAAATAAAGTTGAGTAGAATGGAGATTAAGGAGGGACCTATTTATAGAGGATTGAATCTGGACGTGTCAGGACAAAAGGAACGACTGTTCATCTCCATTGTATTAATTACATTCAAACTGGTGTCATTTTGTTTTTTGTGAAAAGTCGCGACTTTTTCTTTTACATTAATAATTCTCACCTTTTCAAAATGGTTTGAGACTCGATAACAACCGTTATTATTGAGTTGTTGCAACAGATCGCCATCTGTCGCAACAGATTTAGCATCTGTTGCAACAGATGGTTTGAATGTGTAACAGATGGTCTGTCAAAATAGATTTACCATCTGTTGCAACAGATGTTTGTATGTGCAACAGATGAGACATACGATGCAACATATGTCTTATATGTTGCGACAGATGGACCATATGTTGGAGGACATGTTTTGATTTCTTCTAAATCAGTTTCAACTGATGGAGTATTCCGTTCATTAGTTGTTTTGAATTTGTTAGATAAAAAGTCATGACTCTTCGACTCTTCACCTCTTTTTTAATAGTCATCACATGCGTGTAGATGAATAAACAACCCTGTCTGACATGTCCTGATGGGGTAGGAAGAATAAGGTGCGTGCAATGGATCCCATTTTCATGCGTGCGAGTTATATATATTATTGATCAGGCTACCATGACAGACACACATAAAGTGCAATGATTTTGTGAAGGCAGTTTTTTACCGATTAGACATTGATCCTTCAAAAAAGATCATGCATTGTACAATTTAGTTTGATAGTTGAGAACTGATAAGGCTGAAGGGTTCCAAGACGGTGGTGTCGATACCCTGTTACAATTTAATTACGGTTTATGCTCATATTTTTGTGTCAAGTTTGGGGAAGGGTTCAAGTTTTTGGCAATAGTATAAATATCCAATAGTGATTGGACCGATTTTAATGGCGCAATGGACTTCTTGAAAGGCCTCCGAAGCCTTGAAATGCAGTAAATAACGATGGAACAAATAGAAATTTCCCTAGTTCAAATTTATATGGATGGATTGCTAGAGGAGACTTTTATACAACAGAAGGTGCTTGAGAGAATACCTGTGCGCGAAGGGGGTGGGGTGGAGAAGGCCATATATCATCTCAGACCTTGTTTAAGAGGAAACACAGGGTAGGAAGGAATGTGTAGAGAAATTGGCCAATGAAATTGACATAAGAAATGAAAAAACTGGATGAGCTTCAAATGTGGAAGTGTATCCAAATATAAAAATCCGTCAGTCGATGAAAAAAAATAGAATGATCAACAGGACTGGAGGTGGACACTTTGATCTAGGATACAACTAGCGAGTGTGGCCTCAATGGAGACTCTCACAAAGTGTAGGACCAGAACTCTAAGGAAGAAGCTTCTTGAGCACAGAAGGTGGTAAGATTGTCGGTCAGAATTAAAACCTGAACCAACAACTCTTGAATTAAAAATACGGGAAGCCAAGGCGTCAATTTCTGAAGTCTAACTTGCATTCCTTGCCTTCTATTTGTGGCTATGATCAGGTCAATGGCAGTAGAAACAAAAAGGTTTGAAGTTGGGCCAAAATCCCATGCCTTGTTATTTCCACTGCCTTTGACCTGACCAGAGCCATAAAAAGGAGGCATGGGATGCAAGTTTAACTTGAGAAATTGCCATCTTGGATTGATTCCTTATTTTTAATGCACCAGTAGTTGGTTCAGGTTTCAATTCAGACCGACAATCTTACCACCTTTCATGCTCGTGAAGCTGCTTCCTTAGAGTCTTGGTCCTGCATTTTGTGGGTCTTCGTTGAGGCCACACTCGCTAGTTGCAGTCTCTAGAAAAGTGACCAGCTCAAGTCCTCTTGACCTTTCTTCTTTTTCTTCAACGACTGATGGATTTTCATTTTTGGATACACTTTCACATTCACTGCTTATCCAGTTTTTTTATTTTTCATGTCAATTTCATCAGCCAATTTCGCTATCATTTCCTCCCTACCCTGTGTATCCTCTTAAACAAGGACTGAGATGATATATGGCCTTCTCAATCTCCCTCTTCCCGCACAGGCATTCTCCCAAACACCTTTTGTTGTATAATAGTCTCCTCTAATAACCCATCCATATAAATTTGGACCAGGGGAATTTCTCTTAGTTCCATCATTGTTTGCTGCAGCGCGAGGCTTCAGAGGTCTTTTAACAAGTCTATTAAGCCATTAAAACCGATCCAATCACTATTGGACATTTACACTGCCACCAAAAACTTGAACCCTTCCCCAAACTTGACACAAAAATATGAGCATAAATCATCATTAAATTATAACAGGGTACCGAAACCACCGTCTTGGTCCTTTAGCCTTACCAGTCGAACCTAACAATCTTAACTGTAAAATGCCATATCTTGTTTGAAGGATTAATGCCTAATAGGTAAAGAGCAAACATTCACAAAATCATTGTACTGGATGTGCGTTTTCATGATATGTTGATCAGTAATACATACCTCCCACATATAAAGTGGTTCCATCTACAAGCAGTTTATTCCTCCGAACCCATTTTTACTCTAGCCTGTAATGCTAGCTTGGCAAAAGTGGATCCAGTTTCACTTCTTTTTATCTGCAAATAATAGAAATACATTTGATGTCAAACAATAGAAGAACAAAAAGAACATTACAAAAGGATAACACAAAATTGAGTGAATCAACAGATGACCAATCTGATGCAACAGATTACCCATCTGTTCAACCGATGAGGCATTTGTTGCAACAGATGGATGAAATATTGGAACAGATGGTTTATCTGTTGGAATAAATCAAACTAGCCTTGCTACTTGTTTGATTTCTTCAAACAGTTGCTCCTTCTGTACAAAAGGGAAACACAAAATTAAGTGAATCAATAGATGACAAATATGATGCAATAGATTACCCATTTGTTCAACCGATGAGGCATCTTTGCAACAGATGGTTGACATGTTGCAACAAATGGATCATCTGTTGGAATAAATCAAACCATCCTTGCTATTGGTTTGATTTCTTCAAAAAGTTGCTCTGTCTGTTCCAACAACTGATTCATCAGTTGCAACAGTTGAGGAAACTATTGCAACACCACCACCAATAGCAGCAATAATAAAGAAACAACACTATATGTTCCAACACCATCCACAACACAAATGTCATATGTTCCAACACGACCATCACCCCCAACAACAGCACCATCAAAGTACCAAAAAAAGTACATAAAAAAACTATACTGACAACAAGGCTTTTTAAGTTCTCCCAACAAATGACTTTTTTTGCATATTTTAATAAAAACAACGGTTCGTTCATTCAAGACTTAGAAGTCACCTTTCCTTCAATTTTCTCAATAAATAGGAAACTGGTAATGGGTAAATCATTAATAGCAACAGATGTAAATATCTAATTTAAATGACATACAAAGAAGAACACGAGATGGAAAGAGCAATAGTGAATCATACCTCCAATGTCAAAAAAGATAAGGGATCAGAACATCCAGTTCAGTCGAGAATAGATTTTGATTGGTTGAGATCAGAAAGGATCCTCATCCGAAGAAAGAAAAGAGAGGAAAAATGGAAACAAAGAGAATTGAGAATAATGAAGAGTTATAGATGATTTGAGTCTAACTTTATGGCTGAAGGAGAGAGTATCTAGATATGGGTTTTAAATATTCATTAATAACTTTTGAGGGGAACGAGGAGACGGCCAGATAAGACTACTCAGGAGATT
Organism: Capsicum pubescens; assembly: GCA_030864215.1. NCBI lineage: Eukaryota > Viridiplantae > Streptophyta > Magnoliopsida > Solanales > Solanaceae > Capsicum > Capsicum pubescens. The sequence goes on from CM061541.1 coordinate 259,563,449, forward strand.
TTTGAGTTATCCAAGTAGCACAGAGTAACATTTTTTACCGACTTAGTATTTTAACTTTTTTATCACGGACAGAAAATACCTAATTGCTTTTAAAAAAAAGATCTTAAAACATTTAGGTGCAACAGATGACAATTTTTGTTTGGAAATTTCCAAAACTCGATCATCTGTCGCAACAAATGACATAATCTGTTTGATAGCTTACAACAGATGCATAATATGTTGCAACAGATTACCTAATCTGTTTGATTTAATCCAATAGAAAAGACATCTGTTGCAATAGGTTGAAAATTTATTTATATATAATTTCAATTGAGTTCATAAGTTAGACTAATACCTTAATTGAATAATCTAGGACTAGGGGTGAGTTCTCATAGGGTAAACTACAACTTCAATTGAGTCTTTTGGCATTTTCATGATGAGAAGGTATTGCGTTCCTCCGACTAGAGTCATCGATTGATCACTCTGAGTCGAACCGATTCTTTCTACCTCATATGTTCAACTAATACCTTAATTGATTAATCTACGACTAGGGTACTAATACCTTAATTGAATAATCTAGGACTAGGGTGAGTTCTCATAGGGTCAACTAGAAATTCAATTGACACTTTTGGCAATTGCTTGATGAGAAGGTATTGCGTTCCTTCTGACCAGAGTCGTCGATCGATCACTCTAAGTCGAACCGATTCTTACTACCTCATATGTTCAACTAATACCTTAATTGATTAATCTAGGACTAGGATACTAATACCTTAATTGAATAATCTAGTGCTAAGGGTGAGTTCTCATAGGGTCAACTACAACTTCAATTGAGTCTTTTGGCAATTGCATGATGAGAAGGTATTGCATTCCTCCCGACTAGAGTCGTCGATTGAACCAATTCTTACTACATCATATGTTAGACCAATACCTCAATTGATTAATCTAGGACTAGGGGGGAGTTCTCATACGGTCAAATACAACTTTAATTAATTCTTTGGGCAATTGAAATGATGAGACAGTGTTACGCTCCTCCCGACCAGAGTCGTCCATCGACCACTCTGAGCTAATCCAATTCTTAATACCTCATATGTTAGACCAATACCTCAATTGATTAATCTAGGACCAGGGGTGAGTTCTAATATGTAACTCTCCGATTTTCTGAATTGGAACGCTACACGATGCTCATGACCCCGAAGGATCACAAGCTAACCCATGACTGATATCTGTACCTGTAACTGCATAATATACATATAAAATATAGAAACATAAACAAAGAGAGCGTAAGGTTCAATCTTGAATAATAAAATATCTGAAATAAGGTGGTATCACAGTACCAAAACAAAACTAAAAATACTAAAGTCTAAATCTGAAAACTCTATAATCGTTTGAAAGCCTCTAAACTATCTGAATAAGGAGTTGAAGGAACATGTCTCCAACTAACTCCCTAAACTGAAATACTGGAATAATAAATGTAACGATCATGTCCTCAAAAGATGAGGACTCACTGCTTACTGAACTGCTACTGCTGATCTGGAATCTACACCTCAGAACCTATGGTGTAACATAAAAAGAAAGCACCATAGCGCAAATGCATCAGTACAACTAAAGTACTGAGTATACGTGGGGGTAGGCTAAATGCATGGGGTTTATATGCATGAACATGCTGACTAATATGAACGTGAGAATACATACATACGTAACTTCTACTGAACTCATGGAGATACTGAATGACTGAAGTTACTGATATTGATATGTAATTCACTAATAAGTGAGGAACTGATACTGTATTACTGAATACTGGGAGACTGATACTATATTAATGATAATGGAATAATTGTTTCTGATAGTTCTGACTATGAAAAACTGATTTGAATTGACCATATATAACAGTCCTAAAACTGAGCTCATGATAACATGACTACTGAGTATGAATACTGATGACATGTATTTACTGATAACATATCATGAATGATAACTGAATTCTTATAACTGATATATCTGATAACATGAGTTCTGATAACTGAGATACTGAATGACTGATAACAGGGATGACAGTATCTAACAGTCTTAATTTTGGGGAAAACTATCTGAGTTCCAAACTGTATCTGAACATTTAACTCTGAGATCAGTCCTAGCTAATGAGTGATCTCTAAAACTGATAATGAGAATACTCGACTGAATCTGAGATTGAGATCAAGCTATCTGTCGGGTGAGATCTAGATCTAATAATAAGTATCTGAATATTGAACCAATCCTATCTGATGGAATGGTCCAGGAATCAATGGAACTATCTGAGTTCCTTACTGAGATCGATGACTGTATCTGACAGTCCTGATTCCTGATTTCTACTCTGAAGACTGCTACTGAAACTGTAACTGTAACTGTGACTGTGACTGTGGGAGGTAGAAAGCTAACCGAAATGCCCCGATACTGTACTGGTGGGGTCCAATCTTTGCCCTGATTGGAAGGGTATCAATATCGTACCACGGGTAGAGACCTCTACTACGGTCAAGCCTCTCTGACGGGTGACCCTGAATAGGAAATCAAGCCTAAGGCAATATAATAGTCAAGTATAGCCTTAATCTAAAGGGTGACTCCTGTCCTGCGCTGGCTACGCATTTCTGCAGTACAAGGATTGCTGCTAATGGCTCTACCTTTATAACGGGAAAACCGCCATCCCTGCACTCACTCGGTGCTAGTCCCTACTCCCAACTGAAAGACTCTAAAAAGATTAACTGTGTTGAACTGACTAACTGAACTGAACTAATTTATAAACTGATTAGCTGAGCTGATAATATTTTCTTAGCTGAACTAAGCTAAATTCACTGAGTTCCGTTGACTGACGGAAAAGCTACTTGAGATCTGAGGTCTGACTGAGAGTACTAAAACTACTGGGACTACTGAACTACTGAGATTTCTGAGTTTTTCTGAGTCACGTGACTAACTGAAATCTATGGAGCATAGCTTGACTGAGGATGTCTTGAAACATGACACTAGCTCTAAGCACACAGTTATAGTTTTCGGGTACAAGTACCCCCAGGACTCAATGGAAGGAAACTGACACACATGACTGACTTGATCATAAGAGTAAAGTCCACAATTCACAATATCATAAGTAAGGATTTCATAATAAGAATGATTCTCAACAAACTATCACATGATCGGGAATGCACACAATATGTATATACTTGCATGGCTTCAATAACATGGTCATTCCATATCACAACAATATCATGAGCATCTCATACAACATCTTCAATTCAAGACAATAGCATGGGGATCATGTTGAACATAAACTTAGAACATGGAATAGTCATTTAGGACTTATTATGTCATAAAAGCATGGTTTCTATTTCCTTAGGTATTTTCACAAACACCTTACATGCACATCTTAGGCATAGGTGGATTCATCAAGATTACAAATATTCAACCACCAATTTCACATATTTATACATTAAATACCACCATAGCCTCACACAAAACATACAAAGATCCCATCTTAGGCATCATCAAACTCCAACCACATGAACATAAACCATCAACAACATAAACATCATAATACATAATTTAGAAGATGGTTCTTGAGATTTATGGACGAAAGGAGTCTATGAATCAACTCACGCATACCTTAGAAGGAAGATTCTTGATGATTGACGGAGGAATTTCCTTGAAATCGGATCTTCAAGCTTAATTATGCAACCCTAGTTGTTTTTCTCTTTTAGTGCTCTTGGATGGTGAACTTTGACATGTTAATAGTGTTGTAATATGTTTAGAAGTTATATATTTCGTAGGGTTAAGTTTAGGGACGTGTATGGAGTGTTAAAAGACTTAATTACCCTCAAAATAACTAAAAACATAGTGTTTTTGGCACTTGGAACTGACTTAGGTGGAGCCCAAGTAATTGTACAAGTAAGATTGGGCGGCGCCTAACCAATCGCCTAAGTTTGGTTGGGCGGCGCCTAACCAATCGCCTATCCTTACTGTCTCTCACAAAAATAGGCATAACTTTTCGCTCGGGTATTGGATTAAGGCAAAATTGGTATCGTTGGAAAGCTAATTTGATTCTCCATAATTTGGTGGGTATAAATATGCAGAAATACCACATCAACACCAAGTTATAATCGTTAAAATATGACCCTTACAAAATCGAACACTAAAACTTGATGGATTCAAAAACTCTTAGCTTGTATTACCTTAAGTGACTCATATGAACATGCTTAACGCATCATAAGCTATATTATCGCTAGGATACTCATTGTAAGTCATGAACTTAAGTATGAATCACAGGATAAGAGATTTCATATGTAGGAAAAATGATTTGTCTCCTAGCTTAGAAACATGCAGGGTATTACAATATCTCCCCCTTGGGAACATTCGTCCTCGAATGAAAATTAAATGAGGTAGGAGAGATGATAAGATGAAGTACGTACAAGACATACACTAATGAAACATGGGTTCATAACTGACATGACTGAAAGCTGAGCACAACATACTGAACATGCATATCTGATGCATGGGAAGCTGATTCATGAATTTAAGACTGAGGATTCTTATAAAGTGAGTTTTCTCAAAATGAGAATGCATATTTGATGCACAATGATTACATGACTGACATGTTAAGTAAATGTATGAGTGAAGATACTGATAAATAGTACTTTCTCTACTGAACACGTATATCTAATGCCTGAATATCTGACTGAGCTGACTCTTGAAAGCTTGACTGATTATTCCATGGCACTTGATAACTAATTTATAACGGGAACATGAAAGAATCAAGAAAAGGTGGGGTATCTCCCCCTTGGGACACTATGTCCCTCTAGGAATGTTTACCTTGCTGAGATACTGAGGTGATGCATAGGGCATCTACGAACTAGATTATAACTAAACTTTGGGAGTCTGAAACTAATGCATGATGCATGAGATGAACTGAACTTGCAACTACTAGGAGGTTCTACCTTGAAATAGTTACACTCTCTGAGATTTTGGATAGAATGAATAGATGCAAGGATGAGAAAACAAGCTATACCAATCTGACAGATCATTGGCACGACATGAATACTGAAAAAAGGGAAACTATTCCTAAAACATCTTATAGCCTCTTATACATAACTGTGGTGCGCAACACACCCATGTACAAGACTCTACTAGATGCGGCTTTCAGACTTCCTAGGACTCTATTGAACCTTAGTCTCTGATACCAAGTTTATAATGCGCCGATTTTCTGAACCGGAATGCTACACAATGCTCATGCCCGCGAAGGACCACAAGCTAACCCATGACTGATATCTGTACCTGTAACTGCAAACTATACATATAAAATGCAGAAACATGAACAAAGAGGGCGTAAGGTTTAATCTTGAACAATAAAATATCTGAAATAAGGTGGTATCACAGTACCAAAACAAAACTGAAAATACTAAAGTCTAAATCTGAAAACCCTATAATCGTCTGAAAGCCTCTAAACTGTCTGAATAAGGAGTTGAAGGAACATGTCTCCAACTAACTCCCTAAACTAAAAATAAACTGAAATACTGGAAAAATAAATGTAACGATCATGTCCTAAAAAGATGAGGACTCACTTATTACTGAACTGCTACTGCTGATCTGGAATCTACACCTTAGAACTTATGGTGTAACATAAAAAGAAAGCACCATAGCGCAAATATGTCAGTACAACTAAAGTACTAAGTATACGTGGGGGTAGGCTAAATGCATGGGGTTTATATGCATGAACATGATGACTAATATGAATGTGAGAATACATACATACGTAACTGCTACTGAACTCGTGGAGATACTGAATAACTGAGTTTACTGATATTGATATGTAATTCACTAATAAGTGAGGAACTGATACTGTATTACTGAATACTGGGAGACTAATACTATATTACTGATAACAGAATGATTGTTTATGATAGTTCTGGTTATGAAGAACTGATTTAAATTGACCGTATATAACAGTCCTGAAACTGAGCTCGTGATAACATGACTACTGAGAATAAATACTGATGACATATATTTATTGATAACATATCATGAATGATAACTGATATATCTGATAACATGAGTTCTAATAACTGAGATACTGAATGACTGATAACATGGATGACTGTATCTAACAGTTCTAATTCTGGGGAAAACTATCTGAGTTCCAAACTGTATCTGAACATCTAACTCTGAGATCAGTCCTAGCTAATGAGTGATCTCTGAAACTGATAATGAGAATGCTCGACTGAATCTGAGATTGAGATCAAGCCTGTCTGCCGGGTGACCTCTAGATCTAATAATAAGTATCTGAATATGGGACCTAGCCTATCTGAAGGAAAGGTCCAGGAATCAATGGAACTATCTGAGTTCCTTACTATATCTGAACATCTAAGTCTGAGATCAGTCCTAGCTAACTAAAACTGATAATGAGAATACTCGACTGAATCTGAGATTGAGATCAAGCCTGTCTTCCGGGTAACCTCTAGATCTAATAAAAAGTATTTGAATATGGGACCAAGCCTATCTGACGGAATGGTCCAGGAATCAATGGAACTATCTGAGTTCCTTACTGAGATCGATAACTGTATCTGCCAGTCCTGATTCCTGATTTCTACTCTGAAGACTGATACTGAAACTGTAACTGTGATTGTGACTGTGGGAGGTAGTAACCTAACCGACATGCCCCGATACTGTACTGGTGGGGTCCAATCTTTTCCCAGATTGGAAGGGTGTCAATACCGTGCCACGGGTAGAGACCTCTACTACGGTCAAGCCTTCCATCGGTGACCCTGAACAGGAAATCAAGCCTAAGGCAATATAATAGTTAAGTATAGCCTTAATCTGATGGGTGACTCTTGTCCTACGCTAGCTACACAGTTCTGGAGTACAGGTATTTCTGCTAATGGCTCTACCTTTATAACGGAAAAATCGCCATCCCTGCACTCGCTCGGTGCTAGTCCCTACTCCCAACTGAAAAACTCTAAAAATATTAACTGCGCTGAACTGACTAACTGAACTGAACTGATTTATAAACTGATTAGCTGAGCTGATAATATTTTCTTAGCTGAACTAAGCTGAATTCACTGAGTTTCATAGACTGACGGAAAAACGACTTGAGATCTGAGGTCTGACTGAGAGTACTGAAACTACTGGGACTACTGAACTACTGAGATTTTTGAGTTTTTCTGAGTCACGTGACTAACTGAAATCTATGGAGCATATCTTGACTGAGGATGTCTTGAAACATGACACTAGCTCTAAGCACACAACTATAGTTTTCGGTACAAGTACCCCCAGGACTCAATGGAAGGAAACTGACACACATGACTGACTTGATCATAAGAGTAGAGTCCACAATTCACAATATCATATGTAAGGATTTCATAATAAGAATGATTCTCAACAAACTATCACATGATCAGGAATGCACACAACATGTATATACTTGCATGGCTTCAATAACATGGTCATTCCATATCACAACAATATCATGAGCATCTCATACAACATCTTCAATTCAAGACAATAGCATGGGGATCATGTTGAACATAAACTTAGAACATAGAATAGTCATTTAGGACTTATTATGTCATAAAAGCATGGTTTCTATTTCCTTAGGTATTTTCATAAACACCTTACATGCACATCTTAGGCATAGGTGGATTCATCAAGATTACAAATATTCAACCACCAATTTCACATATTTATACATTAAATACCACCATATCCTCACACAAAACATACAAAGATCCCATCTTAGGCATCATCAAACTCCAACCACATGAACATCAACCATCAATAACATAAACATCATAATACATAATTTAGAAGATGGTTCTTGAGCTTCATGGACGAAAGGAGTCTATGAATCAACTCATGCATACCTTAGAAGGAAGATTCTTGATGATTGATGGAGCAATTTCCTTGAAATCGGATCTTCAAGCTTAATTATGCAACCCTAGTTGTTTTTCTCTTTTAGTTCTCTTGGATGATGAGCTTTGAGATGTTAATAGGGCTGTAATATGTTTAGAAGCTAGATATTTTGTAGGGTTAAGTTTAGGGACGTGTAAGGAGTGTTAAAAGACTTAATTACCCTTAAAATAACTCTAAACATAGTGTTTTTGGCACTTGGAACTGACTTAGGCGGCGCCCAAGTAATTTCACAAGTCAGGTTGGGCGGCGCCTAACCAATTGCCTATCCTTACTGTCTCTCACAAAAATGGGCATAACTTTTCGCTCGGGTATTGGATTAAGGTGAAATTGGTATCGTTGGAAAGCTAATTCGATTCTCTATAATTTGGTATGTAGAAATATGCAGAAATGCCACATTAACATCGAGTTATAATCGTTCAAATATGACCCTTACAAAATCGAATAATAAAACTTGATGGATTCAAAAACTCTTAGCTTGTATTACCTTAAGTGACTCATATGAACATGCTTAACGCATAATAAGCTATATTATTGCTAGGATACTTATTGTAAGTCATGTACTCAAGTATGAATCACAGGATAGGCGATTTTATATGTAGGAAAAATGGTTCATCTCCTATCTTAGAAACATGCGGGATATTACATAATAGGGTCAACTACAACTTATAATTGAGTCTTTGGGCAATTGAATGATGAGATGGTATTGCATTCCTCCTGACCAGAGTCATCAATCGAACCGATTCTTACTACCTCATATGTTAGATCAATACCTCAATTGATTAATCTAGGACCAGGAGTGAGTTATCATAGGGTCAACTACAACTTCAATTGAGTCTTTGGGTAATTGAAATGATAAGACGGTATTACGTTCCTCCCGACCAGAGTTGTCGATCGATCACTTTGAGATGAAATTATTTTTACTACCTTATATGTTAGACCAATACCTCAATTTATTAATCTAGGACCTAGGGTGAGTTCTCATAGGGTCAACTACAACTTCAATTGAGTCTTTGGCCAATTGAATAATGAAATGGTATTGAGTTCCTCCCAACCAGAGTCGTTGATCTATCACTCTAAGCTGAACCGATTCTTACTACCTCATATGTTAGACCAATACCTCAATTGATTAATCTAGGACCAGGAGTGAGTTCTCATAGGGTCAACTACGAATTCAATTGAGTTTTTGGGCAATTGAATGATGAGACGGTATTGCATTCTTCCCGACCAGATTCATCGATCAATCACTCTGAGTTGAGCTGATTCTTACTACCTCATATGTTAGACCAATACCTTAATTGATTAATCTAGGACTAGGGGTGAGTTCTCATAGGGTCAACTACAACTTCAATTGACTCTTTGGGCAATTGAATGATGAGACAGTATTGCATTTCTTCCAACTAGATTCGTCGATCGATCACTCTGAGCTAAACCGATTCTTACTACCTCATATATTAGACTAATACCTCAATTGATTAATCTAGGACCAGGGGTGAGTTCTCATAGGGTCAACTACAACTTTAATTGAGTCTTTGGGTAATTGAATGAGGATACGGTATTGCGTTCCTCCCAACCAGAGTCATCGATCGATCACTCTAAGCTGAACCAATTCTTACTACCTCATATGTTATACCAATACATCAATTGATTAATCTAGGACCTAGGGTGAGTTCTCATAGGGTCAACTACAACTTTAATTGAGTCTTTGGTCAATTGAATGATGAGATAGTATTTCATTCCTCCCGACCAGAGTCATCGATCGAACCAATTCTTACTACCTCATATGTTAGACCAATACCTCAATTGATTAATATAGGACCAAGGGTGAGTTCTAACAACAGATGTGTAAAGCCTCGAAGTTTTTCCTAGCTAAATTTTTGTCCCTAAAGTATCAATCATTGGCTTCTAGAATGATTATTACTTATTTCCCTGTGGAATTTCTTTGATTTCAACTTTTCATTACATAGATGATCGAATAAATTTTCCGTCGACATAAGATTCGTCCAAAACGGACACTCGGTAAAGGAGTTATGGTTAATTTAAGTCCTAGTCATAAAACTTTGTCATTCTTGTCCTTGGCGCATCACGGAGAGGGTGTAAATGATGATGGTAAATTTCCAGTGAGACTCCGTGATGTGACGCATCACGGAATGGGCCAAATTCCCATTCGTCAATTTTCAGTGAGCCACCACGATCGTGGCGCGTCACGGTAGCCCATGAAATCGGGCTCCCAGTTATATTTAATACCCGTCTCATTAAGGGTATTTGGTGTATTTTTCAACCCCTTAACATCTTGAACATGGGATTTAATCCCTATTACACCAAAATACACCTACTCTCACGAAAATCCATCAAGAAATCTCCCTAGGGTTTCAAACAAGAATCCCAAATAACTCAAGATTTAACCATGGAATTTTGAAACAAATTGGAGATTTGGAATCCCTAAACCGTAGGCATCAAGGAGAATCCTTTTATTTATTAAATAGAGATATACGGTGTTTTCCTAAAATCTCATGGGCATAGAAATCATGATTTTAAGAAAGAGGTTTTCAGATTTATGAATACATTCATGTTTTAGAAATCTTGACGGTATTATTTTGATCTTTTGACCTTCCCCCAGATTGATTCGAAATTGTATATATATGTATGCTTGTGTTTTAATGTTGATGATTTAATTGAGAGCATGACTTATGTAAAATCCCTCTCTTGTTTTGATTTTCCTTTACTTATCATATGTTATAGATGTTTTGAATGCATCCTTGAAAAACATGGTTTAAAATATCTTGAATTGTGTTATGATTGGATTAAGAATTGGATTTCAAAAGAGAGGGTAGTTGTGTTGATAAATCTTGAAAATATTCATATAATAAAAGAGTGCATGATTTTGCCAAAAACAGATGACCACCATATGTTTAAAGGATTCTTACATAGTTTTGATTTATGCTTCAGAACATGAAATCTCTTATACTATTTTCATGTTTGGGTGGTCTGAACTATGTTTTAATGAAAGATAATGCTTATTGTACTATGGCTCAGAAATAGGACTTGCAAGTCTTGGTGTGACGACACCAATTCAGATTATGCCATGATAATTCAGCACAGAATAGAATGCATGTTTGAAATAAAACTTTTTAGATGTTAAAACTAGAAAAATGCATGAATCAGAATAGGATAAAATTGGGCATAAAGAGAGCTTAGGTGATTCCCCGAAGAAGGCACAAGTTCAGACAACTCATTGACCAAAACCGTGATTTGCCGATTCGGGTATATTATATTACGCTGGCCTAGTGTCATGTGGCGTATCAGAATTAGAAACTCCAACCCTTGCGGCACACTCGGATTGGGGGATTCCCCACCGAGTCAATGGTGGATTCCATACAGCCCGTGGGATTTTAGAATTGTAGGGGAGTACCACCTAACTCAGAAGTAATACAAAGAACAGACAGTGCATTGACAAGAATGACTTATGATTTTCAGAAATGCCCATGTGTTTTGAGAACTATTTATGCATGATGTTTTAACAAATTGCTCTCCACTATTTCACTTATATAAAAGGTTTATTTTGGATTACTTTGCGTACCAGTACATCTGTATTGACTCCCCTCCTCCCTCCAGGTTCTGAGGCTCATTCTAGGGGTTCAGAAAAGCAATAGATTTTATCAGACAGAGTTGCAATGCCCAGTTGGTGAGCCTTCTTTATTCCAGAAGGCCTGTTTACTTTCAGACAACTATTATTAGTTTTGGTCTACTGGGGTCCTTGTCCTAGTTTCAGACAGTTGAGATTTCGCAGATTGAGTCAGATGTTATTTAGATGTAGTTGATTTACAGTTTCCATACTTATGATGAATTAAGAATTGACCATGTTTCTGTCGAAGATTCTATTTCCGCATCTTCTTTTATTAAATGAATGTTGTGCATGATTATCAGATAGAGAAGGACATTCTGCGCCTTCATGGTTTAGGATGTCTATCATGGCCAGGCCCTAGTTCGGGTCGTAGTAAGATGGAAAATCTGTTGCGACATGTGACAATCCATTTGATAACTTACAACAGATGGGTAATCTGTCGCAATAGATTACTTAATCTGTTTGATAATTTATAATAGATTAGTATCTGATGCAATAGGTTGAACATTTGTTTTTATACAATTTCAATTGATTTCATATACCTAAATTGATTAAACTAGGACCAGGGGTGGGTGAGTTCATAGGGTCAACTACAACTTCAATTGAGTCTTTTGGCAATTGCATGATGAGAGGGTTATAAATTACGCATATCTTTTATAATTTTAAAAAATAATTAAGCTCAATTCGGAACAAATTAACATTTTCAAAACTTGTCATTCTTTACCAAAATACAAATCAACCCATACAAATCATCCATTTGCGAGAAAAGGCTACTGAAGTTCAGGGGCCATTCAAGAAGAAGGTGGACATATACTCAGAACTTGGCGCCAAAGAGAAGAGGGATCTATGACAGGCCAAGAATGCCAAGCCAGGTGCACCAGATTAACCCAGGCCTCTCTTTCCCCCAAGACTTCCAAACTATGATAGATATTCGTATGTAGTACGAGGACAAGGCAAGTTTACTTTTCCTAACCTAGCCTTCTAATCTAATCTACCCTATGAAGAAGAAGCTACGTAACAGATGTGAAATCTGTTGCAACAGCTGGGTATTCTGGTGCAACTGGTAGTAGTTTTGTTGCAACTTACTGTCCATCTGTTGCATAAGTTGCATTGAATTATTGATTCAGAGAACCCTATACAGCAGATGGACCATCTTTACAATTACTAACCTATTTAAAAATTGTCTTCTTATATCACAGCATGTTGACAAAATTCTCTGCCTTATGAGAGAAAGGCAATTAATGTACCCGGAAGCTTATGATGTTGCCGATAGAATAATGGACCTCGACTTCTGCAAGAAACTCAAGGATAAGTACGATCAACTCAATAATGTCGCATTAGACTATGGCGCGAGATTTGATTTCTTAGCTTCTACGTTAGACTGGGATGAAGAAGAAATGATAAAATATGTTAGAGGGGAGAGGCCAAATCCACACGGCAAGAGCTGGACTGAGGCAAAAGGGATTCTTGCTATAATTAGCGCGAAGGTCATACATTATCAGGCTGTTGAGATACTACTCGAGGAGGAAAAGATCAATGTTTATGACTGCAACGAACCTCTCATCGACGATGTCGATCTTTTTCTCCTCGTGGAGCCATTGATAGAGTTGTTTCCCATCTTGTTGAGGGAGAGTAAACTGATAAATCATTTGCCAAAGGAAGCATTAATGAAGAAATCATGGGATTAAGGAAGTCAATACAATGGCATGATCCTTCCAAAAAATAATGTCGGTTATGCGAGCGGCTCGCACACTCTTGCACACATCAAATGTTTGTTGACTAGCATAGAAATGGCTGAGCCAACGACCTTTCTGTGCGACAATACTATGGCAAACCTACAAGAGGTCTGGGATTATGGGGTACTAACTGGACGCTTGGAGACTGTGTATATAGAAGAGCCTGTGAAATAATAATTTTTTATTTCAAGTCACACTCCACTTTACTTTAATTACATGTACATGAAAGTTGAGTTTTTTATAATGCAATAGATTGTCAATCTGTTGTAAAATATATTTTATCTGTTCTGGCAAATAGTTTATCTGTTGAAATAGGTTGATCACCTGTTGCATTATGCCAATGTTATTTCTATCTGATCTAAGTCTAATCTGTTGCAACAGATGGAAGACCTGTTTGATAATTTCCAACAGATGACCTAAATTTTATAACTTATGCCTAAATCTATTTGATATTTTGCAGGAATTACACGCTTGAATATCCATGTGCTCGACAACAACAAACCAGTAGCAAATACACCACTATGAAAATTTCAACAATTAGGCTTGAAAGTCCATATGTCCAACACCACCAAACCAGTATCAATAACGGCAACAATGTAGTATCTTCTTGCTCGATTTTGTTTCTCTTCAGAAGCCTTGAATTTCTTCAACAAACCCCAGATTACACAATTTACTTGTGAAGGGTGTCATTCTTCATACCAATCAAAGTAATCGCATCCACCCAATTTCTATAAAAACAAGAACACAATGACAAAACAATTACAAGTCAATAATTAATCAACTAATTAAATAAAAAAAAATATTACCTTTGAAATCTTACAAGTAAAAAACCTACGACCTGAATTTTATTGAGTCCAAGAAGTCTTCAATAGAGCTTCATGACCGCACTTATAATATCAAAAATCGTTATCACAAAAAAGGTGAAAGATGCGCTCGACATTGTCAAGCTTAGTTGGAAAAAGGAAAAAAAGATGAAGAAAAGAAAGACCAGATGCAAATAATTTGAAGAATTTGGATAGATAAAAAAAGACGACGACGAAGAAGAAGATTTGGGAATTTAGGGTTAAATTTTAGGAAGAAGATGAATAAATAAGACATTGGGGGGGAAATGACCGTTGGGGGCAAAATCAGACGCCAAGTCAGCAAAAAATGTCAACCTGACACATTTGTGCCTATTTTATTTTACGTGTTTAAAATGAACACTGTCTACTTGATGCCTATTTTTATTTTAGGTGTTTGAACTGAACACTGTCAATGGGTTTCGCCTTTTTTATTTTAATTCACTTTCACTTTTTCACATGTATTGGCAATTTTTTTGTCCAATGAAAGTTGAATTTTTATAATGCAACAGATTCTCTATCCGTTGTAACAGATATTCTACCTGTTCTGACATATAGTTTATTTTCTGATTCTAATGTCAACTTTCCTAAAATGGTAGCGATCATTTTGGAAGTTTTAAGAATGACTGCGGACTTTTCTGAGAAACTTGGGAGACTTGGAGTACGTTTGGTCGAACTTTTGTATAGTGAGGTATATTTCTGCCTAGAGATGTTATATGGAAAATGGGATTGGATCAATTCACCTTTGATTAAAGTCAACATAACACGTATAAGCACATAAGCAGTTATATTACACAAGTATATTGTAATAAACGTGCATCCTAATTCGGGTGACCCTTCTGAGCCAAGGGTTTAGGCCTAACAAATTTTGAAGAAAATATACGCCCTTTTAAAACCAATCCATTATCCCCCAAAACCTTCATAGGTATACATAAATGGCATAAATGCCTACAAAGGTTGCACAAAAGGGATACAATCTTTAGGAAAAGGAAAAATAACATGAGAAGAAGAACAATGTCCCGTACAAGGGATAAGAAATACTATTTCCTGAATGCTCTTCGATCGGTCTTCGCGCTCTTAGCTTTGTCCACTTTTTGTCATTGGCGACATCCGTTGATGATCAAGAAATTTTTGTATAGCTTTTCCCTAGATGCAACCATCCAAATCGATTAATTTCTTGCTTAACTTGCTTCAATTCTTCTTACGAAAGTAAGCAAATCAAGCTTTTTCCCGACCCCCAAAGGATAATGGATTGAACTAGACAGGCGTACATTTTCTTCAATACATAAATATGGTCCGTCTATAATTGACTCGGGGTTAATAGACGCAAGGCAAGTTTTCTAATGGGCCCAATACCCCGCTCGGGTATTGGGTCGTCCTAGGCTCATTCCTAAAATAGGGTTTTGGTTTCGTTCTATCCTAGGTGTCTAGAGTGGTCTGAACACTGGTTCAAAAGCGGACAACTTGAGTTTGAAAATACGAACAGCGATCAGATGACTCACGTGCTAATAAGCCATTCGTATTTCCAACACATTATTGGAATTGAACAATAGGGGTAGGGACATCCACGAAACCCCAAAACAGTTTATAGAATAATGTAGGAATATGCTATGAGATGCAATAATTAAATACCACAAAATCAAAATATATAAACACATAAACAGTTAATCAAAAGATGAAATCAAAAATTTGGTTAAAACCTAGCTAAATAGTCCCCAGCAGAGTCGTCATTTCTGTTTTGACGGAAAAATTTTGACTTTTAAAGAGTTGCTACTTAATTTTGAAAAGGAATTAAGAAACCTTTATAAAATACTTAAACGATTCAAAATAGGAAAATCGTTTAAGTTAGAGATTCTGAATAAGCGGTTCCTATTAACATTTTAGGAAGGTATTAGGCACCTAAAACGTCCACTAACTTGCGGTTATCCGAACTGTTTGAAAACATCTTTTGATTAAGTTGTAAAAAGATTAATTTGTTGGAAAGTGGTTGCTTTTGGAAAACGACTTGTGTAAAATGAATTTAGGAGACTTAGTAGGGATTTTAACTAAATCTAAAAAAGACTAATAAATAAATAAACACATAAAAAGAGGGAAGGAAGGAGAAAGTAAAGGATTTGGACCATTAGGCCCAAATCAACGAGACCTGTCCTAGTCTACTTGGGCTTTCGACCCATTTCGCCTGTCCTAATCTAGTTTTCAAGCCTTTGGCTCAAGTCTTGCTCCAACTGTATTAAATTTACAACTTGTCTTCGAGGCCCAAATGAATGAATAAAGAAATAAATAAATAAAAGACGAACAATGAATATATAAATAAATTAAAAGATAAAAAGAAACTTTGTAGTCTCTTTGCCGGGACTTTAGCCCATTCTTCTGCGTTCGACTCTTCATAACCATGCGCTATGTGATCAGCTTTCAAAGTCTTCTAGAAAGTGGGTCTCGATGGCCCGTTGCGTAATGCAAGGGGAAGGAGTCCGATTGGACTCCCGAGAGAGTTCAGGCAAAGAAAAAGATGAATGAATTAATATATGTTCATGAAACAAACTATTTTGACAATGATGAAAATTCAGGAAGTTCAATGCTTTTAGAAGTCACTACTTCAAACTCAAGCATAAAAAAAAAAGGAAAAACCTTAGGCGCAAGCTCACTAAACGGACAATCGTGCCTACTGATTTTTTTTTTTGAATTTTTAATATAAAAAATGAAGGGAGCATGGTATATTGCACCCTAGTGAGCAGTGACTTTGCATGGGAGAATGTATAGACATGAAAGGATTCCAGTAAAAGTAAAGGTCACTTTTCCTAATCTCATGTGATGACCATTAGATGAGAGCATAGGACGTAATGTTGATTTTGTTTGCTACAGCAGAGGGATGCTTATAACATTTGTTAGGGGATTACATTAATAACTTCAATCCCAATCAAATCCTTTTGTGACAAACAAATAACTTCAAGTGTTCACCAACGAAAATATTATCCAAAGCTAGGAAAAATTCTATCAATTAGCCATCAAAATGCTCAACCGAGATATAAAACCAAAGAACTAAAGATAACTTCTAAAGCAGATGAATAAATTCGCGCAACAGGTGGATCATGACAAGTTCATTTCAATTCTTTTCTCCTACGTTATACAGTATGAAGGGCAATCCAATCAATGGAAGCAAAGAAACTCTCACTTAGACCAAGAAACCATCAACTTTCCCGACACTAAAATCAAAATCCGCATGAGAAGAGATGTGGTAAATAAAGCTAAAGGGGAAGTGGCGGGGCATTAATATCGACCTCATCCTCTTTCTGACAAACTCAGAATGAATTTTAATAGTCAAAATGGTCATCGAGGAATCATGGGATTTGCTAATTTTATTAGACATATCCTCGTTGTTCTTTGTCATTTGAGACGCCAAAGAATTCAAGAGGTGGTCCTACTAATGACACTACTAGATCAATCATATTGAACTAATGACGACAAATAAGACGATATCAAGGAATAAGACGGACAAGCAAAAAGAAAAAAAAGGAAAAGAATTACACTTACTGTGGCCAAACAATGCTCACCGATAGACCCGGATTAAGAACTTTCAAAGACGGAAACATATTATGAACGTTTTGTCTTTAGTTCCGGTTCCGGTTTTTGATTTCACAAAGTCATGGTTTTCATTCTCGTTAATCCACTTAGACATTGTAAACCAAAGAGACTTAACTGCACTTTTATTCCAAAGACAAACTAACTAAATTGATTTCGATGATTCTTCAAGGACTTCAAACAAACAAAAAGAGATTGAACCCAAACACTATTGAACAGTGAACAAGAAGAAAAATGAGAATAGCAAACACCTAGATTGATACTATCATTAACCTAAGTCTCCAAGCTATAAAACTCTACAAGTAAGAGCCTTGCATATATTCACCAAGCAAACGTGTATGACCGTGAGACTCAAATGATAAGTATAAAACTGACAAATCTTTCAAAACCAAAATTTAGAGCCAACGACATCCAAATCGTCTAAAAATCAAACATAAAGCAGCTTAGAAAGATGCATATACTTTCCCCAAATAGAACATGAATACTTCCACTATTTACAACAAAATACCTCAACGTACCCCCCCCCCCCCCCCTCGCAAATCGATAAATGATAAATCATGGTGGCTATTTTAATCTTCATCAAAACCAAATTTAATTTAGACAATATCCAAGTTATTGATTCATGCTATAGACTTGCAGATAACCTAACATTATCTTCGATCATGAGACAGTAATCAAAATAGTCGATAACGAAACTCATGACGTGCACACTGATTCGGCAAAACAAACGATCACAAATAATCCTAAAGCCGTCACGTCCATCTACAGCAAGCAAATCCCAGCCTCATTCATGATAAATAAATAACTACTTCTATGGATAAAGGGGGGATGAAGCAGAAAATGGTAGGATTAAAAGGGACGAGCATGTATTTACCTTTTTTGGGGCAGCAAAATGGAACTACGAGTTGACGTCGGATTTCACCACCACTGGAGATGCGTTGTAGTCATCTTTGAAACTTCGATTAGCAGACTAATTTTTTGAAACAAAATTCCCACTAGGAAGAAAGATTGAATCTTTTCTCACAAGTTTTTCCCTTCTTCTTTTCCCTCTCTCGGTTTTTCAACCTCAGAAATTTCTCAGAAAATGTTTGACCTCACAGCTTTCCACAACCCCTAATTTTTGAACCTAAGAGCCCAAAAAAAATCCCCCTCCTCAAAGAACGAAAGGCTTCTTATATAGGAGATGAATAGGGGTCCTCTTGGGACTTTTGAAAACATCCCAATTTTGGATTCCTCCAACAGATTTCAGAAAAGCAACTAATAGAAATTGGGGAAGTGGATGATTCCCCTGAGGACCAATGAAATTTTACCAAATATGTACGAAATCATACGGATTAATCCGGATTTTTAGGGATTTGAACATTGGGAGGAGACAACTCACCATATTCTAGAAGATTTGAGGTTATTCTCGTATGAATTCGAGTAGGATGCGTATGGAGAAGGGTCGGGTCAGATCGATTTCATAACTTTTGAGTTGAGGTTGATGGATTTGGAGTTGTTTCTATTCGGGTCGAAATTATTGTGGGTTATCAATGAATATTGTTTGCGATTTGGAATTGTTGGTGTTTGCTGTTTTTTGTTAGGTTAAGGAAAGAGATGAGAGGATTGGGCCGGTGTTGTTAGGCTGATAAAAAAAAGAACAAGGGCTGGTGATTTAGTATTGGGCCTGGGTAGGTTAGAATAAATTAGGACTGGAATTATTACTTTACAAAATAGCCGAACATGAGATTTGACCCATTTCATCCAATCTTGGCCAATTGAGAATTAGTAGTCAATTGCCTTGCAATTGTGGCCTAATTAATTTCAATTATGGCCCATTCAATAAATTGGCCAAAATTGAATCAAGATCCCATGCGAATTATCAACTGTTTAATCCCGAACTTCTTGATTTAATAAAATTAAACAAGTATTTATCCAAATAAATTATTTTCAGAGTAAATCATATTTAAATCAAGATCTTAATCATTTGAATTTAGTTTCAAAAGTAATCCCTAATTAAAATTTAATATTTTGTGAAATAAATATTTAAGTGACACAATTATAAAAATTTCGTCTAATTGAATATGACGATATATAATTGCTACTTAAAATGACACAAAGATTTTTATTCAGATAAAATATTTATTGTGATTTTATTTAAAATTCAAGAAACTCGAAATTAAACTTAGTCGTGGATGCAAAAATTAGGTGTCAACAACTGCCCCCTCCCTCTGGGTAGGATGGATGCAAGTAATCCTGGGCAAAGGGAGGTTGACGTTCCTAATTTTTGTCCGACCACAAATTCGTATCTAAGAGAGGTTGATTTTCCGCACGAGTTTCATGGATTTAAGGCCAAACCTCGATATCAGGTTTCATGAGAATTCAGGCCACTTGTAGTTCATAAAGCTTGATTTTAAGCATGATTTTCAAGAAAATTCACCAACTATCACGGTTTTAGAGTTTTTGGTTAAACCGAGAAGCTGGGGAATAAAGGGATTTAGGGGAGGTTGGAATGCAGTCAAGTTTTCTACACAGATCCCGGCCTACATATCCTTAAGATTTCAGGGAATCAGACTGCTTGTAGTTCAACTCGATCGGTAGAAAAGATAGTCTTCTATTTCAGACGATCTTTGGCTCAGGACGAGTGACAAGTTGATCGAGTTGTGGAAAATAGGCTTGTAACCTCTTAACCATGAATGTGGATCTCTTCACATACATAGGCAAGAACTTACTAGGACATAATTTTCAACACTCTAGGATTCCTATCACTCGAATTTGAAAGAAAGAGAAGGTTACCCTCGGTATGAGTTAAGAAATATCCTGGAGGCGAAGCTGAAACTATAATATCCCAAAATAACCATATACCTTATAACAGGTATGCGGTTGTATGGTGGTGGTGTTCATCCTTCAGCTCGCGTCTCGAGAGTTTGACGTCCCTCTCGAGACTATGTACCATTTTGCTGCTAAGAAAGAGTTCCACCTTGTGTTGCGTCCTATCTGAAGTCGTCCGCACCTGTGGTTTTTATTTGAGATTTTCATCCTCTCGGATGCTCTCGACAATGCTTCAAGAAAAAAGTGTAAGTGCTAAACATAATTCACGAAAGAGGTATGTAGTCTTTTACCAAATCTCCATGTGAGTTGTGGCCTGACTAGCGGAAACATCTCTTCATGTATCTGTTTGGAATGAAATAACTGGCAACAACAAACACAACAACCCTTTTGGTTGTTGTATAATTATGACATTTTTCGGTTGAATATTTCTTCAAAGTGGGGTGGCCCTTTTGGACACCAGCGATACTTTATGCAGAACGGTCCCTACAACCATGTAATCTTGTGCTGGTGTGGAAGACCTTTTGGTTACCTATATCACTTGTTGTATATGGAATAATAACCTCTCCGGTTATAGCCGATGATCGATTTATAAATTTCTCTTAAATTGTCAATCTTTGGATAATCTTGCGTATTATTTGATGTTGGATACGAGGCGACTTACAGATATCCTTTGAATTGCTAGCTTTTAGGTAATCCTACACATTATCCGACCTTGGATAAGAGATGTCTTATAGATACCCCTCCAATCGCTAGCTTTTAGGTGTTCCGACATATAATCCTACCTTGGATACAATATGACTTATAGATATCACTCAAATTGCTAGTCCTTGGGTAATCCTGCACATAATCGATCTTGGATATGACGCGGCTTATAGAGAACCCTTAGACGTATAATTTGATAATCTCGCATATTCTCCGATAAGGATTTAGTCACGACTTATGGATAACCTCCAAACTATCGATTTTTGGGCGATCTTGCACACTATCCGGTTAGGATGTTGTTGTGGCTTACGGATGACCTACAAGCTATCAACTCATAGATGATCTTGCACACTATCCTATTTCTAATAATATGACTTATAGATATCACTTAAATTGTCAATTTCTAGGAAATCTTATATATCATCCATCTTTAGACACCGACTTAAAGGCGTCCCTTCAAATCCTATGCTCTTGATGCATTCAGATGCTGATTCATAAAATGATGAGATATCCTCGATGCCAGCGTTTGTGTCTAGCGTGTCAATAGATATTAAATGATGATGATATCCTTGACGCCAGAGTTTATATCTTGTGTGTCAACAGATATGAAATGTGATGATATCCTTGACGCCAGTGTTTATATATTGTGTGTCAACAGATATAAAATACTGATGATATCCTCTAAGTCTGCGTTTATGTCTTGCATGTCAACAGATATGAAATGGCCCATTCGACAAATGACATGAATGGCCCTCTTGGCAAGGATATGACATGGCCCTCTCGGTAATGATATGAAATGGACCTCTCGTCGATGATATGAAATAACATAAAATGGCCCTCTTGGCGATGATATGAATGGACCTCTAGGCAATTTGAAAATAGTTTCACCTGAGTTTGTTTGTCTGCATTTTTCTTTCTACATGTACCTGTACTTGAAGTAGACAATTAGTTGACACAAAGTCGCTTTTGCTAGCGACCAATTTTTAGAAAAATTCTAAATACAATGTTCGTAAAGAAAAGAAGACGCCTTTGTTTGTCCTCCATGGTCTCAAGAAATGAGATGGACAATTCAAATGGTCCTCGATAAATGGGTATTAAACCTATTTTTGGGCTACCAAAAGTATCGTTCTTAAGCATTTTATGATCTGGCATGGCTCCCGACTTGCTTGGGGATTTTTTGAAAGAAACGCTCATTTTTTTGTATCGATCCCTGCATCTACAGAAAAATAATTAGTTTGAATGAAACTACTCCGTGTTGACCTTCTTCGACCCTTGATTTGCTCCTCGTCATCTTTCAGGTGCCCTGTCATATTGGTACCTCCACCCTGGGTCCCTAGACTTTGTCGCAGTTGGTGACTTCAAAAGCTTGGTTTTAACCTCTGGTGCCGGGGAATTTGAAATATATTCCAGTATTTGGTGGAAATTTTGAGGCCTCCCTCAAAATTTCTACCCCAGTTTAAAGTAGTCTGAGATGATATCATCTCGAGTGGATCTGAAGTCTTTGTTGATCTTCATTCTTTTTGTTGGATGTTGATCTTCTCTTGTGAATTTTTGAGATTTCTTCTCAAAAATTCTGCCCCAATTTCCATTTCCTGGGCTTGAGAAGTTCATATACCATTTTCATTTAAAAATGAGCATTATTGTCCTCCGACAAATCAAGATATTTCCCAAAGCAGCTGTCCCTGAAATAAGCATCCAATTTTTGTTCTCAAAGTATTTTTCTGAAGGCGTTGAAAGATTTTCCCATGGCTGACTTAACGACAAAATCACCCGTTAAATCTGTGGTACTATCGCACTGCATTCTCTCAGGATAATAATCAATGTTGAAGGTTTTGACCAACTCTCCGGCGGAAGGTCTATTAGCATTTGGATCATCTCTTTTGAAACATTCCTCCTCTCCATGTTCATCATATTCTGCTCCTGATTGAGATAATGCTTGTAAAGTAAGCTCATAGAGTGGTGGATATAGCCTAGCTGCTTCACTTGTTCCTTTACTTGGATTTGATTTGGCCTCTGTTCTTTTGGGAGCCATATTATCTAAAATTAACAGGAACATAAAAAAATATATTATAGTTGATTAATGCATCGTTAAAAAGGCTAATAGTAAATCTAACAAGCAAAACAGTAAAATAACAGTTCCAATAAATCACTTATTTGCTGCACCAAGTAGTATATCTGTTGCAATAGATAACAAACCTGTTGCAGTGGATGAGCAATCTGTTGCAATAATACAAAATGTATCACTCATCTTTTAAGAAAGATGAATGGTCTGTGCAACCGATCACACATTGTTGCAACTGTAGTGATCTGTTGGAACAGTTAAATAATCTGTTGCAGCAGATGAGTAATCTGTCGAAACAATACAAAATATATCACTCACCTGTTGAGAAAAATAAATGGTGTGTGCAGTAGATCACACATCGATCTGCTGCAACATCATCTATTGTAACATATGAATGATCTGTTAGAACAGTTAAATAACCTATAGCAATGACTGAGTAATCTGTTGCGACAATACAAAATATATCACTTATCTGTTGAGAAATATGAATGGTCTGTGCTACAGATCACACATCTGTTGCAACATATGAGTAGTCTGTTAGAACAGTTAACTAACCTACAACAATGGCAGAGTAATACAAAACATATCACTCATGCATTGAGAAAGATGAACATTCTGTTAAATAGGTCACACATCGATTGCAATACATGAGTGATCTGTTGGAATAGTTATCAATTGTCAATATTGTTTAGATTTCTTCCAACATTAGGTCGTCTATCGCGGCAGATGAAAGATCAGTTGGAAAAATCATGTCTTGGAGAGTTGATAGTAGTTTATTCAACAGGAGGTTCATCTATTGCATCAGACCATTAATCCGATGGTTCTTTCGTTGCATCAAATGGTTAATTAGTTGCATCAGACTTTTTATCCAATGCTTAATATGTTGCAACATATGGTTAATTTGTGACATCAGATATATAAACTGTTACATCATATGATAAATTTGTTGTATCATACGAGTAATCTATTACATCAGAATGGTAATCTGATGGTTTCTCTGGTGCATCATATGGTTGATCTGTTGCATCATCTGACAAATTTATTGCATCAGATGGTTAATATGTTGCACTAGATGGATAATCTGTTTGATAAAACAAAAAATAGTAGCACGATTTTGTTCAACAGAAAAACAGCAATATCACCATTTTTACCAAGAACAGAACAAATCAACCCAAATCATTATTTTGTTTTAATAAACACAAACAACAAATATCAAACTTC
Organism: Capsicum pubescens; assembly: GCA_030864215.1. Taxonomy (NCBI): domain Eukaryota; kingdom Viridiplantae; phylum Streptophyta; class Magnoliopsida; order Solanales; family Solanaceae; genus Capsicum; species Capsicum pubescens. The sequence continues at coordinate 259,587,923 of CM061541.1, forward strand.
ACAAAAATGCAACAAACAATGAAAAATCATAATTCACTTCGAAAAGAGAAGAGAAGAAATACCAGAAAATAGGATTTTATTGAGACCACATTTCAAATTAAAGCAACAAATATTGAAATTGTTAATCAATACTAAGAGAAGTTGGCTTAAGTTCCTCGTTTTCTTCAAAACTAAAAAGGCCATAAATTTTTACCTGTGAAAGAAGAAAAGAAACGATGATAAATTCGAAGCCGTTGTGGACGGAGAGCAAGGCTGTCACGTCGATTGAAGGTTGAAGAATTCAAAGTTGTTGTAGCTGGAGAGCAAGGTTGTCACGTTGATTGAAGGTTGAAGTCAGAAAGGAACTCGAAGCCTAACTATTTATCGTCGGATGTTGAAGTCGCCGCGAATTGAAAGGAGAAATTTGCAGAACTGTTGGTTGGGAGAGAGTTGAGAAAAACTGTCGAGAGAGAGAGATGAGAGAGACTAGGGGTGGTTGATTTAGATTGAAGAGCGGTGTAGGTTGGGTTGATTTGTATTTTTAAAAAGATTAGAAAGTTTTAAAAATATTAATCAAGTCCACAATTAACTTAATCAAGTTTTCTAATTATGTTTGACCCTTTAAGTTGGTCAATGTCACCAATCCTTCATTCAAGATTTAAAAGACACTTTTCCTTCAATTGTCTCTGGTTTCTGGGTATCAACAATATTGTTCCATTCACTATTTGCCTTATAATTATCAATCAGTCTCGTTGCTTTGCATCGTTTCATTTTCTATTTTATTCTACAATCAAAAACTATACAACAATGGTTAAATTTCAGTGTTCTAAAATCATATGATATCGCGCAGAATATTTGAAAAATTGTGCATGGTTCAGTGAGGTCTAGATCGCAACATTGACAAAATAAAGGGCTAGAGTTATTTTCAAGTGAGAAACCATTTCACGAACAAGTGATTAGTAAAAAAGATATCTAACTTGCCACGATAGGCACTTGGTATTAGCCAACAAAGTTCCATTCATATGAAAAGCTTCTTCATCAAATTGTAGAACACAAAATATCAAATATTAAATAGAAAAAGATTTCTACAAAGACCTCAATTGCACAACAAAGTTTGAAAAATAATCAAATATTATCGAGAAAAATTACCAAACTGCGATGAAGTTAAAGTTCTATAACGAATTTGTATATATGTTATAGAGGTTTCTGTAACACTCCAACTTAGGATTGTTGGGTTCAATTGGTGTGAATGGAAAATGGAGGGACACAACCATTGAGGAAAAGACATATTATTTTTGAAAAGGAGTGACTGTTCGAATAGTTGTGTATGTTCAGAAAAAAGACACAATGTTTCGAATGAACAGACATGGCTCTTCCAAAGGATACACCTTTTTGGATGAACCATTGCCACCTTTTGGAAGGGGCACTTTATGTCTATATAAACCTGCATTTTTTTCACAGGTTTAGTATCATAAAATTCTACATAAGAAAAATATTCTCTTGCTTCTAAAAACTCTGTGTGGTCATCTCCTGTTGAGTGAGTTCGAAGAGATTCCAATTGTTTGAGGTACCGCTATAATTGGTTTGTTTGTCCATTTTATCCTGGGAGGAAAATTCTGCAACCTCGAGTACTTGAGGGGAATTATTTCCTTAAGGACGCTCCATGAATTTGGAGGACGGCCGTTTCTATTTCATCTTATTTTCAAAAAAAAAAAAACTTCTTAGAAAGATCACTTTGATCTTATGTTGAGGGTGTTGTTGTACTTCATAGTGTTCTTATTTTATACTTGAACTAGTGTTGAAGTTATTCTATCAAATTACAGATTCAGTTTACCCGAAAACATTGAAAACAACAATCTTCAGGAAATAATTTGAAAAAAAAAAAAATTTGCTTGTTTGGTGAAATTCTTTTCACTAAAGTTTTTTTTTTTAGAATCTGTATAACTTGGTTTCTGCAGATTAAAGCTTTTTAGCTTTCTACTTTGTTTGAACTTAACTAGTGATTTGAAGAAATAAAATCTTCATCACAAGTTAAAGATCACTCGATTGAGAACAAGGGGTGTTTAAAGTTGATGCAACTTTATTGATTAATATTTTGATATACTAAATTTTTTGTCTTGTTGTGATAGGAAAATGACTAATGATAGTCAAGTACATGATAGTGCAACGACTATGGCGGCAACTAGTATTGCCAAAATGAGTTGTAATAATGCTCCGCAGCTATGGCACCAGCGGAGAAACTCGGAAATTTCTCAGGTATTGACTTCAAAAGATGGTAGCAGAAAATGTTTTCCTACCTCGCCACTCTTTGTCTTCAAAGATTCATATTTGAGGAAGTTCTAGAGGTGCCCGAGGGAACACAAGAGCGATTTGTGATTGTAAAGGCTTGGAAACACTCCGATTTCCTTTCCAGGAACTACATCTTGAATGGTCTCCAAGATGACCTCTATAATGTGTACAGTGGAACAAAGACTGCAAAAGAGTTGTGGGGAGCGCTAGAACAGAAGTACAAGAAAGAGGATACTGGAACTAAAAAATTCTTCGTTGCAAGATTCCTGAAATATAAGATGATAGACAGCAAGTCTATTGTCTCCCAAGTGCAGGAACTGCAACTGATCATCCATGATCTCCTTGCGGAAGGTATGATTTTGACAAATACCTTTGTTGAATAATTAAAAAATATTCTTAATATTCACATAAACTGTATTGTAGGTTTGATCATGAATGAAGCGTTTCAAGTAACAACAATAATAGAGAAGCTACCACCCATGTGGAAGGACTTCAAGAACTATTTGAAACACAAACGTAAGGAGATGTCTATCGAAGATCTAATCGTTAGATTACGTATTGAAGAAGACAATAAGGCTGCAGAAAGAAGGTCAACGGGAAATTCTACAATGAATGGAGCAAATATTGTAGAAGACAACCACAACTCCAAAAAACGCAAGAAAACTAGAAATGACAGCAATCAACCCAAGAAGAAATTCAAGGGAAAATGCTTCAACTGTGGCAAGATTGGCCACAAATCAATAGATTGTCGGTCCCCTAAGAAAGGCAAAAAAGAGGACCAAGCAAATGTGGCTAAGTCCAAGAAAGAAATGGATGATCTGTGTGCCATGCTTTCCGAATGCAACATGATGGGAAATCCACTCGAATGGTGATTGGATTACGGTGCCACCCGCCATGTTTGTGATAATAAGGAGTTGTTTTCAACGTTCTCTCCTGCTTAAGGAGAATAAAATATCTTCATAGATAACTCTTCTACTACAAAAGTAGAAGAAACAAGAAAAGTGTGCTTGAAAATGACTTCAGGCAAAGTGTTGACACTCAACCATGTCCTGTACGTATCGGAGTTAAGAAAGAACTTGGTTGTTGTATCACTTCTAGATAAAAATGGATTCAAATGTGTAACTATTTCCAGAAAATTTGTAATTAGCAAAGGAGAAGTGTATGTAGGAAAAGGCTATCTCACTGAGGGCCTATATAAGAAGAATGTAATGACTATTGCAATCAATAAAAGTTCTACTTCTTCTTACTTTCTTGAGTCTTATGATTCATGGCATGAATGATTAGGCCATGTTAATTACAAAACATTGCAAAAACTGATTAACTTAGAAGTTTTGTCAAACTTTCAGTGCAATAAATTAAAATGTTAAATGTGTGTGGAATCAGAGTATGCTAAGAATCCGTATAAGTCCGTTGAAAAGAATTCCAATCCCTTAGACTTAATCCACACTGATATTTGTTATATGAAGTCAACACCATCTTGTGGTGAGAAAAATTTATTTTATAACTTTTTTTTACGATTGCACTAGATATTCTTATGTCTACTTGCTAAATAGTAAGGATGAAGCGATAGATGCATTTAGAAAATACAAAAATGAAGTTGAAAATTAGTTAGAGAAAAAGATCAAAACTATAAGAAGTGATAGGGGCAGAGAATATGAATCTCCCTTCACCAAAATATGTGTAGAGAATAGAATTGTCCATCAAATTATAGAACCGTATTCACCTCTATCTAATGGAATTGTGGAAAGGAAAAACCTAACCTTGAAGGAAATGATAAATGCCTTACTTATAAGTTAAGGATTACCGTAAAACTTATGGGGGAAAGCTATCCTTACAGCTAACCGAATACTCAATAGAGTGCCTCATAGTAAGACACAATCAATTCCATATGAAAAATGGAAAGGAAGGAAACCCAACTTGAAATATTTTAAAGTGTGGGGGTGTCTAGCGAAGATTCAAGTACCTATGCCAAAAAGGGTAAAGATAGGACCTAAGACGGTGGACTGCGTGTTCATAGGCTATGCTAAAAGTAGTAAAGCATGTCGGTTTTTGGTTCATAAATCTAAACATCTGGGTATTAATGAAAATATGGTAATATACTAAGATATTGCTGAATTCTTTGAAAACATTTATCTGTATAAAACTAGACATGAACAATCTAGTAGAGGGTCTAAACGACCTCGACATGAACCAAGTGAGAATGTACATAATGATGAGAATCTAAGATGTAGTACATGTCAAAGAACTTCAACTTCGTTTGGATCAGATTTCGTAACATTTCTCTTAGAAAATGAGCCTCAAACATTTAAAGAAGCGATGTCATCATCAGACTCATCCTTTTGGAAAGAGGCAGTCAATAGTGAGATTTATTCAATCTTAAGCAACCATACATGGGAGTTAGTTGATCTTCCTCCAGAAAATAAACCTTTAGGTTCTAAATGGATCTTCAAAAGGAAAATGAAAGCAGATGGTACTATTGACAAATACAAGGCAAGATTAGTAGTAAAAGGATTCGAACAGAAAGAAGGCCTTGATTATTTTGATACATACTTGTCTGATGAGGATAACATCAATTCGGATATTAATTACCTTGGCGGTGGTATATGGTCTTGAAATCCATCAAATGGATATGAAAACAACATTCCTAAATGGAGAATTGGAGGAAGAAATTTACATGGAACAACTCGAGGGTTTTGTGGTTCCAAGCAAAGAAAATAAGATGTGTAAACTTGTTAAGTCGTTGTATGGACTAAAACAAGCAGCTAAACAATGGCATGCAAAGTTTGACCAAACTATGTTGGCAGACGGGTTCAAGATAAATGAATGTGATAAGTGTGTCTACATTAAAGACACTCCAAATCACCAAGTCGTTATTTTTTTATATGTGGATGATATGTTGATCATCAATAGAGATATTTCTGACATAAAGGCCACAAAGCAAATGCTCGAGAGTAAGTTCGATATGAAAGATCTTGGAGTTGTGGATGTGATCTTAGGAATAAGAATTCATAGAACTCCACAAGGGTTGGCATTATCACTGTCTCATTATATCAAAAAATTATTTGACAAATTCAAGTATATGGAATTTGGTATTACCAATACTCCATTGGATGTAAGCTTCGCACTTCAAAAGAATGAAGGTGAAAGTGACTCACAATTGGAGTACGCAAGAGTATTGGGATGTTTAATGTATATAATGAATTGTACACGACCAGACATAGTATGTGCTATTAGTAAGTTGAGTCGGTACACAATTAATCCCAATAAAACTCATTGAATGGTAATGAAAAGAGTTTTGGTTTATCTTAAATACACTCAAGACTATGCTTTGCATTATAATAAATATCCTGCGGTACTTGAAGGATATTGTGATGTAAATTGGATCACCGGATCGAATGAAGTAAAATCCACGAGTGGATATGTATTTACTATAAGTAGAGGAGCAGTCTCTTGGAAATCATCCAAATAGACTTGTATTGCTCACTCTACAATGGAATCAGAATTTATCGCATTAGATAAAGTCGGTGAAAAAGCAGAATAGCTCTAGAATTTCTTGGAAGATATTCCTTATTGGAGCAAATCAGTGGCACCAGTATGTATACACTGTGATAGACAATCGACAATAGGCAAGGTAGGGAGCATGATGTATAATGGCAAATATCTTCATATAAGACGGAGACACATACCATTAGAGAACTTCTCTCTAGTGGAATTATCACTGTTGACTATGTGAAGTCAGAGGATAATGTGTTGGATCGACTTACAAAAGGCCTATCTAGATAAGGAGTTGACAAGACATATAAGGGAATGGGTTTACGTCCTAGGACAAGTCAGCATGGAGGTAACTCTACCTAGAAAACTGGAGATCCCAAGAGATAGGTTCAAGAAGATCAAAAAAGTTGTGTCTGACCGATTCAATATTGCCAATATACCCATCCCATTCTCATGATGTAGACAATGTTTAGTAAACAAGGATAAGACTTATGGAGTGAAGTCTTTTAATGATTATCTAAATTTGGCACATTTGATCAAATAGTTTAATCTATAGTATTGAACGTTTAGAAATCACCTATGTGAGGGCGAAGTGGAAGATGGTTCAAGAAGAATGTTAATAAAGGACTATTCTCTAAGCTCTCATGAGACCGAGACATGTTCCTGGCTAAAAAGAACAAAATCATGAGAACCATAAATGGAAAAAGGTTGGTTGTGTGACGTGTTGTTTAGGTGTACATTAAAGATCAAAGGTTCAAAGATATTATAATGCCCCTGATTCTAAACCCTGAACGCTACACGATGCTCATAATTCTGAAGGACCACAAGCTAACCCTTGACTGTTACCTACTGCAATAACTATATAAACAATACTAAATATGCAGAAATTTGGCAGAAAACTTGTCATAAGGTTCAAAACTAAAATACAACTGTAAAACTAAAAACTGTCTGAACATCTAGTCTGAAAGCCTCTAACTGTCTGAATAAGGAGTTGATGGGACATGTCCCCAACTAACTCTAACTACTAAAATAAACTGAATCTAATATAATAAAGAAATAATAGAACATCCTCAAAATGATGAGGACTCCCTACTAGGTCTACTGCTGCAAATGAAACTAAAATGCTACGGGTGCTCTAGATGTGCGCCTGAACCTATGATATTAAACATCACAGCGCAAGAAACAGGTATACGATTAATACGTGAGAATGTACTGGCATGCTAGATGAGGTAAGTCTAAATACAAGGGTTCATATGCATGAACAATAACTAACTGAATGGTATGCAAGAGCTGGATTAGCATACATAGAGGATCTGTAACTACTAAACATACTGTACATACTGAGACTGAGTATCATAAAACTAAATCTGATAACTGATAACTAGATATACTAATAATCTGAGATTTCTAATAACTGAGTCCACTAGTACTTATATCTGGGATCTGGCCTATCTAACGGGTGATCCCTGAATCTTCTGATACTTTCTAAAGTCTTTACTGACTAAATATAAGATCAGGTCTATCTAGCGGGTGATCTCTGAATCTATTAATAATGATATTTGATTGACTGAGTTTGAGATTAGGCCCATCTAGCGGGTGATCTCTCAGTCTATTGATAATGAAAATAATTGACTGCATCTGAGATCAAACCTATCTAGCGGGTGATCTCTGAATCTATGGAACTATCTAAGTTCCTTACTGATCTGAGTAACTGTATCTAACAGTTCTGATTTCTATAATACTGAGCTAAGGTCTATTATTTATACTGAGACTGAGACTGATTTCTGATTCTTGAAACTGCAACTATGGGAGTATTTATCTAACCAACATGCCCCAAATCTAAACTAGCAGGTTCTAACCTGTAACCCCATCTGTAAGGGTGTTAATATCGTACCACGGGTAAAGACATCTTCTAAAATAGGATGCCAAGCCTATCTAACGGGTGACACCTAGGCGGAGCCAAGCCTAATCTAATGGGTGACCCCTGGAGGTAGTAAAGCCTAATCTAATAGGTGACTCCTCATCCTATGATGGCTATGCAATTCTGGAGTACAGGGATTGCTACTAACGACTCTGCCTAACTAATGAGGAAGACGTCATCCTTTCCCTCGCTCGGTGCTGAATCCTACTCCCAACTGAAAGACACTGAACTTATTTCCTACTTTATACTAAGCTTGACTGAACTGTTACTAATCAAACTGATTATCTGAACTGAACTGGATTCACTAAGTTTCGTTGACCGAAGGAATACTACCGAATTCTATTATATGGCTGAATGTTACAGAGTTCTGAACTGAATACTTGAATACTACTGAGGTCTGAACTGAATACTAAATTGGACTGAAATGATACCGAGCTTACTTAATTTTTTCTAAGTTCTGTAACTAACTGACTTTTACGGATCATGGCTTGACTAAGAGTATCTTGGAAACTGACACTGGCTCTAGATATTAAGTTAAATTATCGGGTATTAAATACCTCCAGGACTCGATAGCATAAATAAATAAATAAATAAAATATGATAATTGTTGAACAACATTACAATGGTCTATCATTCACAATACACTCAACAAGGCATCTCTTCAAGCACTTGAAAATCATAAACTTGCACATGACTAGGAATACATGCCAACATATCATAATTCATTCACTAAGGCCTTTTAACAAACACTTGGCATATATTATCTTACACATAATTGGGGATTTCTTGTCAACATGCAATAATGACCCTATCTCACATAAGCATTTTATCAAACATATAGGGAGCATGCTTTAATCATAAAACATTCAATACATCTAATAAACATGGATACATCAATCAACATACAACTTGAAGAATTTATCATGAATATCATGCAATTCATCTCATACTAGGATCAAATCTTGTAACTTGTACTTTAAATCATGAATTGACACTCAACAATAACATAATCATAAACTTTAATTCAAACAAATCTTAAATCAGAATCCTTCAAGGTTTAAAAATGGATTCTTGGACTTCATGAGCGAAAGGAGCCATGAATGAACATCTAACATACCTTAATTCTTGACTTTAGGAAAATTAACGGTGAAATCCTTGAGTTTCTTGAATGTTGGGTTGAAACCCTAAGCTTGTCCTTGAGAGAATTTTAGAGAAAAAAGTATATTTTGGTGAAAATAGGGCTGAATCTCGTGTTATAGGATTATATAGGGGTGGAAAATTGACCTTTTTTCCCTTTAAAGGATGGAGCTGAAGTGCAGAAAAATTGCCCAAGCAAGAATAGGCAAGGCGCCGCCCTACCTAGACCCCCAGACTAACCAGGGCGTCGCTCTACTTATACCCCCAGAATTAGTGGGGCGGCGCGGGCTAATCACCTCGGGCTACTATTTTTTAAATCCAAACATGCCCTTATGCTATCTGAAAAATTCTGAAACTTATCCGAGATGTACTCTTGACTTTCTCCATCGTGAATAACTTTAAAATTGACAAACGAAGGTCGGGAAGATCTTGAAATAATTCTTTGAAGTTCAAAGGCTTAAAATGAAACTAAGTCTTAACACTTAGCCAAATTTTCTAAGTGTGAAGCTTCTCAAGACATGCTTTAAAGAGCTTTAACGACTAGAAAAATTTGTGGGGTCTTACAATATCTCCCCCTTGGAAGCATTCGTCCTCGAATGGGACATGAATAACCTGAGAATTCTGATAGACTGAACTTACTTACTAGACATTTACATCTGAAACATGACTAGATGACTGGAAATACTGATATACTAGAATTTCATAATGAACATGCATATCTGATGCATGAAAATCTAACTGAGTCATTCTCATTAACGCATGACTGGAATTACTGATGAGCTGAGTTTATCCTATTGAGAATGCATATCTAATGCATGAATATCTGACTAAACTGACTCTTGAATGCATGACTGAATATGCAATGAAAACTGACACTAAGTTTGTAAGGAAGATCTGAGCATGAAACTGAATGGGCTTAAGGACTTGAAAACATCGGGTAAATATGGATTATATCCCCCTTGGGACACTATGTACCTCTAAGAATGCTTACTTTACTGAGGTACTGGGAAAATAAGGCGATGCACAAGGTATCTACGAACTGGATCGTAACTGAACACCTGGGATATGAAACTAATGCATGGACTGATGAACTGAGCTGATCTTGCAACTAATGGGACTTTGTATCTTGGAATAGTTACATTCCTGAGATTTATGATAGCATGACTAGATGGAAAGATAGGAAAAAAATGCTACGAATCTGACTGCCTGACTGCTAAACAGAATCGCTAGCTTTACTAACTAACTCATGCTGAAAACTTAAGCTCAATTGGGAGAAAATAATCTAACAAAGAATATCAAGAATATGAAGGACTTATGACCTACCCGAATCTATGTTAGGGGAAGCTTCCTAATCATGGCGAGCCTGGAGTGTATAAAATCTGTTCTGACGCTGACCACTAGTGGTACTGGAGTGGCGCCCTACTGACGCAATTCTTTACCCATCTGAGCCACTACTCTACACTCCCGCAACTTGTGTCCTATCTTACCACACCTAAAACATACTTCATTGTCTGCCCTACATGCACCTAGGTGATTCCTACCACACTTTTTACAACGTGGATAGTTACGATCACTTCCCACACTACCCTGGATTTTGGATCCTAGCTCCCCATCATGACTGTCATTCCTGAACTTTGGTACTGGTGCACTAGCTGAAGATGAAGATGGGACTGAAAACTTTTGACTATGCTGAGAACGGTTACCACCCTGTGACCCAGGCTGAGAAAAACTATAGCTACCTGTTCTGGCTTTCTTATTTACTCTTTCTCTTCTTAGATTTCTATGCCTCAATCTGCTGAGCGTGCATCATCAATCTAGAAAGGTCCATGTCTCTATTGAGCATAGCAGTCCTAAACTCCTTAACCACCAACCCAGACACACCGGTCATAAACTTACTCATGTTTAATATAGGGTCAACCATCTGATCAGGGACATACTTGGACAACTGGTTGAACTTGAGGCAATACTCCTTCATTGACATGGAGCCCTGCCTCAGGTTCATAAACTCTTCTATCTTAGCTTTCCTCATCTCAAGTGGGAAAAACTTATCTAAGAATGCATCCTGAAATATCTGCCAAGTCATGGGAGCTGCATCCTCCCCTCTACTCTTCTTCCACGTCACTACCCAATAATGAGCAATATCCTTCAGCCTATAGGATTCCAATTCTACACTCTTCTCTTCAAAAACATACATGATTTGGGTGATCTTCTTTACCTCATCAAGATAGAGTTGTGGGTCCTCATCTTCCTTTGACCCAAAGAATTCTGGTGGGTTAATTCTCATAAAAAAAATTATTCTGGTTGTAGCTAAATCCCTATCTTGTTGAGGTGGGGATGCATCCTGATGGTTACCCTGAACATTAACTGTCACTGCTTGAGCTAACGCCTGAAAAGCTGCCCGAAACTCTGCATATGACACATTCTCATTCAAAGTATCTACGAGCTGAGGTGGTTGGTTTTCCTCCCTAGAGGCATTAGTTCTGAGAGGATGCATACTCTGTAAATGAAAGAAATAGTGGATTAGACTAAGAGTTTAACTTGACCTCAGGCTCACTCGCACGATATGAATATTGAAAGAAGGAAAATTGTTCCTAAAACATCTCATAGCCTCTTGTACATAAATGTGGAGCGCACCATACCCATGCACAAGACCCTACTAGATGCGGCTTTTTGGACTTACTAGAATACTATTGAACCTTAGGCTCTGATACCAAGTTTGTAACGTCTCGAATTCTGAACCTCAGATGCTACACGGTACTCATAATCCCGAAGGACCACAAGCTAACCCTTGACTGGTACCTGCTGCAATAACTGTATAAACAACACTAAATATGCAAAAATTTGGCGGAAAACTTGCCATAAGGTTCAAAACTGAAATACAATTATAAAACTAAAAATTGTCTGAACATCTAGTCTAAAAAACTCTAACTGTCTGAATAAGGAATTGATGGAACATGTCCCCAACTAACTCCAACTATTGAAATAAATTGAATCTAATATAATAAAGAAATAATAGAACATCCTCGAATGATGAGGACTCACTGTTAGGTCTACTGCTGCTGACTGAAACTAAATTGTTATGGGTGCTCTAGATCTTGTGCGCCTGAACCTATGATATTAAACATCATAGCACAAGAAACAGGTATACGATCAATATGTGGGAATGTACTGGCATTCTATATGAGGTAAGGCTAAATGCAAGGGCTCATATGCATGAACAATAACTAACAGAATGATATGCAAGAGCTAGATTAGCATACATAGAGGATTTGTAACTACTAAACATACTGCACATACTGAGACTGAGTATCATAGAACTAAATTTGATAACTAATAACTGGATATACTAATAATCTGAGATTTTTGATAACTGAGTCTACTAGTACTGATATCTGGGATCAGGCCTATCTAACGAGTGATCCCTGAATCTTCTGATACTTTATGAAGTCTTTACTTACGGAATATGAGATCAGGTCTATCTAGAGAGTGATCTCTGAATCTATTGATAATGATATCTGATTGACTGAGTCTGAGATCAGGCCCATTTATCGGGTGATCTCTGAGTCTATTGATAATGAAAATGATTGACTGCATCTGAGATGAAGCCTATCTAGAGGGTGATCTCTGAATCTATAGAACTATCTAAGTTCCTTACTGAGCTAAGTGATTGTATCTAATAGTTCTGATTTCTCTAATACTGAGCTGAGGCCTATTATTGATATTGAGTCTGAGATTGAGACTGATTTTTGACTCCTAAAACTTCAACTGTGGTAGTGTTCATCTAACCGACATGCCCCAAATCTAAACTAGTGGGGTCCAATCTATAACCCCAACTGGAAGGGTGTCAGTACTGTGCCATGGGTAAAGACATCTTCTAAGACCAGGATACCAAGCCTATCTAACAGGTGACACCTCGGCAGAGCCAAGCCTAATCTAACGGGTGACCCCTGGAGGTAGTCAAGCCTAATCTAACGGGTGACTCCTCATCCTGCGCTGGCTACATAGTTTTGGAGTACAGGGATTGATACTAATGACTCTACCTAACTAACGGGGAATCCATCATCCCTTCCCTCGCTCAATGCTGAATCCTACTCCCAACTGAAAGACACTGAACTTATGTCCTAGTTCATACTAGGCTTGACTGAACTTTTACTGATCGTACTGATTATCTGAACTGAACTGGGTTCACTAAGTTCCGTTGACTGACGAAATACTATCGAATTCTATTATCTGGCTTAATGCTACTGATTTTTGAACTGAATACTTGAATACTACTGAGGTCTGAACTGAATACTAAACTGGACTGAAATTATACTGAGCTTACTAAATTTTTCCTAATTGTTTTTACTATCTGAGTTCTATGGATCATGGCTTGACTGAGTGTATCTTGAAAACTGACACTAGCTCTAGACATTAAGCTAAATTATTGGGTATTAAATACCCCCAGGACTCGATAGCATAAATAAATAAGACATGATAATTTTTGAACAACATTACAATGGTCTATCATTCACAATACACTCAACAAGGCATCTCTTCTAGCACTTGAAAGTCATAAACTTGCACATGATTAGGAATACATACCAACATATCATATTTTATTCACTAAGGCCTTTCAACAAACACTTGGCCTATATTGTCTTACACATAATTGGGGATTTCTTATCAACATGCTATAATAACTCTATCTCATTCACATAAACATTTTATCAAACATATAGGGAGTATGCTTTAATCATACAACATTCAATACTTCTAATAAACATGGATACATCAATCAACATACAACTTGAAGGGTTTATCATGAATATCATGTAATTCATCTCATACTAGGATCAAATCTTGTAACTTGCACTCTAAATCATGAATTAAAACTCAACAACAACATAATCATAAACTTCAATTCAAACAAATCTTAAATCATAATTCTTGAAGTTTTAAAAATGGATTCTTGGACTTCATGGGCGAAAGGAGTCATAAATGAACATCTAACATACCTTAATTATTGAATTTAAGAAAATTAATGGTGAAATCCTTGAGTTTCTTGAATGTTGGGTTGAAACTCTAAGCTTGTCCTTGAGAGAATTTTAGAGAAAAGAGTATATTTTGGTAAAAATAGGGCTGAATCTCGTGTTATAGGGTTATATAGGGGTGGGAAATTGACCCTTTTTCCCTTTAAAGGACGGAGCTGAAGTGCAGGAAAATTGCCCCAGCAGGAATAGGCAAGGCGCCACCCTACTTGGACCCCCGGACTAGCCAGGGCGCCTCCCTGCTTATACCCCCGGACTTAGTGGGGTGGCACGGGCTAATCGCCTAGGGCTACCGTTTTGAAAATCCAAACATGCATTTATGCTATCCGAAAAATTCTGAAACTTACACGATATTTACTCTTGACTTTTCCCATCGTGAATCAATTTAAAAATCGATAAACGAAGGTCGGGAAGTTCATGAAATAATTCTTTGAAGTTTGAAGGCTTAAAATGAGACTATAAGTCTTAACACTTAGCCAAATTTTCTAAGTGGGAAGCTTCTCTTAACATGCTTTAAAGAGATTTAATGACTAGGAAAATTTTTGGGGACTTACAGATATTAAATCTATCAATTTACCTAGTGCATCCTATGCATGTTCACTACAGAAAGTTCAAAGGGAAACCCACTTATCCAAATGCAATCAGTCTTTGCTTGATGATCACATACTTGTCCATAAAGTTTTACAAAGAGTATTCATTACCCCATTCATGTGTGGGATTGTTGGGTTCAATTGGTCTGAATGGAAAATGAAAAGTTGCTTGAAAGGGACACAACTCTTCGAGTAAAAGACATACTATTTCGGGAAAAGGTATGACTGTTTGGATGGTTGTGGCTGTTCAAAAAAGACACACTCTTTCGAATGGACAAACATGACTGTTCAGAAAGTATACACCTTTCCGGTGAAACATTGTCACCTTTCGAAAGGGGCACTTAATGGCTATATAAACCTGTATTTTTCCACAGGTTTAGTACGAATTTTTCTGCACTTGAAAACATTTCTTGTCTTCTAAAATACTCCGTGTGATCATCTAACTATTGAGTGAGTTTGAAGAGAATTTGATCGTTTGAGGTACTACTACAGTCGGATTGTTAAGCCATTTTAACCTGGGAGAAAATTCTGCAACCTCGGGTACTTGAGGGGAATTATTTCATTAAGGACACTCCGTTAATTTGGAGGACTTGACCTTTTCTGCTTCATCTAATTTTTTTTAAAATACTGAAAACACACTTCTTTGAAAGGTCGTTTTTTATCTTATGTTGAAGGTGTTGGAAACTTCATAAGTTTTCTTGATTTATTATTGAACTTGTGTTGAAGGTGTTTTTCCAAAATACAGATTTTTGAGTACCCAAAAACAACAAATTAACCCGTTCTCTTAATTGTCATGCTAATTTTTACTCTGATTTATGTGAATTGCAAGAAAAGGTCTCAGGGAAGGTAATTGGCAATGCTAGAGAATGTGGAGATCTTTATTTTCTTGACAACGGGAACAACTCTCTACAACTGAATCCTATTTGTTTGAACTCTACTTCTATTTTGAATAAAGTCATGCATTGGCACTATAGGCTTGGTCATCCAAGTTTTTATTATTTAAAACATTTGTTACCTCATTTATTTAGAAATAAAAATCCATCCTTGTTCCAATGTGAATTTTGTGAAATGGCTAAGCATCACCGATCTTTTTTTCCTTCTCAAAAGTATCAGGCTTCAAATCCTTTTATGATGATTCATAGTGATATTTGGGGACCATCTAGAATTTCAACAATGTCTGAAAAATGATGGTCGTAACTTTTATTGACGACCATACTAGACTGAGTTGGGTTTTTTTATTGAAGGACAAATCTGAGGTTAAAATGTGTTTGAGATTTTCTATGTCATGGTGGAAATACAGTTTAATGAGACAATCAATATTTTTCAAAGTGACAATGGTCGTGAATTCTTTAATGAACAATTAGGAAGTTTTTTTTTAGAAAAAAAGGGTTAGTACACTGAAGATCTTGTCCTGATACACCTGATACGCCCAAATTACAACTCTCGTTAGAAAGTGCAAGCGGTCGCTGTCAAATATAGAACCCAACTGGGTTGGGTGTCGAATCCCACAGGGAATACTATGATCACTAAGTATTGTGATTATTATTAGACTGTTGATCGAAAGTTCCAAGGTAAGGGGGGTTTCAGTTTAGGTGCACAATAATATTATCAGTGTAACGATGAGATGATATGTGTAATAATATTTGATCACAGAGAATGACAAATTAGGGTTATGTCCACCTTGTAGCTTCTACTTCTCTATTAACTATGAGTAATACGGATTTTATACATGCATGCACTTATAGAGAGACGTATTCTAATTCTAAATCCAAGTGTTTCTCAACCATCAAGGATTTATTCACCTTAGTTCTCTCGAATCCAAAGTGTACAACCAATTGTACGAACTCTCCAAGAAGTTAATCCTGCTAAGGCATTAACGTGTAAAATAGAGGTTGGAAACCCTATTTTCTTGTCACACTCTCTTTTCCAAACAGTAACTTTTCTATCGAACAAGTTATTGCTATAATGGCGCATTCCCTATGTTTGCAACCACGAGAATTCAATCAAAATGAAGAGAGTAATGATATAAGTGGATTAACACATCATAAATTCAAAAACCCATAGCAATAGAGAGTATACTACAAGGTTTCCATAACCCTAACAAATAAACTTAGCTACTCATGAATAAAACGGAAATCAAAATAGAAATATTCATCATACCAAAACTTAGAACGATCTTGGTGATAAAGATGAATAGCGAAAATAAGAGAGAAAAGCGTTTCTCTCTCTCCGTCCTCAAGCTAAGCCGCTTTCTCTCATTTTCAAAATAATACAGAATGTGAATAATCCCTAAAAATTTAGCAATAAGGCTTTTAATAACATCCTTCTCTAATAAATTGCTACTGCATCCTTAACTATTTAAAAATATTGTGTTTTCCCGGGAAAAAGTTCCCATACATCACATTCAGTCCAAAAGTTGCTTTCCTTTTTATGTGAAGTTTTCTTTGCTGTCCACAGGTCCCCAAAGTGCTGTAATCTTCCTCATTAGTACCTGAAAAGCATGCTAATCACATAGGTCAGCTCACTTAACTAAAAATAGACTAAAAGTGCAAGAATTATGTATTTTATCCTCAAAACTTAGCTAAAACATGGGTAAGTTATGGTGCTTAGACGTATAAATACGCCCAACATCAACACCTCAATAAAATGGCATTGCAGAAAGAAAGAATAGACAACTTTTAGAGGTAACGTGTGATTTAATGTTTACTAGTAAAGTTCCACAGTACCTTTGGGGAGAGGCTCTCTTGACTGCTACTTACCTTATTAATTGGATGTCATCCCGTCCTCTCAAATTTAAAACACCTTTTAATGTTTTCAGAGAGAGTTTTCCTAACTCTAGGTTAACTGCAGATTTTCCACTGAAAGTTTTGGGGTGTACAACATTTGTTCATGTTCATAATCGCAGTAAACTTGAACCGCGGGCTAAGAAGTGTGTTTTTGTAGGATATGCTCCAAGTCAAAAGGGATATAAGTGTTATGATCTACATGCTAGGAGGATTATTGTGACAATGGATCTAACTTTCTTTGAGTCTCAACTTTATTTTACTACTCATCTTCAGGGGGAGCATCACGTAGAAGATTCATTTTTTGAGGATATTGAGGAAAATGGACATCAGACAAATAAGGAGCTAGATATTAAAATAAATACTGATGTGAGGGATCTAGGAGAAGATATAAATAAGTGTAATCTAAATGATGAAAAGGGCAGTGATTTGAGAGATGATAGGGACCTAAATGACTTAAATGATAAAAACATTGATATTGAACCTATAGAGCCTTTAAATGACAAAAATAAAAAATGGAAATGGAGAACAAACAAAAGAAATACAGGTGTAATCGAGAAGGAACCAAACTCAAGACAAAAAGACCGAAGATTCTCACCACTGCCAAAAGTCAATTTCGCAAGACCTTACTGGAAGTCAAGGTAATCTTCCAACTGATTCTATTTCTAATTCTGTCTCTGGACTGGACCTACCTATTGC
The DNA here is from genome assembly GCA_030864215.1 of Capsicum pubescens. Lineage (NCBI taxonomy): Eukaryota > Viridiplantae > Streptophyta > Magnoliopsida > Solanales > Solanaceae > Capsicum > Capsicum pubescens. Next base: position 259,605,843 of record CM061541.1, read on the forward strand.
AAAACGCAAAGGTGTTAGAAATGCTCCTAAATATCCTATTTGTATGTTTGTGTCCTATAAAATGTTGTCTCTTAGTTATTCAGCCTTTACTTTACAACTTTCTAGTATGGAGATTCTAAAAACTGTGCAGGATGCTCTACGAGTTTCCGAGCGGAAGGAGGCTATTTTGGAGGAATTGCAAGCTCTTGAAAAAATGAGACATGGGAATTGGTGGATCTACCCAAGGGAAAGAAACCAGTGGGTTGCAAATGGGTGTTCACCACCAAATTCAAATAAGATGGATCCTTGGAGAGGTATAAGGCCCGCCTAGTATCTAAGGGATTTACACAAATATATGACATTGACTATCTTGAGACGTTTGCGCCAGTGGCTAAATTAAACTCAATTAGAGTTCTGTTGACAATTACGATAAATCTTGACTGGTCGCTTCAACAATTAGATGTGAAGAATGCTTTCTTGAATGGGCAACTAGAGGAAGAAGTCTATATCGAGCCCCCCTACCAAGTTGTGAAGAGAAATACAAGTCAAAAATATGCAAACTTAAAAAATCTCTTTACGTTCTAAAACGGTCTCCAAGGGCTTGGTTCGAAAGATTTACTCAATTTGTGAAGAAGCAAGGGTATGTGCAAGGACAAACAGATCACACAATGTTTACTCGACATTCACTAGAAGGAAAAATTGTAGTTCTTATAGTGTATGTCAAGGATATCATCCTCACAGGAGATTATGTGGCTGGAATAGGAAAACTAAAGGAGTGTCTTGCCTCAAAATTTGAGATAAAGGACTTAGGCGCACTGAAATATTTTCTCAGCATGGAGGTTGCACGATCGAAGAAAGGAATTATAGTGTCACAAAGGAAGTATGTTCTTGACCTGTTAAAAGAAATAAGAATGAGTGTTTGTAGACCAGCTAAAACTCCAATTAACCCGAATCTACAGTTTGCAAAGGAAGAAAAATTGATTTTTAGGGGAAAATATCAGAGACTGGTAGGAAAGTTGATTTACTTGTCACACACTAGACCAGATATTTCCTTTGTTGTGAGCCTAGTTAGTCAGTTCATGCATTCTCCAAGAGAAGAACACCAAGAAGCTGTGTATCAAATCCTAAGGTATCTAAAGAGTTCTCCTGGGAAAGAGTTGTTTTTCAGAAAGAATGAGCAAAGAAGTGTTGAGGCTTATACCGATGAGGATTGGGCTGGTTTATCTATTGATAGAATATATACATACGGATATTGTATATTTGTTTGGGGAAATTTAGTGACATGGAGAAATAAGAAGCAAAACGTGGTGGCTCGGAGTAGTGCTGAGGCAGATTATCGATCCATGGCACATGGAATTTGTGAAATGTTGTGGCTCAAGAGACTTTTGGAAGAACTAAGAAGACCAATGAGTTTGCCAATGAAATTGTATTGTGAAAATAAGGCTTCCATAAGCATTGCTCATAATCCAGTTCAACATGACAGAACAAAATATGTTGAAGTGGACAGACACTTCATGAAAGAGAAGATTGAAAATAGAAGTGTGTGCATTCCTTTTGTTCCAACAACTGAAAAAGTTGTAGATATTTTCACAAAAGGTCTTTTTAGAACTACTTTTGAGTCCTTTCTGAGCAAGTTAGGCATGTTCAATATTTACCTGCCAACTTGAGAGGGAGTGTCGAATGAGTTGGCAGATTAAGGCATAATCTGCTCCACTAATGAGCTGGCAGATTTGATTACAATCTGCTCCATAAATTGTCAGATATGATTGCAATCTGCTGCTGTAAATATGGACATCATATAGTGTTATTCTAGGAAAAATAGATTAGAGAGAATCCCTTGATACATGTATCTCCTAGGAATTAGGGATTGATTAGATTATTTGATTTTCTTGTTCACCTATAAATATTGTACAACTCTAATGAATAAAGACATACTTTTGTAGTATCCAAACTTTTATCTATATATATAAAAAGAAGTAACATCAAGTGATGTGAATAACAAAAGAAAAAATACATTTGGTCGCATCAAGTGATGAAGTTATCTAGCAAAAAGAGAAAGTAAGTGTTGGAACCTTTTTATCATAATGCTATATGGATACTGCTAACAGGTAATTAAGCGAACTGCAAGTACTTGCTGCAACTTCCAACCTTTATTTCTTCTGAAATTCATCCACGACTCTTTTTCATTACCTTTTGATTTGCTCTCCTCTAGCAAAAAATGCCTGCAATGATGGACACTATGAAAATGCTTGAAGTCATTATGACGACAATGAAGGTCACATGTGTTCAATTCTAGAGTTGACAGTTTTGATATATGTGGCTCAACTCAAAATGTTATTCAACAAACTATCGAGTCAACATGACTTGATTATTCCATCTATCCCATCGCAAAGCAGAAAGCATATCATCATGTTCTGAAAGCTAATTTAAGAGATAACTTGAATCCTTTAATTTACACTACCAGCCTCTTATAAAGGTATACTTAAAACAAAAACTCTAAGGAAGACTTGATAAAATAATTGGTGATAGAAACCAAGAACAAAAAAAGTTATCTATAGTATTCAGATAAGAGCTTAGACCAAGACCGGAATAACATGTACCGAGTGTCCATTTTAAACAAACATAGCACTGAATTTTGATTTCAATAACAAAACAGAATTTTACAAGTGATCCAGTATGGTCATTAACAAGGAACCTTCCTCTAACATGGCGATTAAGCACATGTACAACTGCACAAGTTACAAGTATATTAAGTCCCACGTTCCCAAGAGTCATGTTTGCACATAGTATCAGATAATATAAGTAACTAAGATAAGCCATGTACATATGTTAAAACGGTGCATGCAACATCTTGAATTGGTTATCGGCCTTCTGCCACACAACAACAACAATAACAACAAACCCAGTGTATTCCCACAAGGTGGGGTCTGGGGAGGGTAAGATGTACGCAAACCATACCGCTACCTCCGAAGAAGTAGAGAGGTTATTTCCGATAGACCCCCGGCTCAAGCTAAAGGATAGTAACAAGTGGATGGATGACATGATAAAATCAGGAATAAGAAATAGTAAATTGGAAATTAGAGAAATACTAAATACTCGAAAATAAGGGTGACACGAAATAAAAAAATAGGGACTAAGACATAAGACATAGGGCCCCCACCTAGTCTTACCATACACACACAAACCAAGGATACCTATGAACAAGCCTCGGATTACTAACCCGGCTACACCATAACACCCCAGACTGCAAGCTACAACCTACACACTCCCATTAGCCTTCTACCCTTATTCGTGACCTCCACACCTTCCTATCTAAGGTCATGTCCTCGGTCAGCTGGAGTTGCTCCATATCATGTCTAATTACCTCCCTCCAGTATTTCTTTGGCCTACCTCTACTCCTCCTGAAACCATACATAGCTAGCCTCTCACACCTTCGAACTGGGCATCCACGCCCCTCCTCATCACATGTCTGAACCATCTCAGTCTTTCTTCCTGCATCTTGTCATCTACCGAAGATACCCCCACCTTCTCCCAGATAATCTCATTTCTAACTCTATCCCCTCTAGTAAACCCACACATCCAACGCAACATTCTCATTTCTGCCACCTTCAATTTTTGGATGTGAGAGTGCTTGACTGGCCAACACTCCGCCCCATACAACATGGTCGGCCGGACTGCCACTCTATAGAATCTGCCTTTAAGCTTAAAGGGCACCTTCTTATCAGAAAACACTCCTGAGGTGAGCCTCCACTTCATCCAACCTGCTCCAATACGTTTAGAGACATCTTCATTAATTTCACTATTCCCCTAAATCGTAGACCCAAGATACTTAAAACTATACATGTTACAGACATCCTGGGATTCCAACCTCACCACTACTTCATCCTCTTGCCTCAAGTCACCAAACTTGCATTCCAAATACTCCGTCTTGGACCTACTTAACCTGAACCCCTTGGACTCAAGGGTTTGCCTCCAAACCTCCAATTTGTCATTTTCACCCCCCCCCCCCCCGTGTCTCATCAATTAGCACTACATCATCCGCAAATAACATACACCAAGGGACCTCACCTTGAATGCTCTGCGTCAACACGTCTATCACCAATGCAAATAAGAATGGGCTAAGAGTCGATCCTTGGTGTAACTCTGTCTCCAACGAAAAATACTCTGTGTCTCCTCCCTCCATCCTCACACGGGTCTTACCTCCATCGTATATGTCCTTAATAGCTCTGATGTACGCCACCAGAACCCCTCTCACCTCCAAGCATCTCCAAAGAACCTTCCTTGGGACTTTATCATATGCCTTTTCCAGGTTGATGAACACCTTATGCAAATCCATCTTCCTTTTTCTATACTACTCCACCAATCTCCTCACCAGGTGGATTGCCTCTATCGTTGAATGACCAGGCATAAATCCAAACTTATTCTCAGAAACGGACATGACCCTCCTCAACCTCCTCTTAACCACTCTCTTCCAAATCTTCATAGTGTGACTCAACGGCTTAATACCCCTATAGTTGTTGCAACTTTAAATGTCACCCTTATTTTTATACAGCGGAATCAACGTACTCCATCTCCAAGCCTCAGAAATTTTTGCAGTCTTGAAAATACCGTTAAACAAAATAGTCAACCACCTTAAACCTGCCTCACCAGCATACTTCCAAAAATCCACCAAAATCTCATCAGGCCCCGTCGCCCTACCCCTCTACATCCTATGAATATTCTCTCTGACCTCCTCAACCTTAATACACCGACAGTAACTGAAATCACAACTCTCCTCTGAGTGCGCCAGCTCCCCTAACTCGATGCCTCTGTCCCCCTCCTCGTTCAAAAATTTATGAAAGTAATCCTGTCATCTCTTCTTAATGTAAACATCCTCCACCAAAACACTGCCATCCTTCCCTTGATACACTTCACTTGATCTAGTTCACGACCCTTCCGCTCCCTAGCCTTAGCAAGCCTATACAACCTCTTTTCCCCGCCTTTCTCTTCTAACCCCGCATACAATCTCTCAAACGCCTCCGACTTAGCAATCGTAACCGCTAACTTAGCCTCCTTCCTTGCTACTTTGTAGACCTCCTTATTCACCCGTTTCTCTTCTTCATATTTACTCTCAATCAACTTAACATATGTCTCTTTCTTAAACTCTACTTTATTCTTAACTTCTTCATTTCACCACCAGTCTCCCTTATGACGTCCTGTCCGACCTCTCAAAATACCCAACACTTCTCTAGCAGTCTCCATGATGCAGTTGACAGCCTTATCACACATAGTATCCACGTCCCCTCTGCACTCCCACGCCCCCATTCCCGCCATCTTTTTCCCTATCTCCAGAGCACTAACCGGGGTCAAGCCACCCCACTTAACTCTAGGATGACCCTCCCCAGCCTTTTTTTTTGCACTTCTTGATAGACAAGTCCATCACTAGAATATTGTGTTGGGTCAAAAGATGCTCACTTGAAAAAACTTTACAGTCTTTACATAACCCCCTATCCCCCTTCCTAAGAAGCAGAAAGTCAATCTGGGTCTTGGCTATCGTGCTTTGGAAGGTAATTAGGTGATCCTCCTTCTTTGGAAAACTCAAATTCACTACCATCAGCCCAAAGGCCCTCGCAAAATCCAACATAGCAGCTCCATCACCATTTCTGTCACCGAAACCATAACCTCCATGTACATCATCATAACCTCCTAGTAAGACCCCAATGTGGCCATTAAAGTTCCCTATTATGACAATCTTCTCTGAGCTAGGCACGCTTATCACCACCTCGTCCAAGTCCTCCCAAAATTTTGCTTTCGCCTCCTCATTCAAGCCCACCTGTGGTGCATACACACTACTCACATGAAACAAAAAAAACCCAAAGACCAACTTAATCTTCATCAGCCTATCACTGACCCTCTTAACCTCCACCACCTGCCCTCTTAGCTCCTCATCCACTAAGATGCCCACTCTATTCGGATGCCTATCACTCCCTGAATACCACATCTTGTAACCATCCACATCCCTAGCCTTAGATCCCACCTACCTAGTCTCCTACACACACGCAACATTAATCCTCATCTTCTTAAGAATCTTCACCAGCTCTACGGACTTACCCTGAAGGGTCCCAATATTCCAAGACCCTACCCTCAACCTATCTTCTCTCGCCTCTCGCCCACCTCTAACACCCTTCACTAAACCTGCCCTAACGCCCAACCTATACCCCATACCTACCACAGCTCTCCCCTCCTCATCCCCTCCTAAAATAGCCCCCACCCCCAGCCCTCTCGGACATGAGCTTTGCTGATTTGTGGTTGGGTATCAGAATTTGACAATCTCTGAGATATAAATGTAGGTTGATTTGGTTAAGGCAAATCCATCTCACTACTTAGCATAAGAACAACAGACGGCATTGATGGTCTATCAGAAGCATGATATTGGACACAAAGCAGGCCTATATGAATGCATCTCAGCACCGTTATGGAGGAACGCGAGTCCAAAATTGATTTATCCATTAAGTCTAGTACTTTGTTTTCAGTCCATAGATGCAATGCCTGAAATCATTTTGAAATGACCATATTCCATGGTTAATCATACTATAAACTTGCATGAACAACTTATGGCAAGAGATCCCGTTGATTTTGCACTTACATAACTGAGAAGGTTAAGATGCCTTTCATGCTCATAAAACCCGTTGTTTCTCTTTCCATTGACAATCTCTAGCAGTAATATGCCAAACCTGTAGACATCAGATTTCTCATAAAATAGTCCTCCCATTACATACTCTGGTGACATATAACCGCTGCAACATATTTGATACAAGAACGTGTTGTTATTTTTTTTTACAAACTTTTTTGACGAAAGAAAAATGTATAAATAGCTTAATGAAAATTTGAGAAAAATAAGAAGTATTTACAATGTTCCCACTATCCTGTTAGTGTTTGCCAGCTCTTGAGTAACTTGAAAAGTTCTGGCCAATCTGAAATCTGAAATTTTTGGATTCATATCATCATCCAAGAGAACATTGCTTGTCTTCAGATCTTAGTGAATAACCCTTAAACAAGAATCACGTTGAAGGTAAACAAGCCCTCGAGCAATGCCTTCAATCATGTAGAAACATTTTTGCCAGGGAAGCTGATGGCTCTTTTTAGAATCTGATAGTGTCATTGACAATATCAAATTAGTTAAATAATTGAAGAACAAAAAGATTTACCAGCATCTTTTAAATGGCGAATGTCACTATGTATTCACGATGCACGCCTATGAAGGAAACAGAATCTTAAACACCAAATTCTCTGAACACTAAGTAACTGGCCAGTACCTTTAGCATGCTTCTTTTTCTTATGTTTCAATCGGAAAAGCTTTGATCAAACCATATGCCACAGCAGAAGCTATGATCGGAACTACTTACCAAATAACAAAGTATCTAAGCTTCCGTTAGCCATGTACTCATAAACTAGTAACTTCTCTTTCCCATGAACACAATATGCCAATATTCTTATGAGATTCTTGTGTTGCAGTTTGGAGATTAGCAAGACTTCATTCTTGAACTCTTTAATTTCTTGTCCTGAGTGACTAGATAATTTTTTCACAGCTATCGATTGTCCATCTTCCAGTTTTCCCTATATGATATTCATGATGATGGCTTTAGTTTTCACATTGGCAGCAGTTATTTATGTGTAAAAACAATCGGCAGACTGATATTACCTAGTAAATGGGGCCAAATCCTCCTGCACCAATCTTATTTATTTCACTGAAGTTATCAGTTGTAGTAGCCAGTTTTGTAAAGTCGAGAAGCGATAGTTTTGATGAATCTTTTGGCAATGCTTGCTCTTCCCAGAAATTGTTCGTAGACATTTCTCTTGAATGCTGATAGTTATCAGCCGGAATGTGGTCTTTAATCCTATTTCGTCTATATCCTGATTCTATTTTAGATCCACATTAGAGACGCATGAGCAAACATTGTAGATCAAACAATAATAAAAGAAAGAAATTTGTCCTCGGCAAATTGAGAGGTTACTAAAAAGATCAAAAGAATTTTATAGTGAAGCTCGACGCTACTACAACAACAACATCATACCCAGTGTATTCCCACCTAGTGGGGTCTAGGGAGGGTAGAGTGTACGCAGACCATACCACTACCTCAAGAGAAGTAGAGAGGCTATTTCCAATAGACCCCCGTCTTAGGACCAATAACAGTATAACAAATACAAAAAGTAAGAGAATACAAACTAGAATGGTACACAAAACAAACTAACAGTATAACAAACACAAAATATAAGTGCATAATAAACTAGTACGGGACGCTACTGGTGTACATAATTACTATATTGGTGATACAATCTTAAAATCGGGAGAATAGTTTACCTCTTTGATTTTCTTTCCATTTGCAGAAGATGCATCTAAGGATTCCCAATATGAAAATGCTTGAAGCCACTGTGAAGCCAATGATAAGTTCTTTCTTATGATTATCTGTCACGACCCGAGACTAGGCCCTAGCCGTGACGAGCATCCCAAACCATGAAGGCTCGGAACACCCATTCTCTATCTGGTTATCATGCACAACATTCATAATCATAATAAAATGTGGAATTAAAACTGAGTACGGAAAACGAGGTCAAGTTCTGCAATATTTCTGAATAATACTATCTGACATCAGTCTGCGAAATCTCTACTAAGAACATAAACATCTGTCTGAAAAGAAACTGGGACAAGGCCCCCAGAAAACCAAAAACATAATAAATAAGATAATGTCTAACATAATTAGGCCTTCCAAATAATAGAAGGCTCACCACTGTGAGATCAAGTCTGCAAATCCGAGAATGTCTACTGAGTAGCTGGACCCCTAGACTGTGCCTCAAAACCTGGAAGGAGGGGGGGTCAGCACAAAAGTACTGGCACGCGAAGCAATCCAAAAAAATAGTATAATGGAACATACATATATATATATACATATTAAGTGAAAGCAATTTTTCATCAAGACATCATGTATAAAACTATTTCTGAAAAATACATGGGCACTTTCTGAAAACATGTAACCTGTCTGTTCATTTCAAATCATGATCTGTGTTTTACTTCTGAGTTATGTGGTATTCCCCTACAAGTCTGATATTCCACGGGCTGTATGGAATCCGTCATTGACTCAGCGGGGAAGCCCCCAACCCAAGTGTGCCGCAAGGGTTGGAGTGTCTGAGTCTGATACGCCACAGGACATTTAAGTCAGCGCATAATAGTATACCCGGGTCGGCAAACCACGGTTTTAGTCAATGAGTCGCTTGAACTCAAGCCCTCTTCGGGGAACCACCTAACATCTTTGTATGCCCATTTGTAACCTTTTCTGTACATGCAACATTCTGAATGTCTAAAATCATGAAAGTCTGAAATGTCTGTTAGTCTGAGTCTGATATGGCATTAGTCTGAGTTGGTATCGTCATACCAAGACTTGCAAGTCATGATTTTTCTGAGCCATAATGTATTAAGCAAGAGCTTTCATTCAAAACATAGTTTAGACCACCAAAACATGTAACTGATGTAAAGGATTTCATATTCCGAAACTTAAAGTTCAATTCATGCAGAAATTTCATCAAACACCTGGTGGTCAAATGTCTTTAGCAAGTTCATGTATTCAAAATTGAAACACATTCATTCATATATGTATATAAACTGTCAAATCGCTTTGGAGATGGTCAAAAGACCAAAACAATGATGTTAAAACATCTTATACATAAATATATATACATAATTTAAAACCCCATTCTAAAACATGATTTTTCTATGCCCATGAGAATTTAGGAAAACCCCGCGTACCTTGTTCTCCACGAATTTTGGGTGTCTATCGAAGCCTACGTCGAGAGGATTCCAAATCTGTAATTTGTTTCATGAACCCGCGGTTGAATCTTGAGTTGCTTGAGTTTTAATGTTGAAACCCTAGGGAGAGTTCTTGAGCAATTTTGGGAAAAGTATGTGTATTATGGTGTTTGAGGGATTAAATCCCGTGTTGGTGGTATATATAGGGGTGGAGGATTACCAAAATACCCCTAAGGAACAATTAAGGTCAAATCTGTCCCTCAGTTGACAGTTTGGTAGACTGGAGTAAATCGATTATAACTTTTTACTAATATACTCAAATTGGATGAAACCAACTGCAATTGAAAGAGGACTCGAAGAGATTTTGTTTGATATATTATAGCTCACACATTTCATTATATACAGGGAGTTATGATCGTTTGAAATTGACCCTGAAATGCTGAAAACTGGGCAATAGTCTATGCGTTTTGCTACTGTTTTTAAATCCAAACGCAGCCTTATGCATTCCGAAAAATTCCGAAACTTATCCGAGATGTACTATGAGATTTCCCGATCATAACGCAACTTGAAAATCTAAAAGCGGATGTCGGGAAGGTTGAAAATTTGTATCCCAAAGATTGCCAGCTAAAATGACTCTAAGTCCTCATTACACTTAGAAAAATTTTCAAGTTTTTAAGTCTAAGGGCACTCTATTAAAGTCTAATCCATGCACGACTTTTACAGGGTGTTACATTATCTCCCCCTTGGGATCATTCGTCCTCAAATGATGGGTAGGAACTTGTTGAAGCCTTAAATATATGGAATAACGCGGACATGACATGTCCTCTAATAAAAATACACTGATCTGAACATTTGGAATCTGAATTTAATGCATGATGCATGAACTGGGCTATACTCGTAACTACTGGTATACTCTATCTTCGACTAGTAGCATGTCTGAGATTTCGAGTAGCATGAATAAGTGCAAAGACAAGAAAACAAGTCATGCGAATCTGACTGCTAAACTGACTTAATGGCCATACAGACTGAATTATACTACACCCTCATACTTAACTGGAGTATTCTCTTCAACACTCTCTCTAAGGAAGCTCTAGCAGTAATAGGGAACCATGAATCTTGGGTATGGATTGCACAAAACATCCCACTGAGGAAATCACAACATTGACACTACTCTGCAGTCTGGAATATAGACATATAACTCCTAAATTAGGATAGAATTTTTAGACCTTTGGCAATACAACTTCTTACTTTAAGGCTTAGAGCACTTCCCGAATATCCCTTAACTATACTATTCCCTATAAATATCATATTCATTCAACTCAGCTTAAAATTCTCATATGAGCATTGATAATGTTTTTTTTTCTACTAATGTCTAAAATATCTTAATCCTTACCCCGCGATCAAGCCTAACTCTAAATCACAAAAATACAATATGCTACACCACGCTAATATTCTAAACCATATGATGCCACCTTCTATACCTCTTTTAAAAATCACATCCTAAGCATAACATGCCTTACCACTTCAATGACTACACTGAACTCTTAATATGAAGTCGCTAATGCATATGGCGACCTTCCACTACAATCCCAAAACGTCGTTCAAGCCTAATTTATAACCACATGTTAACTTCAAGGCAAACACCCATAAGTAGATACTTCACATAGTTTCTAAACTACTATCAATATAACTCTCACGCGCTATCCTAAAAACATACACACACAAACTTTTCCACTAACCATCACATGTATCAAAGACTTGTCCCCAAATCTTACTCCATACTTATGGCCTTATCTAAACAAGCATACTATGATCTTCCATCAACAAGAACATTTACATCAACACCACTATCATTGCATAGGAAGGGTCACTAAAAGGTTAAAACATAAGACCCTCAAGCGTGAAAAAATTCTTTATATGGGACTGAGCACACTATAAAGAGTGAGTACATGCGTCATGAGTTGCATGACCTCAACTAGAGTTCATAACATAAGGAATGTGATTCCGACTACTTGAATGAACTAGAACTCATTATCTTGGAATTGGAAGAGTGCGTGACTCTCTATCATATACCGGAATCATGAACTATTATCACGGAACCGCATCGTAAGGCATGAGTAAGCATCCGGATAACAAAAAAAAAAGTATTGAGGTAGGAATGGGTTGAGATTCACCCTTACTTTCTGATGTTCTAAATCACACTGCATCACTACTAGAATCTGAGAGCCTTACTTGGTTATTCGTTCTATCATCTCCCACTTAGCTTCAAGTTATCATCTAGCATTTGGGAGATCCCTTACCAGATTCTAACTGAACTACACTTACTGCACTCTAGGGTCTGAAAAATAGACAATACATGCATATCATAGAACTCAACCCGAATGACTACCTTCTGGGATACACTCTATCTTTCCATAGCCACCAATAGTCAAAGTATAATGTTTGCACACTTATTTCTATCCGTTCAACCTTCAAAACTCAAACTTAGATTCTAACACTTAACATGGATATCACCAAGCCTTTGATGAACCATACCACTTCCGTCCTAGCATACCAATATTGCTACTCCAAACTTATATCTCTCTACCATGAGAATCGAGATCACATCAAAAGGCTCAACACTATCAATCAAGGCTCCTTAACTTGGCTATCTAGAACACCATATATCATCTAACTAGTCTTTTTCCAACTAGCAACTCCATGGTACCACTAGTCACACACAACATGTAATAGTCTTAGAGAAATGCCACAAATCCATATCGCCTTGGGCATACTTACACACCATACCCACAACATTATACTTCATTACGAATCAATTTAAACTTAAGCCATTTCACACACCGTTCAAGCCTATTAGATCACTTTCATATAACTAACATCATTGATCAAGAAATCATCACATCCACCTTTATGAACTTCAACTATTCAAACTTAATATCTAGTGCTATGCATGACTTACAACCCAACCTTACACAAAATTTTTACTTGGAAACTATAAGTAAACATCACGAAACACTAGTGCACTAGAACTTCATAACCATAATAATCGATCATGACCTAACGGTTTACCTTATCATCATTCCGTTAGCATGTACTATTTCAGCACCTCAAGCCTACTAAATTAATCCCACAAAATATGCATCAACAAACTCTTGCCACTATTTACCACCACACCATTTAAATTCAAGCCTATAGTTTAGTATCAATCATCTACCACCAATGAAGAATGCAACATAATATAAATACACTAATCCATCAAATTGGGATATTCTACCCAAATATCTCAAAAATCTACTACATACCTTCTCACAAGTAGCACTAGTTTACAACTACCAATGAAAAGAGGGTCAAGGGGGTTAAAGCCTCATAATAGACATGGTCAACCTTAATCTTATATTATAACCCCGTACAATTGTATCTACTTATACGGATTTCTCACCTCATACTTACTCATTCATTCATACATTTAGACTTCCTTCAAATTCCTCAAACAACCATGAGTCTATAATCATAACTTACTCGCTAATATAGCCATTTCCACATTCAAGCAATCAACAAATCACCCTGACCAACAACTCCTTCTCTACCTTCAACTAATAACACACAAGGATGAATCACTTCATTACCAACTCTATCTCATGCAAACAGATTCAGCCATACATATATTAAACCAATGAAAGAACAACAAGTTGGACAACAAGTTAGACAACAAGTTGCTAGTGAATCAAAACAGGCCTCACACGGCTTCACTAGACTTTGATTTTGTATTTTGAACAAGAAAATGAGATGGATGACAAGGCAACTATGCTAGTGAATCGAAAGAGCCCCACACGGCTTCACTAGACTTTAAATTTTATTTTTTTTTCAAAAACATCATGATAACAAGATTACATATTACAAGGGATAGAAAATTGACACCTAATATTTAATGGTCTAAGAATATACATATTATTCTGTATAAATAAAAATCTGAGTAAAACACTTCCTCCATGGACTACCATACAATCCACACATGCTGCTAGCTACCACATTAGTTTATCACTATAAAGGGGTAAATCATCCTCAAACATCGATTATTCAACTGAAATATTCATTTACACAAAATCACCCTCACTCTGACTTCTAACTTTGTGACTTTACATCACCAACTTCTTGGTCCAATATCACTACCAATAGGTCATGACAACAACACTTTAACTTATGCTACTATTTGGGTAGAAATATAGTTCCAACATTCTGCTATACATTGTCCACAACTGTAACAAGATTTTGAGAGGGACAATATACACTTAATACCTTAAGCTGGAATGCACGATTCCATCAGGATCAATATTTACATCAGAATCAGCATATATTGATGCACTAACAGACTCCTATCGAGTTTTTCCATAATTTTTAAAATCTTATAGAACGTAATCGAAAAGGACTATATCATGTATACTCTAAACTTTTTGCACTTGAATCAACCCAATAATGGGACAATTTAGACTCTGAAGCACGAACTAAATCACAAAGAAGGGAAACATTCCTAAACGCCTAGTAGCCTCATGTTTATAAGTGTGGCGCGCTACACACCCATAAATAGAACTCTACTCGACGCAATTTCGCAGACACCCTGGGACCATGAACCGTGCTTTGATACCAAGTTTGTCATGACCCGAGCCTAGGCCCTAGCCGTGATGAGCATCCCGAACCATGAAGGCCCGGAACACCCTTTCTCTATCTGGTTATCATGCACAACATTCATAATCATAATAAAATGCGGAATTGAAACTGAGTACGGAAAACATGGTCAAGTTCTGCAACATTTCTGAATAATACTATCTGACATCAGTCTGCGAAATCTCTACTAAGAACATAAACATCTGTCTGAAAAGAAACTGGGACAAGGCCCCCAGTAAACCAAAAACATAATAAATAAGATAATGTCTGACATAATTAGGCCTTCCGAATAATAGAAGGCTCACCACTGTGAGATCAAGTCTGCAAATCCGAGAATGTCTACTGAGTAGCTGGACCCCTAGACTGTGCCTCAGAACCTGGAAGGAGGGGGGTCAGCACAAAAGTACTGGCACGCGAAGCAATCCAAAAAAATAGTATAATGGAACATACATATATATATATATATATATATATATATACATATTAAGTGAAAGCAATTTTTCATCAAGACATCATGTATAAAACTGTTTCTAAAAAATACATGGGCACTTTCTGAAAACATGTAACCTGTCTGTTCATTTCAAATCATGATCTGTGTTTTACTTCTAAGTTATGTGGTATTCCCCTACAAGTCTGATATTCCACGGGTTGTATGGAATCCGTCATTGACTCAGCGGGGAAGCCCCCAACCCAAGTGTGCCGCAAGGGTTGGAGTGTCTGAGTCTGATACGCCACAGGACATTTAAGTCAGCGCATAATAGTATACCCGGGTCGGCAAATTACGATTTTAGGCAATGAGTCGCTTGAACTCAAGCACTCTTCGGGGAACCACCTAACATCTTTGTATGCCCATTTTTAACCTTTTCTGTACATGCAACATTCTGAATGTCTAAAATCATGAAAGTCTGAAATATATGTTAGTCTGAGTCTGATATGGCATTAGTCTGAGTTGGTATCGTCATACCAAGACTTGCAAGTCATGATTTTTCTGAGCCATAATGTATTAAGCAAGAGTTTTCATTCAAAACATAGTTTAGACCACCAAAACATGTAACTGATGTAAAGGATTTCATATTCCGAAACTTAAAGTTCAATTCATGCAGAAATTTCATCAAACACCTGGTGGTCAAATGTCTTTAGCAAGTTCATGTATTCAAAATTGAAACACATTCATTCATATATGTATATAAACTGTCAAATCGCTTTGGAGATGGTCAAAAGACCAAAACAATGATGTTAAAACATCTTATACATAAATATATATACATAATTTAAAGCCCCATTCTAAAACATGATTTTACTATGCCCATGAGAATTTAGGAAAACCCCGCGTACCTTGTTCTCCATGAATTTTGGGTGTCTATCGAAGCCTACGTCGAGAGGATTCCAAATCTGTAATTTGTTTCACGAACCCGCGGTTGAATCTTGAGTTGCTTGGGTTTTAATGTTGAAACCCTAGGGAGAGTTCTTGAGAAATTTTGGGAAAAGTATGTGTATTATGGTGTTTGAGGGATTAAATCCCGTGTTGGTGGTATATATAGGGGTGGAGGATTACCAAAATACCCCTAAGGAACAATTAAGGTCAAATCTGTCCCTCAGTTGACAGTTTGGTAGACTGGAGTAAATTGATTATAACTTTTTACTCATATACTCAAATTGGATGAAACCAACTGCAATTGAAAGAGGACTCGAAGAGATTTTGTTTGATATATTATAGCTCACACATTTCATTATATACAGGGAGTTATGATCGTTTGAAATTGACCCTGAAATGCTGAAAACTGGGCAATAGTCTATGCGTTTTGCTACTGTTTTTAAATCCAAACGCAGCCTTATGCATTCCGAAAAATTCCGAAACTTATCCGAGATGTACTATGAGATTTCCCGATCATAACGCAACTTTAAAATCTAAAAGCGGATGTCGGGAAGGTTGAAAAGTTGTATCCCGAAGATTGCCAGCTAAAATGACTCTAAGTCCTCATTACACTTAGAAAAATTTTCAAGTTTTTAAGTCTAACGGCACTCTATTAAAGGCTAATCCATGCACGACTTTTACAGGGTGTTACATTATCTTCATCTAAAATATGTTTACTTATAATACAGAAAGGTGACAACACAAAGCAATTATAATCATGTAAGCATAATGGTGAGAGTTGAACTTACCTAGTTCAGAATAAGCAAAACGAAGGAACAAATCCACGCCATCATACGGAAAATGCTGAACATCCATAAGTTCTGAAGTCCAAACTGATACAAGTGAAATGGCCGCCTTAGCTTTCGATGGCATCATTCAAAGTCACTACATGAAGAATCAAGTTTTGGTCCCATGGAAGGCACGGGATCATACTTTTAGGGGTTATTTTGAGCATGCCATCAAACAAACCGGTGTGTGGAAGATTTCTTGGAGCCTTGAAGACTGGAGGTCTCACGGGTTTGGACCACATTTGATGGTTCACGGTTTTGTCCCCTTTTATTAAGGTCATTTTGGTCACTTAGGCTCAAGGTCATTTTGGTCTTTTAGCCTTGTCTAAATGACACTCCATTTCCACCCACCTCATTAGGGGCATTGGAGTCATTTTATCTTTCTTTTGTAATATACTATATATAGTCTATTTTAGGTCATTTCTCTTTAGTTAATGAATGATGAACATTTGAAAGACTTATTCTCTCTTTGGAGAGTGCAACACCTTAGTATAGTTCTTAGTTAGGGCTTGGAAAAGTCATCCTTAGTATAGGGCTTGGAAAAGTCAATATTGTTCTTTGCTTGGAAACGGCGGATCTTGAGGTGAGTGATTCCCTTGGTGGTCACCGTAAGAGTGTGTTGTTGTTGTTACATTAATTAGGGGTTTAGTGTTTGAATCACACTTTGTTCCTAAGTCTTGTAAAAAATCTATATCTCACTATCTATCCTTTTATTCTTGTAATCTTGTTATTGTTTGTAGTGGACTGTTTTTGTGTCTTGTTGAATCCAAAAATTTGTGTTCTTGTTATCATCTTTTTCTTCATGATTTGTGGCTGTTTTGGGTGTCAAATACACCTTTGTTTCTTGTATTCTTGTTGTATTTGTCTAATCCGAGTGAGGTCTCCATTTGGTCCACGATTTGTTATGATTTGTGGACTGTTTTGGAGGGTGTATTGGACTGTTTTTGTGGTTGTTTCGTGTTTCTCTTGTTTGTCTTGTATCATTTGGTATCAAAGCATGGCTTGATCTTGTTCCTACAAGATCAATCTTGGGCTTGGTAGTTGAAAAATACGAAAAAAAAAAAAAAAGTTGTGTCCTTAGCTGAGAAGTTGGATTCTTGTTGTTGTTGTCTTGGCTGAAAAGTTGAGTCTAGATCTAGGTGTTCTTTTGTTTGATTTATTGTTTCTAGTGTTAGCTTTCTTCTTCTCTAACAATCTTGAGTCTAGCTCTAAAATTGAGCTTGAATTGTTGAGATGGTTGTTGTGAACAAGTTAATGGCCGTGTATTGATGTTGTTGTTCTTGGACGTGTGGTGACCTTTCTTGTGTACTTGGGCTGGACGTTTTTGGTGTTGTTATTGTTCTTGAAAAGTTTTTGTGTTCTTGTTGTTCATCCGAATCTTCACCCCTTGTTAAGACCAAAACACCACACTAAAGGACTTGGCCGTTTGTTGGAAGTTTGTAGTTGACCTTTTTGTTGTGGAATTGTTGTTGTTCTTGGGAGATTGTTGTTGATTTTCTTGGTGATTGTTGAAGTGTTCTTAATGTTCTTCCAAACCTTCATACCTTGTTAAAATAAAGTAAAAGTTAGATCCAAAAAGGTGAAGAAAAAGTGTGAGAACTTTGTTAGTCTTGAAAGACTTACCATCACTCACCCACAAGTCAATCACATCTCAATCACTTTTCCAAAAAAACAAGGGTCCATGTTTTAGGGAAAAGTACTACAAAAGTCAAGTCTTGAAATTTGAAACTTGAGAAAAAAGGCTCAAGACTTATTCTTCCCTCCTTAAAACAAATTCCACCCATCCAAATTAAAATTGGTCAAGACATGGGCTTAGGAAAATAAAAATTGTAGAAACCGCAACCAATACGTGGCTGCCACATCATCAAGTTACTGTTGACGTATCGAATTTTGGCTCAAATTTTAGATTATTAGTTTCACTTTATTGTTTCCTTAGTTTCTTGTCTTGATTCTAGAATTAATTAACAACTAGTAATCACCTACTTAGTTGTAGATTAATTGTTGAATCCGTTCCTTTCGTGTCTTCATTATTTGTGTTCTTTTTCTCATTTTTAACTCGTAGTAACTTCTTTATTTCAAGTTCGTAAGTAAATTTTATTTTTGTGTCTTGAGTCGATCAAACAAGAATCTATCCCGACCGCCAAGTATAGTTGACATCCTATTGACTACCGGAGTATAAGCAACTTTCAATATTCGTCGCTCCAATTGTAAGAATCACAAAGGTGAGTGTATACGAGTGTTAGTGAGAAGTTTTACTACTAATCTTGTTTGTTCATTCTGTAGGTACAAAGGTGATATAAGGGGAACATGTCTTCAATAGACGGGGATTATTGTGACTACGACGTGGGAGACTATGATTGTAGTAAAGGGTTTTATGGCTACGAAGTTGAGGGAGATTGTGGGGTCTATGAAAATAGCCATGATCAAAACTTGGGCAGATTAGAGGGTCTCAGGTTTAGGGGAGAAAATGAGGGGAATGATGTGCCTAGTGCTTATGGTGAATTTGGAGATGATGTAGGACCTCGTGATGGTTCTTGTGATGAATTTGGGGCATGTTAAGAGTCTTATACTTCCCAATCTGAACCTACATTTGGTGTTAGGTATAACCCTTTCATTCTCAAAGCTTATGAGAGCTATGATGAGAATACGCGTGTGGAGTGTGAAAGATCATATTCTTCACCTTATAGTACTTCGTATCAAGGTCAACATGGTGTGATTGGTTATACTAGCTATAGTAGAGGTTGTCCCATGAGAAGAAGAGGGCAAGCATCTCCAAAACCGACGGGTACTCGTGTGCCGTACAATGTTGATCCAAGGAGGAGTGTACACTCCAGAAAGGTGACTATTTGTGGGATAGCGGGCTGCCTTATGGTGTTGAATGATAGGTACTATGGAAACTACATTCTTTCATCCATGGTTGACTACTTGGGGTTATTTCGAGAGCCTTTACTTGTTCCATACTACTTGGGTGAGTTCAAGGTTACCGAGAGGGTAAAAGTTGTCTTCTCCCAATTTGATTACCATGAGGAGGTGTGGTGCGATGTTTTTTCCTTAATCTACGGTCATATGAGCTTGGGTGCCGATTGGTTTTCACTATATCAAGTTCCTAACGTGCAAAATTGGCCTAATGTTGTAAGAGATCACTGGGGAAATCGTCTCATAACGTACTTGCTACCCAAACTGCAAAGAGAAATGCTTACCTACTCCAATCCAATTTATGATGAGAGACAAAAGATTAAGAGGAGTAAGGAAGTGCAAGGTGGTAATCCGAGAGTGGAAAAGGAGATGATATGTGGAGCGAAGTGAGAGGATTTCCACCAAACCGTGCTAAGATTGGTTGTCCTTCCATTTTTAAGGACATTTGTGTAGGTACCAACATGGCAAGCGAAGGCAAACAATGCCAAAAGGAAGTTTATGCCCAAGCTTGTGGAGGACCTTCACCTCACGACAAGGAAGAGTATACTCAAGATCTTAAAGGTAAAATAGCTAACTCTTACACTTTAGTGCATCTGAATGAAAATTGTGTGGCTAGTAAGCCATTGAGTGTGAGTAGTAGCTTACTTATTTATGAGTCTAATGATTTCTTGCCTCTTGTTGATGAAGCACATATTATGAGTTTAGATACACTAGTTGATCCTACTGATGATGAAATTGACTCTTCTTGTAAGATCAATTTATGTCCACCTAGTGTTGAAGCTTATATGTTGAATGGAAGTACATCGTCTTGTGTAATTGGTGTTGATCAACTTGTTTGTGAAAATTGTCCCCCACTTGAGTATGTGTGTGATGTGCTTAATAGAACTCAAGTGAGTGAAGTATTTGAAAATGTTGGTCAACAAAGTGGGAGTGAACCCGAGATCTCTTCTTGGGGTAATCTTGTGTTTGGAACATCCTTGAAACTTGATATTGATCATTTAAAGTATGAGGAACTTACTTATTCCAAATTTTTTCGTGAGGTAGATCACACTCTCTTTAGGTGTAATGTCTTGTTTGAAGATGATTTAAACACTTCTAATAAGGCTAGTGGAGAAAATGATGGTATATCTTGCCTTGGAAGCTATAGCCTATATGCTAACCCACTTTGGTGTGACAACATTCCTCCTAAAGATGGAAATCTCTTCTTGGAAGATGAGAGTACTCTTAGGGGTAAGGAATGTGTAGTTGCGGAAGCTACTTCTTCTTTTACTTTGTGTGACTTTATTGTTGAGAGTACTCATGGTTATTATTCGGAAACTAGTAGGGAGTACACACATGAGGGCACCTTGGTAGAAGTCGATTTGAGTGATACCTTTCTCTACTCTCTATTTGCTTTGGATGATATGTATGCTATTATAGAGAGTATGTCGTTTAGTTTAGGAGCAGACCACGGGAAAAGGGAGTATTGTCTAGACCCGTGTCAATGGCTACTTTTCCCATTTGACCCCGGTGCCAAATGTATAAATGGTGATGTTGGTGCACCCAACTTATTGCTTGGTCTACATGACAAGCAAAGTATCACTCTTGGTGTATCCCATAACCAAATCATTTGTACATCTTTTATTGAGTTTTAATACTCACTTCAAAGGATTCTTGGTTATACTTCAAGTATGTACCCCCTTGGCATGATGATGTTTATTATTGTTCTAACCCTAACCCTCATGCCATGAGGATGTTGTGCTTGTTTGTCCTTTCTTTTGTTTTGCAAGGTACGGATTCGAGGTTGAATCCTTTTCAAGAAGGGGAGGATGATACAAGTGAAATGGCCGCCTTAGCTTTCGATGGCATCATTCAAAGTCACTACATGAAGAATCAAGTTTTGGTCCCATGGAAGGCACGGGATCATACTTTTAGGGGTTATTTTGAGCATGCCATCAAACAAACCGGTGTGTGGAAGATTTCTTGGAGCCTTGAAGACTGGAGGTCTCACGGGTTTGGACCACATTTGATGGTTCACGGTTTTGTCCCCTTTTATTAAGGTCATTTTGGTCACTTAGGCTCAAGGTCATTTTGGTCTTTTAGCCTTGTCTAAATGACACTCCATTTCCACCCACCTCATTAGGGGCATTGGAGTCATTTTATCTTTCTTTTGTAATATACTATATATAGTCTATTTTAGGTCATTTCTCTTTAGTTAATGAATGATGAACATTTGAAAGACTTATTCTCTCTTTGGAGAGTGAAACACCTTAGTATAGTTCGTAGTTAGGGCTTGGAAAAGTTATCCTTAGTATAGGGCTTGGAAAAGTCAATATTGTTCTTTGCTTGGAAACGGCGGATCTTGAGGTGAGTGATTCCCTTGGTGGTCACCGTAAGAGTGTGGTGTTGTTGTTACATTAATTAGGGGTTTAGTGTTTGAATCACACTTTGTTCCTAAGTCTTGTAAAAAATCTATATCTCACTATCTATCCTTTTATTCTTGTAATCTTGTTATTGTTTGTAGTGGACTATTTTTGTGTCTTGTTGAATCTGAAAATTTTTGTTCTTGTTGTCATCTTGTTCTTCACGATTTGTGGCTGTTTTGGGTGTCAAATACACCTTTGTTTCTTGTATTCTTGTTGTATTTGTCAAATCCGAGTGAGGTCTCCATTTGGTCCACGATTTGTGGACTGTTTTGGAGGGTGTATTGGACTGTTTTTGTGGCTGTTTCGTGTTCCTCTTGTTTGTCTTGTATCACAAACTGTGCAATTAATTCCATCTGGATATGCATAGGCTGTACAGGAACAGTTATTCAGGCACCAGTTTTCGCAGTTCTGAGCGCCATTTTGATCATTTAAATATATAAAGTGATCTGGCAATTTCACATTACTCAGTTGCAAAAACTTGTCGTTTTTGGATACCTTTGGGGCTACATCACTTGTACTTATTTCACATAGAAGTTTAGTTCTCCTCATACAGCCACCAGTCCAATTTCTTCTGATCCATTCATCAGTTGACTTTGGTATAAATCCTCTCAAGCAATCATAGACCGGAGACTTATTCTTGTCACAAACACTATAAGGACCATAAATTCCATAAAAATCGCATGGATTCTCTAGTACTTTCCACGAGTCGATCCATGCATTCAGTTCTTCATCCCATATAATCATTTGAAATAGCCCTGATGAACTTAGGACCACGATTGTGACATAAGGATCGTCAGAAGTATTCAAACTGAGAAAGGCAGATTCCTGTTGCTTGTTTACTATTACATTTACATAATTTGGAGACCCCTTGCTGCCATCGGGTATGCCTATGAAGTTCCCCCAACCCATGGGCCACCTCTGTAGAAAGGCCTCAAGTGATTTGTCCAAATGAAACCTTAAGGTGGCATTTCTACCGAAAGTCCAGCAATGAACTTTCCAGGCGATGGATCGTCTTTAGCCTGCCAGGACGATAAAACAAGTTTCACGCCAGCCCTGGTGTTGTATCCAATATTCATTCCTGATAACAATGTATCACAAGGATAGTCAAAACTATTCCATAAAGATGTTCCCGAGACGTTGTCTTTAAGAATGAGTTCCCTTTTGTCTGTAAGTACACCAATTGTTTTATTAGAAAAGATAGACACATTGGTTGACCAAACGGTATTCTGGTTGCCATTAACAATTCTGAGGTTTGTTAGGATCGAATTGCACATACACACTAGATCTGAGAAGAGGATGAAGAAAACTAGAGAGTGAAAGTTCGTGAGGAGAAAGAGAGAGAGATCTGTAAGACTAGATTTCGTGGTAACACCCGTGGGTAAACTCCACGGCAGACGGGTTATTTATATTAATGATTTCGTGGTATTTCTTGAAGTAGCAGAACTGATCCTTTTCACTTCTGCGGAAGCCACTCTTGCTCATAAATGAGTCAAACTTTTTGTACCACTGTCTAGGTGCTTGATTCAGCCCATACAAGCTCCTGTTGAGATTGCACACCATGTGTTCTTTTCGTAGAACTACAAACCCCTCTGGTTGCTACATATAGATTTCCTTATCCAATTCTCCATGTAAAAACGTCTATTTTCTCAAGATGCAACAATACTCAATAAAATTCGGATAGTAGTTAATTTCACAACAGGAGAAAATATTTTAGCATAATAAATACCTTTTTTTTGTGAATATCCTTTGATTACTAACCGAGCCTTGAACCTTCTTTTTCCATCTAGTTCTGCCTTGATTCTGAACACACACTTGTTCAACAAGGCTCTCTTTCCTGCAGGTAACTCAGTCAACATCCACGTATTATTCTTCTCAAGTGAGATCATCTCATCATCCATGACTTTCTCCCACTTGATTGAATCCTTCATCTGCAGGGCCTCAGCAACAGACTCTGGTTCCCCTTCATCAGTCAGCAACAGATAATGTAATGATGGTGAATACCTATCTGGTGCTCTAATGGTCCCGGTTGATCTCCTCTAAACCTGCTCAGGTGTCACTTGCTCCACCTCTGGTTCTTCAATGACAATCTCTGGAGTTTGTTGAGTTTCTGTTGTAGCATCTTTGGGTGTATTCTTCGGTAACTCAAGCTCAACTCCCACTTGCTTTGTAGTCTATTGAACCTTTTGCTCTCTATCCTTGTACAAGACATTTTCATCAAATTTCACATCATAATGTCTTAGGATCTTCTTGTTCTTGTCATCCCAAAACCTGTACCCAAACATATCAGAACCATAACTTATAAAGTAGCACTTTATAGCTTTAGCATCAAGCTTATGTCTATTCTCTAGATCAACATGAACATAAGCAGTGCAACCAAAAGTTCTCAAGTGAGAATACTTGAGTTCTTTTCCTGTCCATAGTTCTTCCGGAATCTTGAACCCTAGAGGAACCGATGGTCCCTTATTGATAAAGTATGCAGCTGTGCTCACAGCATCTGCCCAAAACATCTTAGGCAGCCCACAGTGTATCCTCATGCTCCTTGCATGCTCATTCAATATTCTGTTCATCCTTTCAGCAACTCCATTCTGTCTTGCCTTCCTAGGAACTGTCCTCATAAATCTGATTCCCTCAACTGCACAGAATTGTTTGAATTCTGACTTGTCATATTCTCCTCCATTATCAAACCTCAGGCATTTGATAATCAAGAAAGTCTGATTTTCAACTTCAGCTTTCAACCTCTTGGAAGTAGCAAACACATCTGACTTATGTTTCAAGAAGTAAACCCATACCTTCCTGCTGAAATCATTAATGAAGGTGACATAGAATCTGGATCCAGCAGGTGATGAAATGGGAGATGGTCCCTAAACATCTGTATGTACCATTTCCAATCGTACTTTCTTCGGCTCTCTTGCAGTCTTCGTGAAGTTTACTCGGTTTTGTTTGCCCATAACACAGCTCTCACAAAGACCCATATCAACAGATTTCAGCCCCTCTAAAGCTCCTTTTCCAGCTAGCATCTTCATTCCTTTAGCACTCATGTGTCCAAGTTTGTTGTGCCACAGACATGAACCTGAAGCACCCTCAGCAACAGCAGTCGTGTTTATACACCCTACAGTGGTGTACAAAGTTCTAGTTTCTGTGTCATGTGCTACAACCATAGCACCCTTCAGAAACTTCCACGAACTTTTCCCAAACTCTGTTGTGTAGCCTGTGCAATCCAACTGACCAACAGAGATCAGATTCTTCTTAAGACGAGAAATATATTTGACATCCTCCATTGTCCACTGATTTCCTACTAGAGTGTTTATGCAAACATCCCCATTTCTTTCAATAGTCAATGGCTTATTGTCAGCAAGATAAACCTTTCCCAAATTTCCAGACTTGAAATTTTGGAACAGTTCCTTGCTTGGAGATGAATGAAAAGATACACCAGAATCCAATATCCAGGATTCAATCGGGCTGTCCACACTAAGGATTAGAGTATCCCCAATATCTTCTGCTGAATTAATAGAATCATTATCATCTCCAGATTTCTGATTCTTCTCCTTCTTGGGTCTCTTACAATCTATCAAAAAGTGTCCTTTGTCTCCACAATTCCAACATGTCACATTGGGTTTTGGAGATTTTCCATGATTCTTCGATTTAGATCTACCATGTGTGTTCTTACCCTTCGATTTGTTTCTCCCCCTTCGGTCAACACTAAGAGCACTACCCGATGACTCCCCAGTTTCTCATTTGCGAATGCTTTCGCTAAGAACAACATCTCGGATTTCATCAAACTTCAGCTTCTCAGATCCACGAAAACTGCTAATTGCAGCAATAATAGTATCCCAAGACTCGGGTAGAGATGACATCAAAATCAATGCTTTGATTTCATCTTCGAAATTAATATCCACAGAACATAGTTGACTAACAATCATATTGAACTCATTTATATGATCAGCAACAGATCTATTCTCAGACATCTGTAAATTGAACAATCTACGCATCAAATATACCTTGTTCATCGCAGATGGTTTTTCATACATATTTGATAGCGCCTTCAACAAGTCTGACGTGGTCTTCTCCTTGACGATGTTGAACGCCACGTTTCTCGACAAAGTCAACCAGATCAGTCCTAGAGCCTGTCGATCCTTGAGCTTCCACTGCTTCTCCGTCATGGACTCCGGCTTCAGCCCAGTCAAGGGTTCGTGAAGATCTTTCTGGTACAGATAGTCTTCAATCTGCATCTTCCAAAAATCAAAATCGGATTCATCAAACTTCTCGATTCCAAGCTTCGATCCTTCCATCTTCAGTGATCGGGATGAATCTCCTAGGCTCTGATACCAGTTGTTAGGATCGAATTGCACATACACACTAGATCTAAGGAGAGGATGAAGAAAACTAGAGAGAGAAAGTTCGTGAGGAGAGAGAGAGATCTGTAAGAATAGATTTCGTGGTAACATCCGTGGGTAAACTCCACGGCGGACGGGCTATTTATATTAATGATTCAATAGTTACATAGAGAAATGAGAATAAAAGGTACAGTGCTATAGTGCCTAAAATTTGGGTTGGGGCTCCCACCCCCCCACACACCCCAACAACCTCACCGCGGAGGTTGAACCGCGAGAACATTAGTATATAACAGTACATCACATATTAATCAGGATCCACAACCCAACAAGGTTCCCATCACCTCCAATCTTCAAGAATGCAGCAGAGTCAAAAGCTGGGAGTGGATCTTCCCTGTTTGCTACCCATACAATCCTCTCACCAGGGATATTCTTGTACCACATACCGATATCTATTCTTCTCGACCTACTTGGACTGAAGAAGCCCAGCTCAAATATTTTTCCAGCAGAGACAAGTGTCTGATTAAGCAACAGTTCTTGGGATTGCGTAAAGGTATCACTTGCAGTAGACACTTGCCTTAAAAGCATCGTTCCAAGCATCAGAAACAAAAGAAATTCCCATCTTGTCCGTGCCATTTTCTTATCTTTTTTGTTCATTCCCAGACTGAAACTCAACCGATTAAGCTTTCCAAAAGCATCCCTCTGAACAACCCTTTTGGGATTTGACTTCCTTTTCTTTTCTTCAAGAGGATGAATCCTTTGATAAATTCTATTGTGGGAAATAGTTTAATATTTCTGTTCAATTACCAAGTAGTTTGACATTGTCCTTGTTTCGGTTGTCACAGAACCTCCCATCTATTGTTTACTTCATCGTTGTCTATTCAAGATCCATCATTGAGAATGACAATTTCTCCCTCGACTTTAAGCTATTTTAGCTTTGACAAGAATTAAGCTCTACACATGCCATCGTTATACAAAATAAAACTAAAATTGAAATCTAGGGTAAATATCTATATATAAAAACAGAAGTCACATCAAGTGATGAAGTTATCAAACAAAAAGAGAAATAGTGTTGGAACCTTTTATCATGCTATATGGTCAGTGATAACAGGTAATTAAGCGAATTGCGAGTACTTGCTGCAATTTCCAACCTTTATTTCTTCTGAAATTCATCCACGACTTTTTCATTACATATTGAATAAAAGGTCAATATCAAGAACCTTGCTTTTCAGAATACTGGTAAGGGCAGAGGCAGATGGAGTATATAATCAACAGCGGCAGTCCAGGATTTGAACTACTGTCTACATAATCATACAGTCTGCAGAAAATGCCTGCAAAGATGGCCACTATGAAAACGCTTGAAGTCATTATGACGACGATGAAATGGATGATATACTCAAAATGCTGTTAAATTCTAGAGTCAACACATTTTCTATATATGTGGATCAACTCAAAATGTTATTCAACAAAATATCAAGTCAACATGACTTGATTATTCCATCTGTCCCATCACAAAGCAGAAAGCATGTCATCATGTTCTGAAAGCTAATTTAAGAGATAACTTGAATCCTTAAACTTGTACTTAAACAAAAACTCAAAGGAAGACTTGATAAAATAATAATTGGTGATAGAAACCAAGAACTGAAAAAGTTATTTATAGTATGTAGATAAGAGCTTAGACCAAGAGCGGTATAACATGTACCGAGTGGCCGTTTTAAACAAACATAACACTGAACTTTAATTTCAATAACAAAACACATGGTTACAAGTATATTAAGTCCCACATTCCCAAGTCATGTTTGCACATGGTATCAGATGATATTAGCAACTAAGACAAGCCATGTACATATGTTAAAACGGTGCATGCAACCTCTTGAATTGGTCATCGGCCTTCTGCCACAGAGAAGGTAATATCATTAACAGACTGAGGTGGGCTGGTTTGTGATTGGTTATCAGAATTCAACCATCTTTGAAATATGAATGTAGGTTGCTTTGGTTCAGGCAAATCCGTCTCACTACTTAGCATAAGGACAACAGACGGCATTGAAGGTCTATCAGCAGCATGATCCTGGACACAAAGCAGGCCAATATGCATGCATCTCAGCACCGTTTTGGAGGAACGCGAGTCCAAAATTGATTTATCCATTAAGTCTAGTCCTTTACTTTCAGTCCATAGATGCCACACCTGAAATCATTTTGAAATGACAATATTCCATGGTTAATCATGCTATAAACTTGCATGAACAACTTATGGCAAGAGATCCCGCTGATTTTGCACTTACATAACTGAGAAGGTTAAGATGCCTTTCATGCTCATAAAACCCGTTGTTTCTCTTTCCACTGACAATCTCTAGCAGCAATACGCCAAAGCTGTAAACATCAGATTTCTCAGAAAATAGTCCTCCCATTGCATACTCTGGTGACATATAACCGCTGCAACATATTTGATACAAGAACGTGTTGTTGTTTTTTTTTACGAACTTTTTTGACGAAAGAAAAATGTATAAACAGTTTAATGAAAATTTGAGAAAAATAAGAAGTATTTACAATGTTCCCACTATTCTGTTAGAGTTTGCTAGCTCTTGAGTAACTTGAAAAGTTCTGGCCAATCCGAAATCTGAAATTTTTGGATTCATATCATCATCCAAGAGAACATTGCTTGCCTTCAGATCTCGGTGAATGACCCTTAAACAAGAATCACGGTGAAGGTAAACAAGCCCTCGAGCAATGCCTTCAATCATGTTGAAGCGTTTTGGCTACGGAAGCTGATGGCTCTTTTTAGAATCTGATAGTGTCATTTACAGCATTAGATTAGCATTAATTGAAGAGCAAAGAGATATACCATTGTCTTTTAAATGTCAATTGTAGACCCCACTTTGTAGGATTTCACTGAGTATGTTGTTGTTTTAAATGTCGAACGCCACTATGATTGCGTGATGCATGCCAATGAATGAACCAAAAGGTTGAACAGCAAAATCTCGGAATGCTAATTAACTGGCCAGTGACTTTAGCATGCTTCTTTTTCTTAAGTTCCTATCCGGGATCGTAGAGAAGATAAGCACGAGCTCCTACCCAACGGCACAGTTCAATATAAATATGTTGAAGTGGACTGGCGGTTTGCTTATATGGACTTGGGAAATCCTCCCCTCGTGAGCTAGCTTTTGGATTGAGTTAGGCCTAGGTGACATATCTTTACAATATACGAAACATGTCATAATTTCCATTTCCAGAATACGAGATGAAAGATCACTAACAACAAAATACATGGATAACAAGTGATATATGCTGATCAAACCATATGCCACAGCAGAAGTTATGATCGGAACCACTTACCATATAACAACGTATCTAAGCTTCCGTTAGCCATATACTCATAAACTAGTAACTTCTCTTTTCCGTGAACGCAATAGGCCAATATTCTGACGAGATTCCTGTGCTGCAGTTTGGAGATTAGCAGGACTTCATTCTTGAACTCTTCAATTCCTTGTCCTGAGTGACTAGATAATCTTTTCACAGCTATCACTTGTCCATCTTCTAGTTTTCCCTATATCGTTGCCACAGCTTTCACATTAGCAGCGTTTTTTTTCTGTTTGTGAATCACTTCAGAGATCGGAATTACCTTGTAAACAGGGCCGAATCCTCCTGCTCCAATCTTATTTATTTCACTGAAGTTATCAGTTGCAGTAGCCAGTTTAGCAAACTCAAGAAGCGGTAGTTCTGATGAATCTTTTGGCAATGGTTGATCTTCCCACAAATTGTTCGTAGACATTTCTCTTGAATGCTGGCATTTATCAGACGGAATGTGGTCTTTAATCCTATTTCGTCTATATCCTGATTCTATTTTAGATCCAGATGAGCAAACATTGTAGGACAAACAATAATAAAAGAAAGCAATTTAAGAGTTATACAATGAAAACCAGACATGCTAAAGAAGAAATTCAGAATGTTTAACCTGTGTAAAAATGCATGATTGTTAAACAGCAAATTGTGATTACTTGGTGACTAGCATGATCATGCCACTTCTTTTGTAGCCATTTACAAACTTGATTTTAGTTTTATGTTATTTTTACAAGAGAGATCATTTTCTTAGCTTTATTACTTCTGAAAGTCCATCCATGAATCATGTAATATTTTCGATTTGATTTGATGTATTAGTCTAAAGAACTATTGAGATAGAAAGGTAAAACATGTAATTTGATAGAAAATTTGCTGATAAAAGTTAGCATTTTGGTATTATTTATCAAAAGAAATCGTAGTACTTGTTAGCGGAAATGTAAAAGGAAAGTTATAAAGGATAAAATCAGCTCCCATTTTTTAAATTTCAAATCCAGTAGTTCCTTCTCTTTAGGACTCTTGTATATAGATAAGTATTATCCTTTTCTTAGTTTATGTCTTTGTTGTATTGTATTTTTATATACTCAGTCTACAATCAATAAGAAAGCATCGTTCCTCTTATTCCATTAACTGTTTTATACTTCATATGGTATCCAGAGCCAATTAACTCTCACGAGTATAATTCTTTTGGTCCCTCCCACTCTTCCCATCAAAATGGCCACAAACATAACTGTAACCAATTCAGATGC
Organism: Capsicum pubescens; assembly: GCA_030864215.1. NCBI lineage: Eukaryota > Viridiplantae > Streptophyta > Magnoliopsida > Solanales > Solanaceae > Capsicum > Capsicum pubescens. Next base: position 259,636,702 of record CM061541.1, read on the forward strand.
CAACACCACAATTGTCCAATTCAATTTTGTCACCCAATTACCAATCAAACTAACTGGCAGCCACAATTTTTCCCTTTGGAAAGCACAAGTGTCCATGCTTATGCGTGGTCACAACATTTATGGCCATCTTGACGGTTCTCGCCCTGCTCCTACTCGCACAGTGGCTCAAAATAATTAGGAAGTTGAAAATCCTGAATTTGTTTCATGGTATCGCCACAATCAGCTTATTCAAAACGCCATCTTGGCCTCAGTTGATCCTACACTTGCTGCTACAGTTGTCGCTGCATCCACCTCCAAGGCTGCTTGGGATGCTTTGCACACTGCATATGCCAACAAATCGCAAACAAGAATCTTTATTTTGCGTAATCATCTGGCTTGTCTCTCGAAGGAAGCCTTTCCCGTCGCTGATTATCTCCACCAAGTTCGATCTCTCTGTGATGAACTTGCCACTGCTGGAGCTCCTGTGTTTGATGAGGAACTGATTGTCAAAATCCTCACTGGACTTGGCCCAGATTTTTATGAAATATCTGTTGCAATCCGTGCAAGACACTCTACTATCTCTTATCCAGAACTTTATGAAAAGTTGCTTGATCATGAACTTTTTATAAAACATGAAGAAGCAAAGAAGCCATTATCATCACCAATTACTGCTGCTATTGCACAGAAAACAAACACGCATCCTCACCAAAGAAACAACTCAAACACGCATCCTCGCCAAGGAAACAACAACTCCAACAGGCGTCCCAGTGCAAATTTCCCCAACACCAACCAGCCATGGCGTAGTGGAAAAAATAACCAAGAATAACGATATGACAACACTCTGAAGTGCCAGTTGTGTGACCGTCCTGGTCATTCCGCCAAAGCCTGCAGATCCTAATCACACAATCACCTACAAGCCCGATCAAACTATGCTGCTCGGTTTTCAACTCAAGAGGCTCCTTGGATTGTTGATACTGGCGCCACTTATCATATGGCCTCAGATGCTCAAAACTTCACTGATGTGCAAAACTACCACGGCCCAGAGGAGATAGCAATGGGAGATGGTAGCAGCATTCCAATATCTCATACCGGTAACAGCAACATAAGTGCATCAAATAAGCAATTTAAGCTTCTCAATACCTTATGCTCTCATGCTATAAAAAATAACCTTATTTCTGTTTCTAAATTTTGTTGCGATAACCACACCTTCATTGAATTTTTTCCTTTTTCTTATCTTGTGAAGGATCTGAGTACGGGGGCGCCTCTGTTTCGCGGGCAAAATAGAGAAGGGTTGTATGAGTGGTCGTCGAGCAATGGGAATCATTCACCACAATGCAATGTTGTCATTCCTCTACACCTATGGCATGGGCGTTTAGGTCATCCTAGTCATTGTATTTTAAATAGGATTTTGCATCAGTTTTCTCTCCAAGTTTCACATTCTAGAACCAATTTAGTTTGTAATTCGTGTTATTCTAATAAAATGCATAGGTTACCCTTTTCTGAAAATTCATTGCAAAGTAAACAACCATTGCAAATTATTTATAGCGATTTATGGGGGCCCTCTCCTATTTTGTCAATCAATAACAAGCGATATTATGTCTTATTTGTTGACCAATACTCGAAATACATGTGGTTGTTCACTATAAAATCAAAAAAGGAAGTTCTTGATGTCTTTCAAGCTTTGCATCCTTACTTGAGTGACGGTTTCAAACCAAAATTTTGTCTCTCTATACTGACGGTGGTGGTGAGTTTCAAGGTTTATCCTCATATCTCAAAAGTCATGGTATTGAACACTTAGTGACCCCTCCCTACACACCCCAAAGAGTCGCACTAATTGAACGCTGTCACAGGCATGTTATTGAGACGGCCAAAACCTTGCTGCACCAAGCCTCCTTGCCCCTAAGTTTTTGGAGTTTTGCTTGTCACCAAGGAGTCTACCTTATAAATCATCTAACAACTCCAAAGTTACAAAATAAATGTTCCTATGAAATTCTATTTCAAGAGTCTCCAAAGTATGAATGTAATACCCTGTATTTTCATGCTAGAATTCTAACCGTTGTTCCTACGCGTCTAAACCCGAATCTAAATGATTTCCATGTGAATATAAGTTTCACGATCATTATCATAGTATATGAAGTGGTTTAGAGGTGAAAAAATGTTCATAACAATGACTTAGAACAAAGTTGAGATAAGATCTTTTGATTCGTCCAAAATTCGATATTCGATTCTACAAGGGTCTACTTCAATCGTGTATAACTCTTTATATACATAAAATTTTCCAGATCAAAGACCCACCAAATTGTAGATAATTGAATTAGCTTTCCAACGATACCAATTTCGTAAAAATCCGACAACCGAGTAAAAAGTTATACAGTTTTTCGTGTGAGGCAGTAAGCCGACGCGATAGCGACGCGTCGAGATCGCGTCGGGCACTGTTTCAGACGCTAATTCTGTATTTTTATGGGTCTAGGGGCATCTTGGTCATTTTACCTCACCCTAATCCGTCTATAACAAATAATTTCTGCCCCTAGGAGCAAAAAATCTGCTCCTTTACTCAATTCTCTCAAGAACACATATTAGGGTTTCAAACCAAAGTTCAAGAAATCTCAAGATTTCACCGTGGGTTTTCAAAATTGTTTCAAGAATTAGAATCCCCAAACCGAGGGTTTCAAGAATCATCCGTCAAATTCCTAATTTGAGGTACGTGGGGTTCATCCTAAAAACTACATGGGCTATTGAATTACTTGAACATGATTTAAGTCTCCAAGTATGAATTTTATAAAAGGGTTTTGGAATCCATGCTTAATTATGCATTATAAATGTTTGAATGACATTGTTGTTTTGACCTTTAGGTCTTTACCCCATAAATTGATTTATAAGTGTATGTATATGTATAAAGATTGAGATTGAAGATTGCTTTGAGAGCATAAATTACGAAATCCCTCTTTTATGATGAATTTAAGTTTATGATCTTGTTGTGAATGATTTGAAATGCATGATTTGAGGTTTGAAATTAGTTTTCTAAATATCATAGTATTTGCACATGATTTAGAGATGATGAGAAGGTGTTTCTTGATATAATTATGTTCTTGTTTTAAAGAGAAAGAGTTGCATGTGATTGAACAAATTTGACATGACCACCTTGTATTATTGAAATGTTGACAAAGAGAGTTTTTTGCATGTGTTTACATGAGTTTTAAAGAAAGAGTTTCTTTGAATTGATTTACTGATATGGTGGTCTCAAACTTGTTTGAAAACAGAGATTTATAATATGTTATTAGATGGCTCAGAGATGTGACTTGCAAATAAATGGTATGACGATACCATATAAACGTATGCCATAACAGAGTTAGAGTTTTCAGAGTTTGATTTCAGAGAATGCATGATTTTAAAAAGTTAAAAATGGGCATAAAGAGGATTAGGTGGTTGCCCGAAGATGGCTTGAGTTCAAGTAACTCGTAGCCAGAAATCATGTTTTGCCGATACGGGTACATTATTTCCCCACGAGGGATTTTTATGCTGGCCTAGTGCACCGTGGCATACAGAGCAGAGACTCCAACCCTTGCAGCAAACTCGGGTTAGGGGCTTGGCTGCCGAGTTAAGGGCAGATTCCATATAGCCCATGGAATAACAGAGTTGTAGGGTATACCACCTAGCACAGAAGTAAAACAAAGAGTGTCACAGAGTTTCAGATGATTGTTCAAAGTCTTTTAAATATGCCCATGTATTTTTCTCATTATATGTTATGTTTATGAACTGTTTTCGAATTGCTCTCACTTATGTTAAATAAAAATTATTATTTTGGATTTGCTCTGCGTACCAGTACAACTGTATTGACCCCCTACCTTTCAGGGTTTGAGGATCAGTCTAGAGGTCCTGCTAAGCCGTAAAGTTTCCAGGTTGAAGTAAAGTGTGCAGTTGGTGAGCCTTCTTTATTTCGGAAAGCCTATGTCTTTCAGACTTTTGTTATTTATGTTGGTTTTGGTCCACTGGGGGCCTTGTCCCAGTTTTCAGACAGCTTTAGTTCGTATGTAGTAGAGATTTCGCAGACTGAGTCAGATATTATCTAGATGTTGTTGAATTGCAGTCTTCATTATTACTTTGAACTCAGAGTATGACCATGGTTCCGTATTGATTTATGTTTTCCGCATCTTCTATTACTGTATGAATATTGTGCATGATTACCCGATAGAGAAGGGCATCCGGGCCTTCATGGTTCGGGATGCTCGTTACAACCAAGGTCCCAGCTCGGGTCGTGACAATCAATCCCTTAGAGTTTTTGGTTGTTTATGCTACCCATGGCAAAAATAAATTAGAGCCAAGATCTAATCCCTGTGTGTATTTAGGATTTTCTAATAAACATTATTCCCACTAATGTTTCGATCCCGTCTAGAATAAATTATACTTATCAAGGGATGTTCTATTTTTGGAAGATACCTATCCTTTTCAGAATATGTTTTCCAATTTAAAACTGAAACAGAGCAATAATATTGCCTGGGAAATTTGTTCTGATGTTCAACCTTTGAATCATATACTGTCAAGTTCAGATTCTTGTCATCCACTCCCAAATGCTCTGCCCGTGCAGTGTCCACTACCCAGCTTAACTTTTGCCACATCAGAAGGCGTCTCCGCTGCATCAGGTAATTCTCAAAATTTATATTCTCTTTTGTTGCCACCTGCAATTCCACCCCTACTTGATAATACTCAACCACCACCATCATCCAAACCATTAATCACCTATCAACGCAAAAATCGTCCTCAACCAAACACCTCATTGATGCCACTTGCTTCCACTGTCCAGTCCCCCAGCCCGCCTTCTCAATCAACCAATGACAACCCTTCCCAAAGCACACTTGCTTTGATTACGTCCACTTTTTCACCTGTGGTGACCACTTCAACTCATCCCATGGTCACACGCTCCAAGACAAATAACCTCAAACTCAAGCAGTTTAGTGTTAGTGTCCAACTTTCCTTGCCATTTGTTCCTCGTTCATATAAACAAGCATGTCCTCACCCTCACTGGAGAGAAGCCATGAAAGCTGAATTTGATGCCCTTGTTAGGAATCATACATGGGATTTGGTGCAAGCTGCTCCTTCGATGAATGTGGTTGCCTGGAAGTGGTTGTTTCGTATCAAACATAAATCTGATGGTTCCATTGACAGGTACAAAGCTCGGCTTGTTGCAAAGGAATTTACCCAGCATCCAGATTAGACTACGATTCGACCTTTAGCCCAGTAGTCAAACTAGTAACTGTTTGGTTGGTGCTTACTATTGCGACGCAGTACAACTGGCCTATCCATCAGATTGATGTAAATAATGCCTTCCTACAAGGACATATTGAGGAAGAAGTGTATATGAGGCAGCCATCGGGCTTTGAAGATTGAAGCCTCTCCACCCATGTTTGCAAGATGAACAAAGCGATCTATGGCTTGAAACAAGTTCCCCAAACATAGTACATTGAGCTCAAAAATTATTAGTTAACTGTTGGGTTTGCCAAATCTCAATCTGACTCTTCTTTATTTATTTTGCATAAATTTGGGTTCACTGTCTATGTTCTTATCTATGTGGATGATATAATCATCACTGGAAATCAAATTCGGGTGGTTCATCATATAATAGATGGTCTTTCCAATCGCTTCTCTTTGAAAGACCTTGGATAGCTCCATTATTTTTTGGGCATTGAGGTTATCTCTTCTACTGATGGTCTTTTTTTGTCTCAGCACAAGTATATTATGGATCTTTTAGATGATGTTGGCATGATAGGCTGTAAAGGAGAACCTACACCTATGACTTCAACTACCACTTTGACAGCTTCGGTGAATGATCCTCCAACTGATGGTACTCTTTATCGACGGGTAATTGGAAAGTTTCAGTACTTATCCTTTACACGTCCTGATGTTACCTTCACAGTTAGCAAGTTTTCTCAATTTATGCACAATCCACGTCACTTTCACTGGAAAGCAGTCAAGCGATTACTTCATTATCTTCATCACACCTGCCAATATGGTATACGGATCGAAAAAGCTCCAGATTCTCGTCTGGTTGTTTATTCTGATTCGGATTGGGCTGGTGATCCGGAAGATCGCACCTCTATATCTGGATATGTTATTTTCATGGGCAGCACACCAATTTCCTGGTCCTCAAAGAAACAATGCTCAGTCTCTCGATCCTCTACAGAAGCTGAGTACAGAGGTGTGGCTACTGCTGTTGCAAAAAACAACTGGCTCACAAATCTTCTTCGCGAACTTCGTCTTTCACTTAAGGGGGTTCCGCAGGTTTTCTGTGACAACATAAGCACCACTTACATTTGTTCCAATCCAGTTTTCCATAGTAGGATGAAGCATGTCGCCATTGATTTCCACTTTGTTCGTGAACAGGTTCAGAACAAAGATATTGAAGTACATCACGTTCACTCAGCTGATCAAGTGGCTGACATACTCACAAAACCACTTCCCAAAGCCTCTTTTGTACAGTAATTTTTCAAGTTGGGTGTTGTTGACACCACCAACTTGCGGGGGCGTAATAAAGGATAAAATCAGCTCCTATTTTTTAAATTTCAAATCCAGTAGTTCCTTCTCTTTAGGACTCTTGTATATAGATAAGTATTATCCTTTTCTTAGTTTATCTCTTTGTTGTATTGTATTTATATATACTCAGTCTACAATCAATGAGAATGCATCGTTCCTTTTATTCCATTAACTGTTTTATACTTCATAGAAGGAACACAAGATTTAACGTGGTTAGGATCAAAGTAACCGCACGTCCACCAGTGAAAAGTTTTCTTTATGTAATTCACAAAGAAAGGGGAGATATCTCAATTACACCTAAGGGAATTGCTCTCTCAACTCTCTACTCTTACAACGATTTAGGATCTTTGGGATGGTTAAGCAATGAAGAATGATCATCCTTATAATAGATGACCAAATTTGGGCTTCACGCTCAAAAAAGAAAAGGAACAATAAAACCTCTTGATCATCCTTATATGGTGAAGCTCAACGCTACTGGTGTACATAATTACTATATTGGCGATACAATCTTGAAATCGGGAGAATAGTTTACCTCTTTGATTTGCTTTCCACCTGCAGAAGATGCATCCAAGGATTCCCAATATGAAAATGCTTGAAGCCACTGTGAAGCCGATGATAAGTTCTTTCTTCTGATTATCTTCATCTAAAATATGTTTAGTTATAATACAGAAAGGTGACAACACAAAGCAATTTTAATCATGTAAGCATAATGGTGAGAGTTGAACTTACCCAGTTCAGAATAAGCAAGACGAAGGAACAAATCCACGCCATCATACGGAAAATGCTGTACATCCATAAGTTCTGAAGTCCAAACTGTGCAATTAATTCCATCTGGATATGCATAGGCTGTACAGGAACAGTTATTCTGGCACCAGTTTTCGCAGTTCTGAGCGCCATTTTGATCATTTAAATATATAAAGTGATCTGGCAATTTCATATTACTCAGTTGCAAAAACCTGTCGTTTTTGGATACCTTTGGGGCTACATCACTTGTACTGATTTCACATAGAAGTTTAGTTTGCCTCATACAGCCACCAGTCCAATTTCTTCTGATCCATTCATCAGTTGACTTTGGTACAAATCCTCTCAAGCAATCACAGACCGGAGACTTATTCTTGTCACAAACACTGTAAGGACCACAAATTCCATAAAAATCGCATGAATTCTCTGGTACCTTCCACGAGTCGATCCATGCATTCAGTTCTTCATCCCATACCATCATCTGCAATAGCCCAGATGGATTTAGGACCACGATTGTAAAATAAAGATCGTCAGAAGTATTGAAACGGAGAAAGGCAGATTCCTGTTGCTTGTTTACTATTACATTTACAGTATTTGGAGACCCCTCACTGCCATCGGGTATGCCTATGAAGTTCCCCCCCAACCCATGGGCCACCTCTGTAGAAAGGCCTCAAGTGATTTGTCCAAATGAAACCTTGAGGTGGCATTTCTACCGAAAGTCCAGCAATGAACTTTCCAGGCGATGGATCGTCTTCAGCCTGCCAGGACGATAAAACAAGTTTCACGCCAGCCCTGGTGTTGTATCCAATATTCATTCCTGATAACAAGATATCACAAGGATAGTCAAAACTATTCCACAAAGATGTTCCCGAGACGCTGTCTTTAAGAATGAGTTCCCCTTTGTCTGTAAGTACACCAATTGTTTTATTAGAAACGACAGACACATTGGTTGACCAAACGGTATTTTGGTTGCCATCGACAATTCTGAGGTTTCCATCACCTCCAATCTTTAAGAATGTGGCAGAGTCAGAAGCTGGGAGTGGATTTTCTCTGTTTGCTACCCATACAATCCTTTGACCAGGGATATTCTTGTACCACATACCGAGATATATTCTGCTCGACCTACTTGGATTGAAGAAGCCCATCTCAAATATTTTTCCAGCAGAGACAAGCGTCTGATTAAGCGACAGTTCTTGAGATTGCGTTAAAGTATCACTTGCAGTAGAGACTTGCGTTAAAAGCATCGTTCCGAGCATCAGAAACAAAGGAAATTCCCATCTTGTCCATGCCATTTTCTTCTCTTTTTTGTTCATTCCCAGACTGAGCTGCTTCAAGAGGATGAATCCGTTGACAAATTCTATTGTGAGAAATAGTTTAATATTTCTGTTCAATTGCCAAGTACTTTGACATTGTCCTTGTTTCAGTTGTCACAGAACCTCCTATCTATTGTTTACTTCATTATTTTCTATTCAAGATCCATCACCGAAAATGACATTTTATACCGTTGACTTCAAACTCGCTAGTATATATCATCTAAAGCTATTGTAGCTTTCATAAGATTAAAGAAAAATACTTTTCCTTGTCTGAGTACGTTCGCTTGCGGAGCATGAAGAATGAAATTATAAACTATATGTGTCTCAATTGTAAAAAGCACTGTTGCATTAAAATATCATAGTCAACATAACTTGTTTATCTACTCATCCTGTCACAAAGTAGAAAGCAAATCATTGTGTTCGTCATTGCTGATCACACCATTTAAAATCAAAGGTTTAATCCTTCAAAGCTATGTTGCTCGGACTCTTCAAAATTATCGATGGGCGTGTGTCGGATCCTCCAAAAACAGTGTATTTTTGAAGGGTTTGACACGGGTGCGGCAACATTTTTGGAGAGTCTGAGCAACTTAGCTTCAAGGTATTACTTGCGGAGCCTCGAATTTGCTGCCAACCCATCCTTTTCAAGGAGATTTGACTACAAATTTAGGTTGATGGTAGAGCACACCATTATATTTGCATTTGCTAGGAAATTATGATGTGGGAAAAAGTTTACCTTTGTTTAAGAAAAATGTAAGCCATGGTTGGGTTCAACTACTTGTAATTTCTGTCCTAATTCTCCGCGCAGTTCTATGTTCCTGTGATGAACTTGGTTTTGACATGTCGATAACTGCTAAGGTAACCTTTTAGAATTGTGCTCGTTAGCAAGGAAAAGTATGTCTTAAAGCCTTGATGACAACACTGAAGCGCTCTCCAAGCGAGGTGAAATGCTCAATGGAGTGTTTTTGCCCCGAAGTTGTTAAGATAGTCTTGTGTACGGGGAGAACTTCCCTCAATATTTTTGTACTGTCATAGTGTCATTTATATTAGTGATTCAGACATATGTAGATCAATTGACCAAACCATATTAAATTATTATTCTTCTTTTAGTATAGTTTTCTTTGTTGTCAAGGTTTTCTTTATATGCTTTCACGCGACATCTGGTAATTTCAATCCCAACAAGCTATTGAGTCGGGATGACCTCATACCTATGCCTCTACATCTGCCTCTAACAATCAATGAGTTTAATTTACAGTATATTTGACCCGGAACACAGATATATATATGTGAAAAATAACTAAAATTTCAATGAATATTATTACAGTCTGCGGTATAATCCAGAAATCAGAAGCCTAGCTAACCTCTTTGATTTGCTATCCTCCGGCAGAAAATGCCTGTGTTCATATGGACGATATACTCAAAATGCTGTTATTATAGTATTCAAAGATAAGAGCTTAGACCAAGACCAACCTGTATCGAGTGGGCCGGTATAAACAAACATCAAACACCAGTTTCACAAGAACAAGGAAGAAAATGTAGACGACAGAGAAGGAAGGAACTCAAATGAACTTTGATCTCAATAACAAAACTGAATCTTACAACTGATCCAACATTGTCTTCTGGCATTTAAGCACGTGTATAGCTGCACAAGATACGAGTATTTTAAGTCCCACATTCCCAAGAGCCATGTTTGCACATGGTATCAAAGCTGTTTTGTTTCCTAATGTTGGGCCACCATAATCCACATTGTAGTTGAGTTATGAGGGTGTAGCGGAATGCTAAGTCCCACATTGAGGGAATGAGTCGTGGCCTCCTTATATCGTATTGGGTAAAGTTAGGCCCCCGAGCCACATCTTCACCAAGTACAACCATTCATTACATCTCTTCCCCTTCGCGTGCACCTTGACTTCAATACTAAAATATATTGCTTTTGACAAAGTGCACAGTTTATGTCTGAGTTCAATGGATAAAGATAGCTATGTGATAAAATATACATAAAGAAATGATCAGATAACAATAATAGTTTAGACAAGACGTAAACACATTTTAAAACGGGACATGCAAGATATTGAATTGGTTATCGGCCTTCTGCCACAGAGACAGTAATATCATTAACAGACTCAGGCTTGCTTATTTGTGATTGAGTATCAGAATTCAACCATCTTTGAAATACGAACGTAGGTTGCTTTGGTTGAGGAAGATCCGTCTCACTACTTAGCATAAGAACAACAGACGGCATTGATGGCCTATCAGCAGCATGATCCTGGACGCAAAGCAGGCCAATACGTATGCATCTGAGCACTGTTGCAGAGGAATCTGAGTCCAAAATTGATTTATCCATCAAGTCTAGTCCTTTTCTTTCAGTCCATAACACCCATGCCTGAAATCGTGTCAAAATGGCAATACGCCATGGTTTATACTATAAATTTTCATGAATAATTCGTGGATGAGATCCTGCTGATTTTACACTTACATAACTGAGAAGGTTAAGATGCCTTTCATGCTCATAAAATCCGCTGTTTCTCTTTCCGCTGACAATCTCTAGCAGCAATACGCCAAAGCTGTAGACATCAGATTTCTCAGAAAGTAGTCCTCCCATTGCATACTCTGGCGACATATAACCGCTGCAACATATTTGACATAAGAACGTGTTGTTATTTTCTATTATGAACTTGTTTCACGAAAGAAAATGCAGGAACAACTTATAAAGAAAAAATGAGAAAAAGAAGTAGAGGTATTTACAATGTTCCCACTATCCTTTTAGTGTTTGCTATCTCTTGAGTCACTTGAAAAGTTCTGGCCAACCCGAAATCTGAAATTTTTGGATTCGTATCATCATCCAAGAGAACATTGCTTGCCTTCAGATCTCGGTGAATGACCCTTAAACAAGAATCACGGTGAAGGTAAACAAGCCCTCGAGCAATGCCTTGAATCATGTTGAAACGTTTTGGCCAGGGAAGCTGATGGCTCTTTTTAGAATCTGATAGTGTCATTGACAATATCAAATTAGTTAAATAATTGAAGAACAAAGAGATTTACCATCGTCTTTTAAATGGCGAATGTCACTATGTATGCACGATGCACGCCTATGAAGGAACCGGAATGTTAAACACCAAATTCTCTGCACACCAAGTAACTGGCCAATACCTTTAGCATGCTTCTTTTTCTTAAGTTTCTATCCGAGATCTTAGCGAAGATACGCATGAGGTCCTAACCAAAGCACAGTAATAAATATTTCTAATAAATATCATAATATATAAGGATACGAGATGAGGATCACTAACTATAAAAATACAAGGATAAGAAGTAAAATATGATGATCAAACCATATGCCACAGCAGAAACTATGATTGGAACCGCTTACCAAATAACAAAGTGTCTAAGCTTCCGTTAGACATGTACTCGTAAACTAGTAACTTCTCTTTCCCATGAACGCAATAGGCCAATATTCTGACAAGATTCCTGTGCTGCAGTTTGGAGATTAGCAGGACTTCATTCTTGAACTCTTGAATTCCTTGTCCAGAGTGACTAGATAACCTTTTCACAGCTATTGCTTGTCCGTCTTCCAGTCTTCCCTGTATGATATTCGTTATGATGGCTTTAGTTTTCACATCGGCAACAGTTATTTGTGTGTGAAACATTCAGCAGACTGTTATTACCTTGTAAACGGGGCCAAATCCTCCTGCTCCAATCTTATTTATTTCACTGAAGTTATCAGTTGCAGTAGCCAGTTTAGCGAAGTCAAGAAGCGGTAGTTCTGATGAATCTTTTGGCAATGCTTGCTCGTCCCACAAATTGTCTGTAGACAGTTCCCTTGAATTCTGACGCCTATCAGCCGGAATGTAATCTTTAATTCTATTTCCTGATTTCATTTTGGATCCACATGTGAGAAGCATGAGCATTCAGGATCCCTCGGCTCAGGTGTAACAAAAAATTAGTAACGAAAAGGAAAAATGGCGGTAAAGGAAACATGGCAACTAATAGGAAAGCAATGCAGCGCATTCAGGAAAGAAACAGTACCATCAGCAAAATAGTGCGATCACTACATGAATATGGTTTGATCATCTATTATTGCACTCCAAATATTTTGTTTTATTCCTACTCAACATGAATCATTTAGATTCCAGAGTTTGTCTCCACACTTCCAACCTAGCGTCATCAATCAATATGTCATCTACAAATAACATACACATGGCACCTCACCTTGAATATGTCGAGTCAATTCATCCATCACCAAGGCAAATAGGAACAGGCTAAGTGTTGATCCCCGGTGCAACCCCATCTCTACAGAAGCATGCCTAATATTTTTCATTTTTGCAACGATTTGAATAGCAAGGTTGATACGAAAGGAATGAGTTGAACAAGTCAACATCGTGTTTTAATATACACACTCAACGTCAAATTTAGGAAAAAGTAATTTTAAAGTACTTTTATGGGAATGGCCATGAAGGTTGAACGATTATTAACTCACTCACTTCAAAGAAAAAAAGAAAGGAAAAGGATTTTATGATGAAGCTCGACACTAGTGGTCTACAAAGTTACTATCTTGGCGATAAAATCTTGAAATCAGGAGAATAGTTTACCTCTTTGATTTGCTTTCCACCGGTAGAAGATGCATCCGAAAATGCCCAATATGAGAATGCTTGAAACGGTTGTGAAGCCGATGATAAGTTTTTTCTTCCTTTTATCTTCATCTAAAATATGTTATAGTTATCATACAGAAAGGTGACAACATAAAGCAATTTCAATCATCTAAGCATAATAGTGAGAGTTGAACTTACCTTGTTCAGAATAAGCAAGACGAAGAAACAAATCCACACCATCATATGGAAACTGCTGAACATCCGTAAGTTCTGAAGTCCAAATCATGCAGTTAATTCCAGCCGGATACGCATAGGCTGCACAGGAACAGTCATTCAGGCAACGCTCTTTGCAATTCTGAGTACCATATTTATCGTACAAATATGTATAGTGATCTGGAAGTTTCATATCGCTCAGTTGCAAGAACTCATCATTTTTCGATCCCTTTGGGGCTATGCCACTTGTACTGATTTCACAAAGAAGTTTATTTCTCCTCACACAGCCGCCAGTCCAATTTCCTTTGATCCATTCATCGGTTGACTTCGGTACAAATCCTTTCAAGCAATCACAGACCGGAGTCTCATTCTTGTCACAAACACTGTAAGGACCACAAGTTCCATAAACATCGCATGGATTCTCTGGTGTCCTCCAGGTGACCTTCCATGCATTCCGTTCTTCTTTCCATACCATCATTTCCATGATCCCTGATGGTTTCACGACCATGATTACAACATCAGAATCGTTGAAATTATTGAAACTGAGAAAGGCAGATTCCTGTTGCTTATCTGGTATTACATTTAGACTACTTGCATACCCTTTGTCATCATCAGGTATGCCTAAGAAGTTCCCTCCGTCCCACGGGCCACCTCTCCAGTAAGGCCTCGAGTAATTAGTCCAAGTAAAGCCTTGAGGAGGTATCTCTACCGAGAGTCCAGTAGTAAACTTTCCAGGCGACGGATCATCTTCAGACCGCCAGGATGATAAGACAAGCTTCATCCCCGTCCTGTTGCTGTATCCAACTTTCATTCCTAATAACAAGGTATCACAAGGATAGTTAAAACTATCCCATAAAGATGTCCCTGAGACACCGTCTTTAAGAATGAATTCCCCTTTATCTGTAAGTACAGCCGTGGTCTTATTAGACCAGACAGAGATATTCGTCGACCAAACAGTATTTTGATTGCCATCCACAATTCTGAGATTACCGTCACCTCCAATCTTCAAGAATGCCGCAGAGTCAGAAGCTGCGAGTGGATCTTCCCTGTTTGCTACCCATACAATCCTCTGACCAGGAATGTTCTTGAACCACATACCGAGATACAGTCTGCTCGAGTTACTCGGACTGAAGAAGCCTAGCTCAAATATTTTTCCAGCAGAGACTAGCGTCTGATTTAGCAACAGTTGTTGGGATTGAGTTAAGGTATCAGTTTCCGCAAGCATTCGTGGTAAAAGCATCACAATGAACATCAAAAAAGGAAAAAAATCCCATATTCGCCAAACCATTTTCTTCAGCATCCGTCATAACAGACCTTTCAGGACTTTCACTCCCATTGCTTTTCTTCAAGAAGATGAATCCTTTGACAAATTCTATCGTCGGAAATATTTTAAATATTTCTGTTCAACAGTATACCAAGTAGTTTGACATTATCCTTGTAACAGATGTTACAGAAACTCCTACTCTTTGTACTTATTTATTGTTCACTTCATGATGAAAATGACATCTTTTCCCTTGACTTCAAACTGTCTAATATATATTATCTAAAGCTATTGTAGCTTTGACAAGATTAAAAGAAAATACTTTTCCTTGTTATATCAAATATCAAAGTCAACATAACTTGATTATCTATTTTATCCAGTCGCAATGTAGAAAGTAAATTATTTGCTTGGAAAACTTTAATGTGACGAAAAGTTTGTCTTTGTTTAAAAAAGGCATAATACATAAACAGACACGCAAGCTTGGCTTAGCTGACAATAAGACACCTCAAATTTGATCTCCAATGGAAACTAAACACTAACTCGTCTCCAATGTGTCTTATGGACACCCGACTCTAACTTGGAGTTGTCTAGATGATCATTTTGTAAGTTGGAGTATTCAAGTGACAAAACGGAGACGACTTGAGGTTCCTAGATGTGCATACTCAAAGTTGGAGTGTTTACTTGTCGGTTAGAGAAAAATTTGAGTGTATGTTTACATATAAAAATAAGAGCCGCAGAGGGTGCATTGTGAAGCAAGAAACCAAGATCAGGAAAACAACAACAACGAAGGGTGCGTATTACATATAAAAAATTGTATTTCATCACATTAATGTAATTTAAGTTTATCAGTTGTAACAGTAAAACAATTCAATCCCAAACAAGTTGAAGTTAGTTATATGAATCTTCACTTCTCCATTTAAGCTTAACACATGTCATCATCATACCGAATAAAATTAAAAGTGAAAAATAAGCTAGCTACAACATCATATATACCCAATGAAGTCCTATAATTGGGGTTCGGAACTGTTGAACGTATTGAAACTGAGAATGGCAGATCCCTGATGCTTATGATCTGATACTATAATTATATCACTTGCATACCCCTTGTCGGGATCACGTATGCCTATGAAACTCCCTCCATCCCATGGTTAAGCTCGCCAGTAAGGCCTTGAGTAATTAGTCCACGTTTGAGGTGGCATATCTAGGGAAAGTCCAGCGATAAACTTACCAGGCGATGGGTCATCTTCAACCTGCCGGCCAGGATGATAAGATAGACTAGTTTCACTCCCGTCCTGGTGTTGTATCCGGAAACTGTAAAAATGGATCTTGGGCCTAACTCAATCTCAAAAGCTAGAGGTGAGGATTACCAAAGTCCATATAAGCAAACTATCAGTTCATTCCCCAACCAATGTGGAACTTTTTGCCCACTCTAACTCCCTCCCTCACGCCCAGGCCCAACGGGCACTGGCGCGTGGACCGGGAGATCAAAATGGGAATGGACTTGGGTCTGATACCATGTAAATTTTCTGCTGAATGCCTCTCAATATTGAGAGTCTTGTAATTAAATAGAAAATACTCAATGATTACATCCCTAAAGATCCGTCTTTCTATCCCTAAAGATCAGTTTTTCTATCCCTCTAAATCCGCTATTCTATCCCACCAAATCTGCTCTACTAAAGCTACTATTATTCTCTTTAACTACAAAATCAAATCTATGTAATTACACTAATATACAACAATATATGGTTACATTAATATATACAATATTTACATCATGCTAACTAGGGGTGTACAAACCAAACCAAAGAACCAAATCAAACCGAGAAAAAAAATCGACTTATGGTTTGGTTTGGTTAGTTTGGCGTTTGAAAAAAAAAAAACGACCAATCTTGGTTTGGTTTGGTGTTAACCAAAAAAAAGTCAAACCGAACTCAAATCAAACATATATAATTAAAGAAATAGGAATTGACTTTAAAAATTAAAGATAAACAAATTTATGCATCAAGCTAAGGCATGCTTGAATTATCGGTATTTTGATCGTTTACTACTATGTGAACTATCACATAACGAATGATAACAAAAATAATACTATAGTAATACATCAGAAATTACAACAAAACAATATGATTAAACCTAACCTTTACATAAAAAAATTTCAAAGACCGATCGAACATTCATCTGTCATATACTCAAGATATTAGAATGAAACGATTAAACCCTAACCTTTGTAAAAAAGTTACTCAAAGTCCAACTGAGCATTCATCTACCACCTGTATTACACAATAATCGAGATCTTATTAAATTAATCTTAATACAAAAAATTCTTCAAAGATGTGACCGAACATCCATCTACAATATAGACTTAAATAGAATAGAAACTACAACAAAACAATATAATAATTAAAATGTTAGAATAATTAAAATATTAGAACAATAAAATTAACTGTGACCTTTTGTGATTATTAGACAACCCCTTTAAAACTCATCCGGCATGCACTAACAAAAATTTCCTAACAATAATATAATATAAAAATAATAAAGACTCCCAAATATAGTGCACGTCTTGCACGTCCGAACAATAATATCATATAAAAATAATATTTCTTTTTTATTATGTCAAAAATAGAATAGAGGCCCAATACTATCAAATTTTGAAGAAACAAAATTCTCGTGCTCTTGATTAATTTCCTTGTTTTAATTTATAAGAAAAAGGTGGTT
Organism: Capsicum pubescens; assembly: GCA_030864215.1. Classification (NCBI taxonomy): domain Eukaryota; kingdom Viridiplantae; phylum Streptophyta; class Magnoliopsida; order Solanales; family Solanaceae; genus Capsicum; species Capsicum pubescens. The sequence goes on from CM061541.1 coordinate 259,654,035, forward strand.
GTTAAATTTATTATTCTAATTTTGACAAAAATCATCATAATTTTCTTTTTTCCTCTTATGTTATATTTAGGAATCCTTTCTCAAGTACACAAGAAAAAAAAAGAAACCATCAATAATAAGTCTTCATATATTTTTTACTTACCATATATTTTAGTATTTTTTTATTTTAAATAATATTATAAATATAATAATAATATAATAATTGTAGGAAATAAGTGAAAAGACAATTTATCTATTGCAGAGATTTCTAATGAAGGACAAAAAGTTCAAATCACTTTTCTAAGGATCTTCACACTTTTAATATATTATAGATTATAGATGTGTGTGTATATATGTGCGTGTATATATATGTTAGTTTAGTCGCACGTGCCTCACACGTGTAACGTTTGATTATTTAAAATTAAATAATTTTATCTATTGCGGAGATTTTTAATAAAGTGTAAAAGTTCAAATCACTTTTCAAAAATCTTTCACACTTTAATGTAATAATGTAAACATATACACATATATGTTTTTCAATTCCAAGTGGTTGATGGTATCACTTTTACATTTGTATACCTCTTTCCCTTGTTGCCACAGATAAGAGAGACGCATCAATTTAAACCATATTTGTGTTACGATTATTTTATATATATATATATATATATATATAATCGCTCCTTATTTTTAAAGTCAAATCTTTATAAATTTATTAATTACATTCTATTCCGTACTTAAAACATTTAAAAATCTGGAACTTCTTAATTTTTTCCTATTCTAATAGTTTTATATTTATTTTTAGATTTTTCAAATCTCTTAAAATCAAATTTAGTTGATTTAGAATTCTTAAACTAATAAAAAATGTATCAGTTGTATGACTTCAAATAAGGAAAGAGTTACCATAAATATATTTAATTAATTTTCAATTCTTAAATCAGAAAAAGATGTAGAAATTCTGATATCTTCTAATAAGGAATCTTTTTTACCATAAATACATTTAATTAATTTTCAACTCTTAAATATTAGGACGAAATAGTGAAAAAGACGATTTTGTTTAAATATTAGGAAGAAATAGTGAAAAGGACAATTTTGTTTAAAGCAAGGATTTCAATGAAGGGCAAAAAGTTTAATTCACTTTCCTAAGGATATTTCCACTTTTAATATATTATAAATATATATATATATGCATGTATATAATTTAACTTTTTATACATAAAATATTAATTATAATCTACTTTTTAAATACTTTTCAATTAGTTTTATTAATTTTCAATATTTAGAAAGTAGATATATATATATATATATATATATATATATATATATATATTCATATTTGGTCCTTTAAGTTGTAATATTTATCCATTAATTACTAATAAAATGATCCAAAATCCAATATAAACTTAAAATCTAAATTTTTCACTCTTCATCTTATTTTTTAGTTTCAAGAGAGTTTTTCGCTCCTCAATTTTTCATAATTGCGGTTTTTCATTAGCGTATGAGTGAAAACATACTTGATCTAAACTTCAATCACAATATAATTTTTAAAAATAAATATTATAAAAAAAAACCGAGAAAAAACAAAAAAATCGGAAAAATCGAAAGAACCGACTAAAACCTAAACCGAAAAAACCAATTTTATGATTGTTTGATTTGGTTTATAGTTTTAATAAACCGACATAATTGATTTGTTTTTTTTTTTTCAATAGAAAATCAAACCAACCCGACCTATGTGCACCCTAATGCTAACAGCAACCATTCCTGATAACATACAAGGTATCACAGGGACGGTCCCATAAAGATGTTCCTGAGCTAGTGTCTTTAAGAATGAGTCGACCTTCATCTGTAAGCACGACAATTGTGTTATTCGACTCAACAGAGACGACATTTGTTGACCAAACGGTATTTTGATTGTCGTCAAGAATTTTGAGGTTCCCATCACCTCCAATTAATCTTCAAGATTGCAGCTGGCGCAGTGGATCTTCTCTGTTCCCTACCCACAAAATTCTCTGACCAGGAACCATATACCGAGATATATAGTCTGCTCCTCGAGTCGAGTCACTTGGACTGACGAAGCCTAGCGGAGACAAGAGACTGATTCAGCGACTGAGTTAAGGTATCATTTTCAGCACAGACTAGTAGTAAAAACATAATTTTAAACATCATAAACCAGAAAAAAAAAAATTCCCATCTCGGCCGCGTGATCATCATTTTCTTTAGAACTTTTTTCTTATAGCATGAAGGAATTCTTAGGTTCAGTCACTTCACTAATATTGATTCAGGATACAAATAAAAATGACATGTTTTCAAGACAAAACAACATGTGCCATGACAACCTGAACAAATTATAAGCTCACAACAGACATTATTCTAAGCTAAATAAACAAAAATCTTATTATATGTGGCTCAATCACAGAGGCATGTTGTATTAAATAACAAAGTCGACAGAACTTAGATTATCTACTAATTTGATCGAAAAGTAGAATCAAAAATCCAATATTCAACTAATCCAGATTCGCACCAGGTGTACCCACTCAGGGGGTAAAGTCATTGTCCGAACCCGACATTTTTGATCAAGGGTGTTTCAAGTTTGACCATCCGGCCAGCACCAAAAACCCACAGCTCGACGAATCTAGATTCACACCCCGTATCCCACTCAAAAGGTAAAGAATCCCTGCTAAAAGATTCTCTATTATCACAACTCAAATTAGAAATTTCGGACTAATGACTTAGGATAAGGAGTCTCACATCGGCAAAACACAGGAGAGATGATGGGTATATAAGTAAGCAGGCTTTTCACTCTAGTGATGTATTTTAAAGTCGTGCGGGTCTAGGCCAAAGTGAACAATATCACTAGAGGGTTGGGCCGTTACAAATGGTATCAGAGCAAAGATTCAATCTTTTCAAGAATTACCTATGCCTCAACATTGGCTAAAACTTACATAAGAATGCAACAACATATGAAAGAAACAAAATCAACATAACAAGTTGTCTGGAACTTAAAAATTTTGTATGTCTCACGAATTCCACGGGATAGCTATCACGTCGAACCCATCATTTCTAATTAAGGGTGTTTCTCACGTTTAACCATCCAAAACCACAAGCCAAATTTTGTATGCCTCACGAATTCCACGAGATACCTATCATCTCTCACCAACAATAGGTATCAGGTAACTCGAACCCAACATTTCTAATTAAAAGTGTTTCTCAAATTTTAACCATCCAGCACAACAAAATCTGCAGCTCAACTAATCCAGACTCACACCAAGTAACCCATACAAAGGGTAATGTGTCCCCACTAAAAAAAAATCTCTATTCTCATAGCTCGAACCCGACATGTCTGGCTCAAAAAGTAAAGTGACCCCACTAAAAGATTCTATATTCTCATAGTTCGAACCCGACATTTCTGGCTCAAAGAATAAAGTGACCTCACTAAAAGTTTCTATATTTTCATAGTTCGAACCCGACATTTCTGACTCAAAGAGTAAAGTTGTCCCCACTAAAAGTTTTCTCATAGCTCGAACCCGACATTTCTGACTCAAAGAGTAAAGTTGTCCCCACTAAAAAGATTCTTTATTCTCATAGCTCAAACCCGACATTTTTGACTCAAAGAGTAAACTGTCCCACTAAAAAGATTCTCTATTCTCATAGCTCGAACCCGACATTTGTAACTCATAGAGTATAGTGTCCCCACTAAAAGATTCTATATTTTCATAGCTCGAACCCGACATTTCTGGCTCAAAGAGTAAAGTTGACCCCACTAAAAAATTCTATATTCTCATAGCTCGAACCCAACATTTGTGACTCAGAGAGTAAAGTGTCCCCACTAAAAGATTCTATATTCCCATAGTTCGAATCGGACATTTCTGACTCAAAGAGTAAACTGTCCCCACTAAAAAGATTCTATATTCTCATAGCTTGAACTCAACATTTCTGACTCAAAGAGCACAGTGTCCCCACTTTCATAGCTCAAAACCGACATTTCTGACTCAAAGAGTAAAGTTGACCCCACTAAAAAATTCTATATTCTCATAGCTCGAACCCAACATTTGTGACTCAGAGAGTAAAGTGTCCCCACTAAAAGATTCTATATTCCCATAGTTCGAACCGGACATATCTGACTCAAAGAGTAAACTGTCCCCACTAAAAAGATTCTATATTCTCATAGCTTGAACTCAACATTTCTGACTCAAGGAGTACAGTGTCCGCACTTTCAAAGCTCAAACCCGATATTTCTGACTCAAAGAATAAAGTTGACCCCATTAAAAGATTCTATATTTTCATAGCTCGAACCCGAAATTTCTGACTCAAAGAATAAAGTTGACCCCACTAAACTATATTCACATAACTTGAACCCAACATTTCTGACTCAAAGAGTACTAAAGTTGTCCCCACTAAAAGATATTATATTCTCATAGCTCTTACCCATAATTTCTAATATAATAAAGGGTTAAAAAACCAACTTGATGGTTGTTAATAAATGCTGATCAACCCATTTAAAATGCATGCAAAGATTCAATCTTTTCAAGAATTACTTGGACCTCAAAATTAGCTAAACTTAAATAACAATGCAATTATAGCATTTTCAAAGAAACAAAAGGCAGTCGCACGTGAACTAAAGTTTCCGCTATATGTGGGATCGGAAAGGAGCCGGAACACAGCATTACTTGACATTTCCGCCAGAAGCTATAGCCACGACTTGAACCCATGACCTCCAGACGCGGACCTACGTATAGAGTAGGGGGTGCACGTGCACCCGCTAGCCTCGAGAAAAATTTTGTATATATAGGTTGTATATTTGTATATATGCCAGTAAATTTAACTAAATATATTTTTTGCACTCTCAAAGACAACCGATTGTGTTGGTGCAGTGGTTGAACTTGTAGCATAAAATCTTCTTTTTGGGTGGAGGACTTGGGTTCGAAACCCACCCAACTACAATTGTTTTATTGCTCCTTTTTCCAAGTACAATTTGCTGCAACATTATTGCTGCTTTCTCCCCCAGACAACATTAACACACACATTATTTATGTATTTTTAATTTTATTCCAAAAATACAAGCTCTCCTTCAATTTCAAAAGGTAAATTCCCCCTATCTTATACTATATAATGTTTATTTTACTTTTATTTTTTAATCATTGACTTATTTTCTATTTAAAAATTAGCAATTTAAAGTTTGAAGGCTTAAATTCAATGTTTTCTTGTAGCAACCATTTAGCAAATAAATCTCTCATATTTTCTATTTTTCAAAAACTCTCTATTATTGTTGAAAATATAAAAGTGCTTCGAATTCAAGTACGGTGAATAACACTCTTTTGTCATATTAAACCAAATTAATGATATTTAATAATATTAAGTTTTCAAAGAACTATATGTCGAACATTGACACTATCAATTACTATGTTTAAATATAAAGGGGCACCCGTCAAGCTCAAATCCTGGATTCGCAAATTAAGAGCTTTATCTCTTGCATGCATGCATTTCTGATTGAATTCATGCAAATAAGGTTTGTCTAGTGTCATTTACGTCATGTCTAGTTTGTAAAATGTTATTATGTGTAAAAGTTACATAATTTCCAACCTTGTTAATTTTTTCAAAATTACAAAAAAATTACTGATTTAGATCGAATACATCACATTTTTTCGGATACATCACTTAATTTTACACATATACATCACATTATTCAGTGATGTATTCAAGTTTTTAAGTAAAAATCAAAGATTTATGTAATTAATTTAAAGAATTGAAATTTAAATAGTTATGATAAGTTAAGTTGCGGTATGATATAATTTTGTCATATTATATTGGAGCGGATTTGCTCAAAAAAAAAAAAACAAATTATAAGGGCTTTCCTTCTTTTGGGGGTAGAAAAGAGATTTATTTTTAATACGAAGCATTAATTTATATATATAAAGAAAATATTAAAATTATAATAAATACTTATGAACTTACCATAGAAGTAAATTCAAGAGTTTTAGTCAGTGGTTTTGAAGTACAATATATACTTTGCTTATTGAATTTTGATATATTATTTATAAATATTAAATAAATTTTAGTACAAATGTTCCCTCCTATTCATATTAAGTGGTGTTTTTGTATTTTTATTTTAATTCAAAATAAGTGTCGTTTCAGATAATTAAGAAGGTATTAATTTTTCTTTTTAAATTTATCGCTATTTAAATAAGTAAATCTTTAACAAGAATAAGTTAGTAAAAATACTTTTTACTTTTCAGAAGAAAGTATGTTTCTCAAAAAAAATGTGTCTAAATTAAAGTGCCAAAACCTATTATATAATCCCTAATTATAACGATAGCTTCACCCTTAACTTTTGAATTGACAATAAAAATATTTCAAATGTACAATAAATGCAATATTAAAATCTTAGAAGAAATGAAATTATTAAATTTAATTATTGGATTTGTCTGTTTCTCCCATAACTTGTTTGAGACATGTAAGTTATTATCCAAAATACTTAATAAGACATTCTTTGAGCTTGCTTTCAATTATAAATCAAAGTCCAATATATGGCTTAAAAAATACTTTTCTTTAAAATGTTAACCTTTAATTTGACTTTGTAATTGTAAGTTTCCTGGTTGGCAATATAAGAAGAGGAAGAAACTTCTTAATATTCATTTAATATGATCAATATATAGCCATAACAACAACTAATCCAGTATAATCTCAAAATATGAAAAAATAAAAGCACAAAGAAGTCTAAAGAAGTTCAACGTCTACTTTATATAAAAAATAATAATTTAAATCATATATAAACAGTATAATTTTCCACCAAAAGAGCTTAAGATAACCCCTCGACCCCAACTGGCTCCTACCTTGAGAAAATGGAGAGTTTGTTTCCACTAGATCCTTAGATGAACGATGATATGATCAAAAAAATAATTTAAATCATATATAAACAGTATAATTTTCCACCAAAAGAGTTTAAGATGAACCCCTCGACCCTATCTGGCTCCTACCTTGAGAAAATAAGGAGTTTGTCTCTGATATAGATCCTTAAACTAATGATGATATGATCAGAAAAATAATTTAAATCATATATAGACAGTATAATTTTCCACCAAAAAAGTTTAAGATGAACCCCTCGACCCTAGCTGGCTCCTACCTTCAGAAAATAGAGAGTTTGTCTCTGATAGATCCTTAGATTAACGATGATATGATCAATCATGTGTGTGTATATATATATATAGTATTGATTTGAAATATCAGCAGGCCACTAACAACATTAAGATTAGGGATTTTAATGAGATTAGTTGAAACTGAATAAAAATTAATACTACTAATCATTAGCTTGCTATTTAATTATAATGAAGAATTGTCATTAGCTGGCCTAATTAGTTGGTCCATAGTTTAACATATTTTTTCCTGCTAATATAAGAAAGAAAGGAACAAAAAAAAGAATTTAAAAAAAAAAGATAGTAGTCTTTTACAATCTCAGAGACATTATTATTTAATTATTTGTGGATTTCAAACAATATTAGCTCAAATATTCTTCTTAGTTTGTTAATTAGTCTCTACAAGATATTTGAATTGAAAAAAAAAACTTATTCTTATATAATAACAATAGCATCATATTTTCTAATTCTCCTATATAATAAGTCACGGTGTGGCAGGTGAAGCACACACCACACCATATCACCCCTAATTAATTATTATATGTCATTTACGTATTAAAAAAATAATAATATATAATAAAAAAGTAAAATAGATATTTATGATATGTCTGCTTCAGCTGCTTCAATCATAATTTTACTATTTCATCCCTAATTAATTATTATAAGTTATCTGAATATTAAAAAAATTAATATTTAATAAAAAAGGTAAAATAAATAAAAATGATAAATTAACTGTTGATGTTTTAAATTAAGGTGATGTCTTATGTGAGATCCGCTTAAATTTTTTTCATACCTATTTTTAATTTATAGTAATTTTGCTATATTACTTCTAATAAGCTATTATGAGTTATTTAAGTCATGTCCGCTTTACTGCTTCAATCATGGTCACCTAAGCATTAAAAAATTAATAATATTTCTTCAAAAAAGTAAAATAAACACAAAATGATATGTCAATATACAAAAATTGATTGACTATCGAAATTATATTAGTGCCACATAAATTGAGATGAGACGGGGGAAGACATAAAGTAACATATGTTAGTTGAAAATGAGGTAAAACGGATAAGTAAATAACAATATTAAAACTTAATACAGAAAAATTTGATTGACTATCGAAATTTTATTTGTGCTACATAAACTTGGGCGGATAAAGTCTTATTGAAAAATTATGTGAAAAACATTATAAATCAAATAATTAACAACTTAAAAATTTAAAAGATATAAAATATTTGGTTGATTCTAGAAATTATATCAGTGTCACTTGAATTGGAATAGAAGAAAAAGTATTATAAATCACAATAATTAAAAACATAAATTATTTTAATGACTGATTATCAAAATTCTATTTACGTCACATAAATTAATACAAAAAATAACATATATTGGGCTCGTGCTGGCACAGGTAGGTGATTGATATCTAGTATTATATATACATGACTTATTACTTTAAACAAATAGTTGTTGCACGTCACCTTAATTTATATTTAGAAGAAATAAGAAAGCATATAAAAAATTGGAACAAATTAATGAATTGTTATATATGATTATGTGACAATTAATGGTTGAAAAATACTTTAAGCAAATTGATTCATTTATTTATTTTGAGAAAAGGTCTGAAATATACCTAAACTTAAGCGAAATTTATTGTAACACGCCTCAATTTTGCGGGAGTCCTATGATGTCCAGATTATTTTTTACCGTATTTTTGTGGCATATATTTGCTTAGCTGGACCACTTCAGACCCTCACGCGCTCAGTGCGCGTGTATTCACGCAGTGGTCCAGCTGACAAATATATGCCACAGAAATACGGTAAAAAAAATAATCTAGGGGTTCATAGGACCCCGCAAAGTTGAGGCGTGTTGCAACCAATTTGGTCAAATTTAGATATATTTCCGACCTTATCTAAAACTTTATTATTTTTATATTTTAGGGAAAATGCTCTCCATGACATATAGAATCCTCACAAAAAAATACATAATTTAATGTATGGTGGTACCTTCCCATGCAACTTCCAGGAAATGTTATTTGCTATCTTTTATGTACTTTCCTTCAATTTACATCTTCTTGGACTTTTTCCACCAAAATTTCCTATACATTTTCCTCCTATTTATATATATAAATATCACTTTGTATTCATCATAATTCATCATCTTTTTTTCTTTGATTGTCTATATCCATCTCTAAGTCTACATCCAGTAATAATACTTTTGCTTCAATCGAGGCAAAATGACATTCAGTTGAATCTCTTTCGTTAAAAAATTATATTGTCTGACGAACGTATCAAGTTCAAATCCTAGTAGTGTCATTCTTACATCTTTTTTACAACCCCCTTGTTAAAGTTTCTATTTCCCCCACCTTTTGAAAAGGCATTCAATTGAATTTCTTTCGCTGAAAAATTATATTGTCTTACGAACGTACCTATCAAGTTCAAATCCTAGTGGTGTCTTACTTACATCTTTTTTTCAACACCCCTTGTTAAAGTTTCTAATTATTCCCCCACCTTTTGGAAAGGCGTTCAATTGAATTTCTTTCGTTCAATAATTTTCACGTAAAAAGAGGTTAAGAGATTCTTTTTTTGTTTGCATGTATATATATAAATTGTTGAATCACCTTGACATAACGAGTGGTTCATATAGTCCTAGACTCCTAGTGGTGACATTTTTCACATTTTTTTGAATCCCCTCGACAGAATTCCTGACTCTACCAGTACTAGTCCAATATCTATCGATGTCTACATTGGAGCGCGACGTGGTGTTTGAGGATTTTTTTCCATCAATGTTGGAGAAACTTGGAGCTGAGGGATTCTTGAAAGAGTTAAGAAATGGATTTAGGGTTTTAATGGATGAACAAAGGGAAGTCATAACATTTGAAAGCTTAAAGAAGAATTTAGAATTTTTGGGATTGAAAGACAATGATATGAGTGATGATGAAGTGATGTGCATGTTGAATGAAGGTGATTTGGATGGTGATGGTTGTTTAAATGAGATGGAATTTTGTGTATTAATGGTTCGTTTAAGTCCTGATTTAATGGACATTTCAAGAATGTGGTTGGAAGAAACTCTTGCCAAATTGTAATTAGACTCTAATTAATCAATGTTGAACTTTGTTATATATCTACAAATTAATTAATCTAGCTTATCCATACAGTTATTGATTTTTTTTTTTTTCTTTTTTTGAGATAAGCATATAGTACCCCCTCGAACTATGGCCAAAGTTGCTATGACATACTCAACTTTATATGGTTCCTATTACCCCTGAACTCAATTTTAGCGTATTTTTGTCACCCTTTTGTGCTGACATGCATCGTTATTACATAAAAATGGGATCCATATTAAAGGTGTCACGTCAGCTGAAAAAGTATCAGATCAGCTAAAAAGGGTGACAAAAATACACTAAAATTGAGTTCAGAGGGGTAATAGGACCGTTGTGAAGTTGGAGTGTGTCGTAGCAAATTTGGTCATAATTCAAGGGGTACTAGATGCTTTACTCATTTTTTTTTGTTGTTGCTCGATGTTTGGTATTCATCGTCTGTTCAGACGAATAATCTGGATTAGTATCGAAAAGTCTCATTGTGGATGTTAAACGTTTCCTACTAAAATACGACTCTATTCTTAGAACTCAAACCTGAAACTTCTGGTTAAAGATGAAAATGAAAGAATGATATTTACCACTCATCATTGATGGAGTTTTGTGTATTAATGGTTCGTTAAAGTCCTGATTTAATGGACATTTCAAGAATGTGGTTGGAAGAAACTCTTGCTAAATTGTAATTAGTCTCTAATTAATCCATGTTGAACTTTGTTATATATCTACAAATTAATTAATCTAGCTTATCCATATAGTTATTGGTTCTTTTTTTTTTAGATAAGTATCCAGTACCCCTCAAACTATGGCCAAAGTAGCTATGACAACCTCCAACTTTATATGGGTGCTATTACGCCTGAACTCAATTTTAGCGTATTTTTGTTACCCTTTTGTGCTGACATGCATCGTTATTACAAAAAAATGGGACTCACATTAAAGGTGTCACGTCAGCTAAAAAGGTGTCACATCATCTAAAGAGGATGACAAAAATACACTAAAATTGAGTTCAGATGGGTAATAGGACCCTTGTGAAGTTAGAGTGTGTCGTAGCAAATTTGGTCATAGTTCAAGGGGGTACTAGATGCTTTACTCATTTTTTTGTTTGTTTCTACTTGATGTCTAGTATTCATCATCTGTTGAGACAAATAATCTGGATTAGTATCGAAAAGTCTCATTGTGGAAGTTAAACGCTTCCTATATACTCAATACGACTTCATTCTCAGAACTCAAATCTGAAACTTCTGATTAAAGATGAAAGAACGATATTTACCACCCATCACAAATTTTGGATGGTGAATATGGTTGTGTGAATGAGATGGAATTTTGTGTATAACGGTTCGTTTATTAAGTCCTAATTTAATGAACATTTCAAGAATGTGGTTGGATGAAACTCTGGTCAAATTGTAATTAAAGGGTTCTTGCTCGATGTTTGGTATTCATATGTTGAGACGAATAATCGAGATGATTAGTATCAGAAAGTCTCGTTTTGGAGGTTAAACGTTCCCTACTAAAATACGACTCTATTCTGAGTACTTAAATCTAAAACATCTGATTAAGAACGAAAGAACGATATTAATCATCTCCACCACAATTTTTTGTTATGTATCAACAAATTAATCTAGCTTATCCATATAGTTATTGGTTCTTTTGTAATTGTTCTTTTTTTTAAAATTTTGGTTCCTGCTCGATGTCTGGTACTCATCTGTTGAGACGAATAATCGAGATGATTGGTTTCGGAAAGTGTCATTTTGGAGGTTAAACGCTTCCTACTAAATAGGACTTCATTCTCAGAACTCAAACCTGAAACTTCTTATTAAGAATGGAAGAACGATATTTGTCACACCCCTTTTTTTACCACCAAAAAGATTATGTTTTTAGGTGCGAAAGAGTTTTATTATTTAAGTGACAAGAAATGAAAATTCATTTCAGAAAAGGATTATTTACATTTTTTATTCAGAGTCGCCACTTGGCATAATCTGGTGTGCCAAGTCACCATCGGAAAATCCTTTTCAAAACCATTTGACTCTTTAAACTGGTTTGCGAACAGAGACTCCGGCTAAGGAATTCTGTTGACCGAGGGGAAGGTGTTAAGCACCCCTCGATCCCGTGGTTCAACCACGGTCGCTTGGTAGAGTGTATCAACTATTTTGGCACTACGAAATGTATAAACCACACAAAAGCACACAAAATAATCAAATAATAAACGAAACAAAACAATCAAAAAAGTAAAGTCCAGTCCAATTATACAGTCCAAAAATAGAAAAATACGAAAATATAAATCATATTCTAAACTAAATCTAAACTAAGCTCCAATGCCTTACCCGATGCCGCGGGCCTTCAATACGAACATCCTCCGGGTACATGATACCTCGGGGCATTCCCCGGTGAATAAATATATACAGATATTTCGGGGCATTCCCCGGCCAAATTATACAACTGAATTAAATGCGACAAAACAAAACCATGCCAATACGTATTTCAAACATGTCATCAATCCGCCAATTCTAAATTTGACTACCCAAACCTACCGTTTGTCTACCCGCTCGATGAAATATCACGTTCAACATCAACAGTGAATAAAAAAAAATCATTTATCGACTTTTAATTCCCGTCTTCTCTAATTCAACTCAAGATTTCAGCATAACATTCACGTCTACGATTTTTAACAATCCACAACCACTATCAATAAAATCAAACGACAAATCAAAATCACCAAATATTCATCTCATATCATGCTTCAACAAACCAAACACGCATATATAATGAAATTAAAATGAGAAGGAAACAGAGTTGGACCTCAAATCAGGCTTTAAACCACCACATTTCTTTCAGTAAATCCAACAATACATGGAAAATGAGCAACGATCGGAACCCAAGCCACAAGCTTCGAACCAACGAACTCGATCCAAATCCAACTCGATAATTCAGAACAAAACGCGAAAGACCAACGATTAAACTAAAATTTGTGGACTGTTTTGACCAAAGATTCCACTACTTACCGGAGCTCCGGTGAACTTCACCGGAGAACTCGACGGTGACGGGACGGGGATGGAGAAGGACGGGTCAACTGAGACTTTGGATGGAATTGGGAGTTTTTTTATCGTCAATGGAGAGATGAGGGTGAAGAATGGGTTTCTCCGGTGGTCTGGCGGTGGGTTCGGATGACGTTCTCCGGCGAAATCTCGCCGAAAAAATCAAACAATGCCGCTCAGTTCGATCTCTCTCTCGACCTCCTCTCTTTCTCTCTATCTCTCTCAGCTATCTTCCCTTCCGTCCTTCTCTCTCAGCTCTCTCATTTTTATATATGTGTGTATGTTGCTATTAGATGGGTAGTTCCGTGAATCAGAAAAGGGAAAAAAAAATGGAGTGTTCCTATGTATTCTGAGAAGAAGGTAGATGGGTATTGTTGAGTAAAAAAAAATTCCCTAAAAAAATCAGCCCCCCCCCCTTTATTGTGAGAGTATGTGTGGGTATATATTTTTTTTTTGGAAGTCTTTCTTTTGGGACAAGAAAATAGAGTGGGGGGTGGGGTATAGGTTGTTGGAATAGATAAAATTTGTTAGTTTGTTAGGGATATTTTTGTTATTTATTTATATATATATATTTTTTGTATTTTGTGGAGGGATAATTACCCGGGGTAGGGTACACGGTAGGATAACATAAAATGGGTAAAGTGAATAAAAATGGAACTTTAAGAGGACGAAATCACGTGTCTACATCATGCCCCCTTTGACTGTAAACACGCAGTGTTTTCAGACAAAGAAGTAGACCACGAGACAGAATTTTATCCCGACCATTATTCAAAAGAAGAAACAGAAGAAAGAAGGATTATCGAGTTTTGAATTAGGACAACCTACCCAACCAAGTTACGAGAGGATCGAGTGACAAGCATCTCAACTTTTGGACGGCGGTGGACTATACCGAGTTGGAGAGTCGAGTGAGGTTCCATCGAGGTTCCGGTCCGCGGCTCTGTTATTACATCAAAAATAAAAATTAAAAGCTAAAACATAAAGAAAATTACAAAAATCCTATCTAAACAGCTTCTGTTGGTTCTTGACTCGACTTTCATCACCCTGTTCTCCAGGCGGGCTCCTGACTTGCAATTTCTTTCACCTTGTTACTTGGCTTTCAATGACTTTGCTTTGTTTGCTTGACTTTTCCATTTCTTCACCCTATTCTCCAGGCGGGCTCCTGACTTGCTATTTTATCACCCTGTTCTTCAGGCGGGCTCCTGACTGGCTATTTCATCACCCTGTTCTTCAGGCGGGCTCCTGAAAACCAAAATTAAAACTAGAACGAATAATATCCCAACAAAAATTATAGTAAATAGTATTTCATTTTTGAAAGCATCGTCCCATTTTTCAGCAGGGTCCTGAACAGAAGGTGAAATCCCATTTTTCAGGAGGGTCCTGAATTGAAAGTAAATTCTCATTTTTCAGGAGGGTCCTGAACATAAAGTAAAATCCCATTTTTCAGGAGGGTCCTGCACATAAAGTAAAATTCTATTTTTCAGGAGGGTCCTGAATAGAAAGTAAAGTCCCATTTTTCAGGAGGGTCCTGAACATAAAGTAAAATTTCCCATTTTTCAGGAGGGTCCTGAGCATAAAGTAAAATTCCCATTTTTTTTCAGGAGGGTCCTGAGCAGAAAGTAAAATCCCATTTTTCAGGAGGGTCCTGAACATAAAGTAAAGTCCCATTTTTCAGGAGGGTCCTGAACATAAAGTAAAGTCTCATTTTTCAGGGGGGCCCTGAACTGAAAGTAAATTCCCATTTTTCAGGAGGGTCCTGAACAAAAGTAAAATCCCATTTTTCAGGAGGGTCCTGAACATAATTTAAAATCCCATTTTTCAGGAGGGTCCTGAACATAAAGTAAAATCCCATTTTTCAGGAGGGTCCTGAACAGAAAGTAAAATCTCATTTTTCAGGAGGGTCCTGAACATAAAGTAAAATCTCATTTTTCAGGAGGGTCCTGAACAAAAGTAA
The DNA here is from genome assembly GCA_030864215.1 of Capsicum pubescens. NCBI lineage: Eukaryota > Viridiplantae > Streptophyta > Magnoliopsida > Solanales > Solanaceae > Capsicum > Capsicum pubescens. Next base: position 259,669,209 of record CM061541.1, read on the forward strand.
AATCCCATTTTTCAGGAGGGTCCTGAACATAAAGTAAAATCCCATTTTTCAGGAGGGTCCTAAACAAAAGTAAAATCCCATTTTTCAGGAGGGTCCTGAACAAAAGTAAAATCCCATTTTTCAGGAGGGTCCTGAACATAAAGTAAAATCCCATTTTTCAGGAGGGTCCTGAACAAAAGTAAAATCCCATTTTTCAGGAGGGTCCTGAACATAAAGTAAAATCCCATTTTTCAGGAGGGTCCTGGACTGAAAGTAAAATCCCATTTTTCAGGAGAGTCCTGAACAGAAAGTAAAATCCCATTTTTCAGGAGGGTCATGAACATAAAGTAAAATTCCATTTTTCAGGAGGGTCCTGAACAAAAGTAAAATCCCATTTTTCAGGAGGGTCCTGAACATAAAGTAAAATTCCTGGATATGCATTTCCAATGGTAGCTGAATCAAGTGAAACGAATTTGCCCCTGTTTCAATCAAAGAAATATTTGTCAGTTAAAAACATAGTGGTGGCTTGCAGATCTTGGCTTTTCAGGTATCTTCCCAGCACTCGTTCCTTTCATCTTTGTTCCAAATTGCTAACACTTGTCGTGTCTTGCCGCATCATTGACCAAGATCCAAATTGAGGGAAATGAGTTCTGACTCAAACAATGGGTTTCCATTTTTACCATGCCCCTGAGGTGCACTCTTTTCCCAAATCTGAAATGCTTCCACGAATCCAATGGCCTGTCGGTTGATAGAATTCCTTTGCTTCGTGTTGAATTACGATCATATTTCTTTCCTGTGTTGTTCCTTGGCTTTTCCTCATATAATTGGAAAGACTGATAGTAAATTTTGAAATCCTTTCTTGCTTGTTTTGACACAGACTTGACTTAAAAAAAATGTAAAGAAATGATGGTGTCTCTTGTTTTGATAAATAACATAAGAAAAGACAAAAACATGAATATGTAAATGAAAGAAAAGGGCAATGTCCCATATTCAAAAAGAAAACTTATCTGAATACGACAACCAACTCTAATGAGTATGACATGCATTTTGGATTGAGCTGCCTGATCTTCCTATCCAAACTCCCCATTTGTTGTTGAGTTCGTGCCTTTTGCCACTGAGCCGCTTCTTCAAATCCATTGGACTCATACATCACATTCGATTGATGACATCTTAAAATACTTTTGCCAACAAATCTCTTTCTTCTCACTTTTCGCTTTTCTCTTGAACTCTCCATCGCCTTACGGTGCCCGTGAGGGTTTTCACCAATAAGACTCTCTTATTTTTATTTCTCTCAACTCAACATCGCCTTATGGTGCCTGCAAAGGTTTTCACCAATAAGACTCTCTCATTTTTATTTTCTCATAACTCACCATCGCCTTATGGTGCCTGCAAAGGTTTTCACCAATAAGACTCTCTCATTTTTGTTTTCTCACAACTCACCATCGCCTTATGGTGCCTGCAAAGGTTTTCACCAATAAGACTCTCTCATTTTTGTATTTCTTTCCTGATTTCTTATGCTGAGGGAGACAAGCGGTACTTCATAATGTATCATCATATCCATTGCATGCTTAGCCTTAACACTATAAAAAATTGATCTGAAGGATCTTCTTTGGTTGTAACTTGGCTTTTGGTCAAGGTTAGAAAATGGTAAGAGGCTCAAACGATACTTGAAGTGGGGGTGGGACTTACAACTTTTGGAATCGACTCAAACAATGCATTAACTCATGTCCCAGTTTTGTTGACTGGGTGAATCTTAAATCTTTATTTGGTTGGACCGAGCCCGAAATAGGGCAGCCTACGTATCTCACTCCCGAGAGAGGAAAATCAGGTCACACGTAGTTCCATCAGCTTGTTCTTTGTTTTGATTTGATTTTTTTTTCTTTTATTTTTGAACTCTTTCTTTTATTCTTATTTTCTTGGCATTTATCTTTGACTCTATTTTGATTCCAAAAGAGGGATGTGAAAGAAAAATAAACGAGGCTCAAACGGGTAAACAAAGGATGACACAATGTTTGGATAGAAGAATAAAATGCCTTCATTATATCAATCTTCAAAAATGCAAGTACTAAACATGCAATAAAATCAAACAAAGGATCAAATATCATACATAGTATCTTTTGACCGAATCAGCATTGATAGCCATTTCTGCCATTTTGCCTTCAATATCTGTCAAATATAAGGCTCCATTGGGCAACACTTTCTTCACAACGAAGGGACCTTGCCAGTTAGGTGAGAACTTGCCTTTCGCTTCAACCTGGTGAGGAAGGATACGTCTCAATACCAACTGACCAACTTCAAAATTCCTGGGACGGACCTTTTTGTTATACGCACGAGCCATTCTCCTCTGATACAACTGGCCATGACACACGGACGTTAGCCTTTTTTCCTCGATCAAACTCAAATGTTCCAGTCGGGTTTTTACCCATTCGTCATCATTAATCTCTGCTTCTACAATGATTCGAAGAGAAGGAATTTCAACTTCTGCAGGGATGACTGCTTCTGTCCCATACACTAATAAATATGGAGTTGCCCCTGTTGAAGTGCGAACAGTGGTGCGATAACCTAGCAATGCGAACGACAACTTTTCATGCCACTGTCTAGAACCTTGTACCATTTTTCGCAGTATCTTTTTTTATATTTTTATTGGCGGCTTCTACAGCACCATTGGCCTTTGGACGATATGGAGTGGAATTTCGATGTGCGATCTTAAACTGTTGACACACTTCTTGCATCAAATGACTATTGAGATTGGCAGCATTATCTGTAATGATCATCTTAGGAATTCCAAATCTACAAATGATATTGGCATGAACAAAATCTACCACAACCTTCTTTGTCACTGACTTGAAAGTTACTGCTTCCACCCACTTTGTGATGTAGTCAATGGCTACCAAAATGAATCTATGTCCATTTGATGCCTTCGGCTCAATCGGTCCAATCACATCCATTCCCCAAGCCACGAACGGCCATGGAGCGACCATTGCATGCAACTCAACAGGAGGAGAACGTATCAGATCGCCGTGCACCTGACATTGATGACACTTTCGAACAAACTGAATAGAATCCCTCTCCATAGTAAGCCAGTAATAACCTGCTCGAAGAATCTTCTTTGACAAGACATGACCATTCATATGCGACCCGCATACTCCAGAGTGTATTTCAACCATGATTGCCGAGGCTTCTTTTGCATCTACACACCTTAAAAGTCCCAGATCTGGGGTCCTCTTATACAAGATTCCCCCACTTAAGAAAAATCCACTAGCCAAACGCCTAATAGTCCTCTTTTGATCGTTGGTGGCATACGCTGGGTATTTTCCTGACTGAATGTACCGCTTGATATCCAAAAACCAAGGTTCTCCATCAAGCTCTTCTTCAACCGCATTACAGTAAGCGTGCTGATCACGACTCTGTATATGCACTGGATCGATGTAGGCCTTGTCAGGATGTTGGAGCATTGAAGACAGAGTGGCTAAAGCATCAGCAATTTCATTACGAATCCTTGGAATATGCCTAAATCTTACTGAGACAAACCGTTGACATAGCTCCTGCAAGCATTGTCGATACGGGATGAGCTTCAAATCTCACGTCTCCCAATCGCCTTGAATTTGATGGACGAGCAAATCCGAATCTCCCAACACTAATAATTCCTGGACTCCCATATCGACAGCTAACCTCAAACCAAGAATGCAGGCTTCATACTTTGCCATATTATTAGTACAGTAGAATCGAAGTTGTGCGGTCACCGGGAAATGTTGTCCCGATTCAGAGATAAGAACCGCACCTATTCCGACTCCTTTCATATTGACAGCTCCATCAAAAAATAACCTACAACCTGGATCAGCCTCTATAACAACTTCATCGACACATGACACTTCTTCATTAGGAAAATATGTCTTTAACGGCTCGTACTCTTCATCGATGGGATTCTCAGCAAGATGATCTGCCAAGTCTTGGGCTTTCATGGAGGTTCGCGTCACATATACAATGTCGAACTAGGTAAGCAATATTTGCCACTTTGCCAATCGACCCGTCGGCATAGGCTTCTGAAAGATATACTTCAAAGGATCCATGCGGGAAATGAGATAAGTAGTATAGGATGATAGATAATGCTTCAACCTTTGTGCTACCCAGGTTAGGGCATAACACGTCCTTTCAAGAAGAGTATACCTGGCCTCATATGCGGTGAACTTCTTGCTAAGATAATAAATAGCCTGCTCCTTTTTGCCTGTAACATCATGTTGACCCAGGACACAACCGAAAGAATTGTCCATGACTGATAAATACAAGATCAAAGGCCTACCAGACTCCGGGGGTACCAGCACGGGCGGATTTGACAAATATCTTTTGATTCGATCGAACGCTTCCTGACATTCTTCAGTCCATTTTACCGCGGAACTCTTTTTCAGCAAGTTGAATATGGGCTCACAAGTGGTTGTGAGTTGAGCAATAAACCTGCTAATGTAGTTCAGTCTACCAAGCAAACTCATCACCTCCGTTCTATTCTTGGGCGGGGGTAAATCCTGAATGACTTTGATCTTTGAGGGATCCAATTCAATTCCCCGACGGCTGACTACAAACCCTAACAACTTTCCAGATGGAACTCCAAATACACATTTGGCCAGGTTTAGTTTGAGATTATACCTGCGAAGCCTCTCAAAGAACTTTCTTAAATCTTTAACATGGTCGACCTGAATTTTTGACTTAATAATCACATCATCCACGTAGACCTCAATCTCCTTATGCATCATGTCATGAAACATAGTGGTCATGACTCTCATGTATGTTGCTCCAGCATTCTTCAAACCGAACGGCATAACTCGATAACAATAAGTTCCCCATGGTGCGATAAAAGACGTCTTCTCCGCGTCTTCATCATCCATAATGATCTGGTGATATCCGGCATAGCAATCCACAAAAGAGGCAACCTCGTGTTTAGCACAGTTTTCTAACAAAATGTGGATGTTGGGCAGCAGAAAATCATCTTTCAGACTTGCTCTGTTCAAATCGCGGTAATTAACACACACTCGAATTTTGCCATCTTTCTTTGGTATGGGAACAACATTGGATAACCACATGGGATAACGAGACACTAGAATTACTTTGGTTTCAAGTTGTTTCATGATTTCCTCTTTGATTTTAATACTCACATCGGTTTTAAACTTCCTCAACTTCTGTTTGACAGGGGGGGAACGCGGGATCAATTGGCAACTTATGAACCACTAATTCAGTGCTTAAACCGGGCATATCATCATAAAACCATGCAAAAACGTCCTTATAATCAATCAATGCTTGAATCATTCCCTCTTTTAGCTGTGGCAAAGCATGTATACTGATTTTAGTTTCCCTAACATCTTCTTGATCCCCTAGATTTATTGACTCAGTTTCATTCAAATTAGGATTCGGTTTGTCTTCAAACTGTTCCAACTCTTTGCTTATTTCTTCTAGTGTTTGTTCTTCATCATATTCCCCATTCTGCTTCATTACATCTTGATTAGTTTGGATTTTAAAATCAGGCTGAAAATTCCGCATGCATGTCATGTCATTAGAATCAGCATAAAGAAAACTGTGTAAGAAAAGAAAAACAAAATACATTAGACACAAAACAAAAGGGACATTGCATTTCATTAAATAAAAGATAGAAGGGTTTAAACACAGACGCCAACATAACATAAACAAACTAAAGTCCGAATTACAACCCTGAAATAACTCGGATAAACAGAAAGAAAAACAAAATAGACTACCAAAACTCCCTCCTGACGGGGAGAGGAGTGACTTCCCAATTATTGAGCTGGACAGCTGGACCTATGAATTGCACGTCTGCCATACTGTTACCTTCTCCTGCTTTGACCATATCAACTTCGATAAAAAGATTCTGGAAGTCATCAACCAATTCAACTTCAGATTCCACATGCTCCGCGATATCGCTCTTAACAAATGATTCACTGAGTAGTGGCATTGGGCGAGGGAGTGACCATATTTCTTTTTTCCTTCCCTTGGCTTTCTTCAGATCTTCAGCTGTAGGCTCAAATCCCAGACCAAACGTGCCCAGGTTCTCACTTGGACATATGGGGTGAACTATACCGTGCAGAGACGCTCCCAACCCCTTTCCTGGCTCAAATCCGTATTTCCAAAGTTCACTCACCATCATGATAGAAGCAGAAGACAATTGCGGTCCCGGTATAGCCTGTCATTCAAGGATACGATTCACTGGCACTGTATCAAAAATTTGATAGACGAATGTCTCTTCTACGTTATTTGCTTCAATAAGAGACAAGGGACAATCTTCGTAGGCTGACAAATCTCCTTCACCATGAATAACTACTTCCTGTCTGTCATGCTCAAACTTAATCATTTGGTGCAGTGTAGATGCAACCGCCTTGGCCTTGTGGATCCACGACCTTCCCAACAACAGATTATAAGAGGATTCTACATTCAATACTTGAAACTCTATGGCGAACTCAACAGGCCCTATGGTCAACATTAGTTCTATTTCGCCAATGGAATTTGATTTTGCACCATCGAAAGCCCTGACACATACATTATTGGGCCTGATCCTCTCCGCACCAATATTCAACTTTTGCAAAGTAGAAATAGGGCAAATATTTGCACCTGAACCTCCATCAATCATAACATGAGTGACATAGAAATCTTCACACTTCACTATAATGTAAAGGCCCCGATTATGCCTTATACCTTCAACAGGCAATTCATCGTTAGAAAAGCTAATCCGATTGACCTCAAAGATTTTTCCAACCATTTTCTCAAGCTGGTTGACTGTAATCTACCTTGGAACATATGCTTCATTTAATACCTTCAGTAAAACATCACGATGCTCCTTGGAGTGCAACAACAAAGATAAAAGGGAAATTTGAGCAGGGGTTTTCTTCAGCTAGTCTAATATTAAATACTCTGGCAATTTCATCTTTTTCAAAAATTCTTCGGCTTCTTCTTCGGTGATAGGCTTTTTGATAGATGACGGTCCACTCACTGTTGGCTTGGACTTTCTTAAGCTTTTAGGCACGAAGCATCTTCCTGACCTAGTCAAACCCCTTACCTCATCTACATCTTCCACTACTTCTTTCCCATGATAGGTCATCACGGTCCGCCCATAATTCTAGGGAATTCTTTTCGTATCAACTATCAGAGATTGGGTCATCGGTTTGAGGACAATAGGCGCTGCCAGTGCTCCTTTCATCGTCAAGATAGGCTGACTCAAAGCTCCCACCACTGTCAACTTAGGTTTATCCTGACTCGAATCACCATACCTTTTGGCGCCTTGTACTGTGATCGGGGGCTTCTTGGTGCTTCATTGAGCTTCATCTTCTCTCACTCCTTCCTGGCTCAATGACATTGCTTTTAAAGACTCCGCTACATTCACCGATTTCTCCTCAATGGTCTGTATCTTGATAATAGGCTTATAACCCCTCGAAGACTTTTTCCCATCATATATCAACTCTAACATATTGGCTTCAGCATGAGTTGGCAGCGGATTCTGGTTAATGTTAGGACCCTCCGGGGCCTGGACCAGCATCTGATTTGTGTCAATTAAATCTTGGACAGCTCTCTTTAAATTCCAGCATTTCTCAATATCATGGCCTGGCATATCAGAACAGTACGCACACCTTAAAGAATAATCGTCATTCCTTGGTGGTGGATTTGAAAGCCTTCCTTGAATTGGGCTTAAAACCTTCAACATCCTCAACCTATCAAACAAGCTAGCATATGACTCCCCAAGAGGTGTGAATTGATTTTTGACTGTTTTCTCCTGCTTATACTCGGGCCTAGGCTGAAAACTGGGTCTGGAGGGGTTTTGGTAATTTGGTGGAGCGAATGGGCGATTTTATGGAGTTTGCGCGCGCCACTGTGGGTAAGAAGGGGTTTGGGCATATGGTTGCACACTATATACTGGGTATGGGGGTGGTGGAATGGAATATAAAGGGTTTTGTGGAGGGTAGTAATGGTGGGGAGGAATATACGGAGCTTGGGTGTAGATTTGGGCTTGGGATTGGGGATAGGGGCGAGGTGGTCTTTTGGGATAGGAATGAGTTCCAGCTATAACAGTCGCCACGTCCTCTTTCTTTTTTTTACCGCTAAATGCGCCAGATCCACCTTGAATCGTTTGTATGGTGGCTTTTAATGCGGCAAAACTCACTATTCGTCCGGTCTTGATTCTGTCCTCTATCATCTCACCCATTTTGAGGACTTCCATAAAAGACTTTCCAATTGCCGGAAGTAAATGTTGAAAATAGGTCTCATCCTGCGCCTGAATGAAAACTTCTACCAACTTACTTTCTTTCATTGAAGGCTTTACCCTAGCGGCCTGTTCACGCCACCTTATCGCGTATTCCCTAAAACCTTCAATGCTCTTTTTCTTCATGTTGACCAAAGATTTTTTATTCGGAATCAAGTCGATATTGTACTGAAAATGTTGAACAAATTCAGAAGCCAAATCATCCCAACTGTTCCACTTATCGATATCCCGATCGATGAACCACTCTGAAGCCAGATCTGAAAGACTCTCGCCAAAGAAGGCCATGAGTAGTTCTTCCTTTCCTCCTGCAGCCCTCAACTGGTTGCAATAATGTCTCAAGTGTGCAACAGGATCACCGTGCCCTGCGTACTTCTCGAACTTAGGCATCTTAAAAATGGGGGGCAGGTTGATGTCTGGGAACATGCACAGGTCTTTATAGGAAACACTTCTATAATCTCCGATTCCTTGCAAATTCCTCATAGCTTGCTCTAAACTCTTCAGTTTCTGGGCTATGACTTCTTGTTCCTCCGTTGCGATAGGTTTCTCCGTATCAAATGGAAATGCAGGCAGCTGAGTGTACCCATACGGTTCATTCAATTGCAGAGTAGGCTCCGTAGCATAATACTGACCATCTGAAACCTTCAGTACTGGCTCACTGGAAGACCGAGGAAGCCTCATTGTGGGACGCACAACATATATGGGAGTTTCATGTGGTGGAGGGGCCACGAATACCGGTGTGATCGGTGGCGCTGGCTGAGCAGCTGGTCTTGATTGGGGAGCTGCCAAGGGCACACCAGAATTGTCAGGATAATAATGTCGCGGAGTGAATCCTGGCGCGTGCTCAGGTGACTCAGTAGGAGCAGAGAATTATGCCTGAGAGAGCGGTGGACAATTAGAGATATTCCCAAGACCTTCAGGGAGCGGAGGAGGAGGCATTCCGCTGGCCCATGCCCGGTGCAAATCTATCAATTGTTGCCTGAGCCTTACTACCTCATCATTGTGTTCTGAACTTTCTTCCCTGTGATCCTGATCTGGGTCAATAAGCGAATTTTCAATCTCCCTGCTAGCCATGGCGAGCTTTGCTTTGGATCTAGTGAAGTATGGGTGACTAGCCAAAGTGCTGCAAACCTACCACTGTTATCTGAAAGAACATGCTCATCAAAGACGACATCCGTTAGGATTAGGGTATACCAAAAGCATGGGAATCACATTGGTAAAATTGCCCTAAGTTCATGTTAATTTCTACCAGCTTTTAAGGGTAGCGAAGTCATTTTAACATCATCCCGATTTTATCTACACTTATTTTATCTACACCTATTATTATTATTATTATTATTATTTTATTTTTTATTTTATTTTATTTTCGCGTTATCGACCTTTATTTTATCATTCTTTATGGCTTTTGTTTTTCCTTAAAAGAGGAAAAATAATGAAAAACAACAAAAACAAAACGATTAGATCGAACCCAAAAGTAGGTTGCCTACGTATCATGTTGTACATGAATCAGATCTTGCGTAGTTCGGTCCTTGCCAAAATGGCCAATTGAATTTTTTTTTATTTTTTGAGACTTTAAGAAGAAAAGAAAAATAACAATTTGTCAACAAAACGTATAAAATTTTGGGACCACTGTAAAACTAAAAAAAATGAATACGAAACAACATTATAGACCCCTAAGACGACACAGGTGAAATTACTAATAAAGACTCTAATACCAAAAACAACTTGACCTCGACTTAAAACAGACACCTCCCTGCAATGACAGACACATAAAAAAGACTCCAACTGAAATAAAGATAAGAAGTGCTCTTTTAGACTGGCGCTCTGCGCGATGACCCTGGCTGATATGGACCTGCCTCTGAAGTTCTCTTTCTCCCATTCAAGCCTTGTAGCATATCCTGTAAAGATACCCTGATACCGGGGAAGAAGTTTCGAGCCCGTATTCCTGCTTCATGAGGAGTGCACTTGAAAAGATTATTCTGACACCTTTCTACTGTCTTGAACAAATCTGCTAGCTGAAACCTCAGTGTTTCCACTTTGGACCCTACACTTTCATCCTGATGATCGTCTATTATGCATTCTTCCTGAATTCTCCCTCTAAGCTGCGCTGGTAAAGGTGACTGATACCCCGAGGGACAGATTGAAGCTAGACCTCATATCCCTGAGTGTGGCCCGGATTATCCAAACTTTCTTTGAATGTGTCCACACCTAGCTTTGTTGCATGCTTCCAAAACTGCTCATACCTGCTCTCACCTAAGGCTTGGTCTTTGAAGTACTCAACATCCTTCAGAAGATTCACTGCTGGTGGCACGTCCTGTAGCCTACCTAACTGGCGCATTACCCTGGAAGGATTGTATGGTCTAGTGCAATTGAGCCCTAACATAACTAAAGGGAACTGTGTCTGACAACCCAACAATACTACTTTTGGTCGAAGCCACAGATAAGTCCACAAAATGTTGTCCCTGGTTCTTAATTCAAGAAATTCAATCCAAGCCTTGACTCCCACGGGCAGCGAGAATTTGTCCAAACACAACCTGGAATCCATGGCTTTCACTCGATTGGGAATACAACGATCTAGCATATCTGATCTAACTAAAGAAGGTGCATGCAAGTGCTCCATCATCCATAACTGCAATATCAGGTTACTGCCCTAAAAAAATCTCCTTCCCATTTTCACTTCGGTTAGAGCCTTATATATTTCTGTTAAGATCATGGGTATGAGAGTGAACCTGCCCTTTTGATTAATGCCCTGGTCGTTTTGATCCTTATGAAATAGGGCCATCACCACAGATTGCAAGCGGGTATTGATATGTCTTTCTTCTAGTGGAAACACTAAAGTTCCTAGCAAAGCGAGGGTGAAGACTTCAAGGCGTTTTTTCTCCCACTTCTCCTTAGTCACATGAAATTCTTTCCAAAAGCAATCAAAACCTTCTGAGTACCTGAATCTATCGAACAAAAAATCTAGGGAAACCCACGAGTCACTTAAACAACCCAAACGGATACCCTTACTTTTTAGACCACAGGACTGCAAAAATCTCACGCCAGTATGATTTCGCGCTCGGATCATATCCTTCCCGATATAGGGCAAATGCAACAAACTGGATATTTCTGCCAAAGTAGGAGTCATTTCACATTCCCCAAACCTGAACACCAAACTACTCGGATCCCAAAAGGTCAACAAGGCCTCTATTAAATCTGGACGAGGGGTAACATGCAGAAGTTCTGTAAGATCACCTAATATTTTAGTCAGTTTCTGCTGATCAACATAGTTAAACATTTCCCACCATTTGATTAGCTTTTTGGACACTTTGACAACCATCAGGACTCTAGACTTGGTGGACAAATTCATCCTGTAATAACACACAAGACGTTACCTCAAAAATTCGACAGGAGTAGAAGATTCCCAACCCTTGGGATTTTTTATGCCAACATATGTCGATGGGACAGACCACATTCATGACTCCAATTTGCCGAACAGAAGTACTGAACGAAATCAGTCTACTTGGCAAACAACTCTAGATTACGGGACGAGAGACTTAGACTAATACTAAGACCAAGGCTGACACAAAAATTTACCGGACCCACCGAGGGTTGCCTACGTATCCCAACCCGAGGGAAGGGAATCAGATATGCGTAGTTCATTCAGATTGGATAATTAACGATTAACTAACTTAAAAGACATAATAAAAAACAAACGAATAAATTTTTATTTTTTTTCAACTAGACGCTTTAACCAAGACTGACACCACCAATTATACAGATTTTTTTTTATTTTTTTTTTTGAATTTGCGGTACTTTACAAAACGTAAAGAAGAAAAAAAAACTTTTTGAGCTTTTGGATTGTGAAAAAAAACAAAGGCCATAAGGAATTCTAAAATAAACTACGACCTTCCTCTTTTTTTTTTTTTTCATTTTTGCCTACTCCTTACACACCTTACTCCTAACAAATTAAATTAATTTAATTTTATTTTTTTATTTTTTTTTCAAAAATCAGTCCGTCAAATGACCACGTTACCCTTAATAATGCAACAGTTAGCATGTAGGGATGCTTTAAAGGGGAGTCTCCTATAAAGGGCCATGTGGGTCCCGCTAGGTCTCCGCATGATGCACATAAGCATGACCTAAAGGCTGACCTACGTTGTGGTTTACTAACAAGGCTGTTCGGGGGAGCGTATGGTCGATAGTGGCTCATTTTCTTTCCACCTACTCCATAATACCGATGGCTCCCCCTCTAAAATAAGGGTGACTCAACTAGAGGTTGTGTACAACACATGTACTACAGACTTGTAGCAGAAAGAAGGCCGGGGGGTGGACTCATGATGACAGATATAAAACGGTAACACATAAGGTAAAATAATATAAACAAAGAACACGAAAAAGCACAAAAAGTGAAAATAACACAATCAATAACCACAAACAATGTTTATACACTCGTAATGCCAAACAAAGCCGATACGACTCCAAAAATAGCTCAAATTCTGAAAACTTATCATAGGTCCCCAGCAGAGTCGCCAGAAGATGTCACACCCCTTTTTTTTACCACCAAAAAGATTATGTTTTTAGGTGAGAAAGGGTTTTATTATTTAAGTGACAGGAAATGAAAATTCGTTTCAGAAAAGGATTATTTACATTTTTTATTCAGAGTCGCCACTTGGCATAATCTGGTGTGCCAAGTCACCATCGGAAAATCCTTTTCAAAACCATTTGACTCTTTAAACTGGTTTGCGAACAGAGACTCCGGCTAAGGAATTCTGTTGACCGAGGGGAAGGTGTTAGGCACCCCTCGATCCCGTGGTTCAACCACGGTCGCTTGGTAGAGTGTATCAACTATTTTGGCACTACGAAATGTATAAACCACACAAAAGCACACAAAATAATCAAATAATAAACGAAACAAAACAATCAAAAATGTAAAGTCCAGTTCAATTATACAGTCCAAAAATAGAAAAATATGAAAATATAAATCCTATTCTAAACTAAATCTAGACTATGCTCCAATGCCTTACCCGATGCCGCGGGCCTTCCATACGAACGTCCTCCGGGTACATGATACCTCGGGGCATTCCCCGGTGAATAAATATATACAGATATTTCGGGGCATTCCCGGCCAAATTATACAACTGAATTAAATGCGACAAAAGAAAACCATGCCAATACGTATTTCAAACATGTCATCAATCCGCCAATTCTAAATTTGACTACCCAAACCTACCGTTTGCCTACCCGCTCGATGAAATATCACGTTCAACATCAACAGTGAATAAAAAAAAATCATTTGTCGACTTTTAATTCCCGTCTTCTCTAATTCAACTCAAGATTTCAGCATAACATTCACGTCTACAATTTTTAACAATCCACAACCACTATCAATAAAATCAAACGACAAATCAAAATCACCAAATATTCATCTCATATCATGCTTCAACAAACCAAACACGCATATATAATGAAATTAAAATGAGAAGGAAACAGAGTTGGACCTCAAATCAGGCTTTAAACCACCACATTTCTTTCAGTAAATCCAACAATACATGGAAGATGAGCAACGATCGGAACCCAAGCCACAAGCTTCGAACCAACGAACTCGATCCAAACCCAACTCGATAATTCAGAACAAAACGCGAAAGACCAACGATTAAACTAAAATTTGTGGACTGTTTTGACCAAAGATTCCACTACTTACCGAAGCTCCGGTGAACTTCACCGGAGAACTCGACGGTGACGGGACGGGGATGGAGAAGGACGGGTCAACTGAGACTTTGGATGGAATTGGGAGTTTTTGATCGTCAATGGAGAGATGAGGGTGAAGAATGGGTTTCTCCGGTGGTCTGGCGGTGGGTTCGGATGACGTTCTCCGGCGAAATCTCGCCGAAAAAATCAAACAATGCTGCTCAGTTCGATCTCTCTCTCGACCTCCTCTCTTTCTCTCTATCTCTCTCAGCTATCTTCTCTTCCGTCCTTCTCTCTCAGCTCTCTCATTTTTATATATGTGTGTATGTTGCTATTAGATGGGTAGTTCCGTGAATCAGAAAAGGGGAAAAAATGGAGTGTTCCTATGTATTCTGAGAAGAAGGTAGATGGGTATTGTTGAGTAAAAAAAAATTCCCTAAAAAAATCAGCCCCCCCCCCCCCCCTCCTTTTATTGTGAGAGTATGTGTGGGTATATATTCTTTTTTTTGGAAGTCTTTCTTTTGGGACAAGAAAAGAGAGTGGGGGGTGGGGTATAGGTTGTTGGAATAGATAAAATTTGTTAGTTTGTTAGGGATCTTTTTTTTATTTATTTATATATATATTTTTTTGTATTTTGTGGAGGGATAATTACCCGGGGTAGGGTACACGGTAGGATAACATAAAATGGGTAAAGTGAATAAAAATGGAACTTTAAGAGGACGAAATCACGTGTCTACAATATTTATCAGCTCCACAAATTTTGGTGATTCTTTAGTAATTGTATTCATCCCATCATTAATGTGATTCCTCTAAAATCTCATAATATTGAAGAGGAGTCATGGAGTAACTGGTAAAGTTGTTGTCATGTGACCAGGAGATCACGGGTTCAAGACTTGAACACAGCCTCTTACAGAAATGCAAGGTAAGGCTCTGTATAATAGAATAGCCTTGTGGTGGGGCCCTTCCCCGAACCCTGCACATAGCGGGAGCTTTAGTGCACCGGACTTCCCTTTTTGCCTCTAAAAGCTCATAATATAACATTTTGCTAGCTAGTAATATTAGTTTTGATGAATATGGTTGCTTGAATGATATGAAGTTATTCAATATTTGCCTTGTGTAACACATTGGGATTATTTAGCTATTAGTGAGATGGATATGGCTATAATATGATGTTAATGCATTGAATTGAATCAAAGTGTGGTGATCAAATTGAAATCACCAAAGGGAAAGGGAAAATATCTGAAAAATCTATATATATAAGCCTAGATATATAGGAAAAATAACATAAACGTACACCTTAACTTATCATTTTTACACAAATTTCCACTCTTACAAAGTAATTACAAAAATCTCAGCTAATTATATATCTTCGTTAGATGTATCGGGAGCTAATTATGTATCTCGACAGACCCAAAATCGAAAAAAAAAAGGTAACGGGAGCTAATTGTGTATCTCGACAGACCCAAAATTGAAAAAAAAAAAAATGTATCGGGAGCTAATTATGTATCTCGACGGACCCAAAATTGGGTTTTCAGTAATTATGTAAAATATCGAGATTTTTGTATTTAAGCTTTAAACTGTCGGGATTTATGTTGTTTGGTCACAAATCTAACTAAGACCAAAAATGGACTAAAGGGTAGCTAATACAAATTGGGCTACAAATAATGTAGAAGATCAATTGATCATATGTTTTTTTTTTTAAATGTTTTGTTTCTCATGTTCTATTTTTTTAACATCCTATTGTTGCACTAATACTACAAGCAAACAAAGAAACAACAATAATAACAATATACTCAGTATAATTTCATAACGTAATGTGAGGTCTAAAAAGGATAAAATGTCTGCAAATCTGACTTTTACCTCAGAGTTAGATCAAATTATTTCTGATAAACCTTCCGATGGTAACTATGGCACTAAATTAGTAATATTAGTATTACTATATATGTAAATTGTTCTAGTAAATATTTAGTAATATTAAAGGCTACTAAATATAGGATTTGACATTATATCATACTATATATGTAACTTGTTCTAGGAGAACTTCAAACTGTTGGAAAAAACAGCACCATGAAAGCAAAGTTGATATATATATGTTGACATTTTAAAGGTAAATGATTTGACATATATCTGTTGATATTTTTAACAATTTTGAGCAATATACAAATACATAACAAAAGGCTCAATATATGTAACTTTTCCTTCTCTTCCCTAATTTCTAAAATATAAAATTATATCCTTCTTTGTTTCAAATTAAATATTTTTTTATTTAATTTCATATTGTATAGTAAGATAATAACTAAAAGTGTAAATTTTATTTATGTTTGTTGATATGGACAATGTAACAAATTAAAGTTTTGCATTGATCAATAATGAAACTTACAAGCAAATTGTTGAGTAATTCAGAAAACTTAGAGTTGATATACCCTCGTTAATTAGAAAAGTGGCTCATATATATATTTTTGCCGTCCAACAAATAGAACAAATTTGTCTTTCTTTCTAACTAGGGCTTTCATTTTTCGAATTAAAAATATTTCCCTTATTTTTTCAATTAGAAAATTGTCAAGTGACTTTAGAAAACCATTTCCCTTTTATTTATTTAAGGGTGGCTTAATCTAGTAGATGATTTTTAATAGGCAGCCATAAAGGTGGCTATTTATTTTATATTTATCAATTACCAACAATAACAAGAAGACATTTTACTATATGTTAAAAAGTTGAGATTTATAAATAGAACAAAAATACATAGAGTAGCATACTTAACTATTAAATTATAAAAAATAACAATACTTTTATCAAATTATATTTTGTAGCATATGTATTTGTATGTATTTGTATTTTTGTAGCAACAGTTTGCAACAATACAAAATACAACTTGCTATATTATGTAATTATGAAACTATTGCTATGAAACTCATAATTAAGGGGATAAGTATGTTATTTTTTAATTTTACCCATTTTTCAATACAAATAATTCAGCATGTTGAAATTTTTCAAAAGTAACATGCTTTAACATAGGTCAGAAAAGGAAAAAAAAATTGATCACATAAGAAAAGTCCATTTCAAACCCAACCACTCTTAGTATAGTAAAATCATATTTACAAGACAAATAATGTATCCAAAAATTGACCGCGGAGGCAGATTAAGAATTTAAAGTTTATTACGCTTATGTTAAACTTCAAATTACAATAGACAGTAATAACTGGTTTTATAGTAAAATATTTATAAATATATACGCTCTTTGTCTCAATTTATATAACACACTTTTCTTTTTAGTCAATCCCAAAAAGAATGACTACATTTAGTAATAATTTGACTTTAAAATATCTATTTTATCCTTAATGAAATAATTTGTAGTGACACAAATACCTATGTCTTATTTTAGACCACAAGTTTAAAAAAGAAAATTTATTTCTTAAACTCTGTGTCTAGTCAAACTACATTACATAAATTGGGGGAAACTAACATAAACATTCACCTTAATTTACCATATTTACACAAATTCACACCCTTACAAAGTAATTGTAAAAATTTCAACTAATTATATATCTTCGTTGGATGTATCGGAAACTAATTATGTATCCTGATAGATCCAGAAAATATATTGGAAGCTAATTATGTATCTTCGTTGAATTTATATTGTTTGCCAATTTGAAAGTTTCTTAACATGTGTATATCAAATCCAACCACTTTTATTAGTGTCTTTTTCTAGCAATATCATGTTAACCAAATATTGACTTATAGGCAAACTAAATCTCCTATTTAAAGGCACCCAAAACACAAAACAAAATCATCCCAAAAAAGCAAGTTCTCCTAATTAAAGTCTTTATTTTTCCTTATTGATTATTTGTATCATGGCATATGGTGCAACTCATTTGAGATTGACACTTTGTCTTATGGCTCTAATTGTTCTTACAAAAGCAAATTTTGATGAGAAAATAGAGCCAATTAACAATATTTTGGAGCAAAATTCAGACATGTTATCTCAGGAATTTTGCATAATCGCGGCGGTCAGGTCAGTTGTGGGTGAAGCCATCAGGAGGGAGAGGCGAATGGGAGCGTTTCTCATTCGCCTCTTCTTCCACGACTGTTTTGTCGATGTAAGTTCTTAATTTATGTGATGTAGTTTGAATCAGAAATAATTCTTTTTTGCTCTTAAAATGTCAATGCATGTGTGCATTTACAAAAACTAATTATTATTAAGGGTAAAAATAGAAAGTGTAATATTAGTTATCTTCAAATATAAAACCTGGGGAGGATGGAGTATACAAAACCTTGCCCCAACCGTACAAGAGTAGAGGCCGTTTTGTACATATCCTCGGCTCAAGTAAAACGTATCAAACAAGTAGGGGGGAAAACACCGTAAAGAATACCAGTAGCAACACAATCAATATGAAAACCGAAGAAAAGAAAACAATAAGTAATAACAAAATCTAAGTCCAACAAGGTTAGGAGAATAAATAAATAATAGTAACATTGACCTACTAACTTTTAAATGACTTGATACCATACACTACATTAATTTCTTATAATAAAAAGTATATATCTTATTTTTCAGATTACTGATTACATTTTCATCTTTTAGGTAACCACTCGATAACATAACGTATCTTTTAGATGACCTAATAGCGTAAATTTTCTTGCAATATATGAAAACATGCATGTACCTTTTAGTATTAATAATATTTGAAATAAGCATCCAGTACATTTTTGAATTAGGATTAAAGTTGCTACGACACACTCCAACTTCACAGGGGTTCTATTACCCTCCTGAAGTCAATTTTAATGTATTTTTGTCACTCTTTTATGCTGACGTGGAACTTTTATTACATAAAAATGCAGAGGCGGAGTCAGAATTTCAAGTAAGGGGGTTCAATATTCAAAGAAAACTAAGTCGGAGGGGGTTCAGTACCTACTATAACCACATAAAAAATAATTTTAATCATGTATAAATAATATATTTTTTCATCGAAAGAGGTTCGGACGAACCCCCTAAAAAGGGCTGGCTCTGCCTCTGTAAAAATGAGGTCCACGTCAAAAGTGTCATGTCCGCTAAAAAGGTTGACAAAAATACATTAAAATTTAGTTCGGAGATAATAGGACCCTTGTGAAGCTGGAGTGTATCGTGAAAAATTCGATCATAATTCAGGAATACTATATGCTTTACTCATAATATTTTTTTTTTGGCCTAACATTCTATTAATTTAGGTTATGATTTTTTTTATTTTTTTTTAATTAGGGATGTGATGGTGGTATTCTTTTAGATGATATTCCTGGAAGATTCCAAGGTGAAAAAACATCACCACCAAATAATAATTCAGTAAGAGGTTTTCAAGTAATTGATCAAGCTAAACAAAGAATTAAAACTATGTGCCCTGGTGCTGCTGTTTCATGTGCTGACATACTTGCACTTGCTGCTCGTGACTCTGTTGCTATGGTAAGTTCATTACGATCGAGTTTAAGTTATATATACTGACTGATCTGTAAAAAAAAAAAAAAAACTATCTATTTTAATGTTTATATATTACAGTTTAATTTAAGTTATATGCACTGATCGCCCTGTAAAAAGATATTCATCTGCTTTAGTGTTTATTTCTTACGGTTTAGTTTAAGTTATATGCATTGACTGACCTGTAAAAATATATTCATCTGTTTTAGTGTTTAGATATTACGGTTTAGTTTAAGTTATATGCACCAATTTACGTGTAAGAAAATATTTATATGTTTTAATATTTATATATTATGGTTTAATTTAAGTTATATGCATTGACTGACTGACGTGTAAAAAAATATTTATATGATTTAATGTTTGTATCGTACGGTGCTTAATTTATTTAAAAAGGAATGTTATTTTTTGGGCAAACAACAGAAATTTCGATCGTTTGGAGCTTAATTACAGAAAATTCTGACATTTTGCATAATTACTGAAAATTTTAATTTTGGGTCTGTAAAGATACACAACTAGCTATCGATACATCCAACAAAGATGAATTTTTTTCTTTGTAAAGATACATAATTAGCTCCGAGGAAAAATTTGGGTCTGTCGAAATACAGATACATCCAACAAAGATACGTTTTTTTCCTTTTTGTGAAGATACATAATTAACTCTCAATCTATTTTTTCGATTTTGGATCTGTCGAGATACATAATTAGCTCCCGGTACATCCACGAAGATATACAATTAGTTAAAAAATTTATAATTACTTTATAAGAATAGGAATTTGTATAAATATGATAAGTTAAGGTGCATGTTTATGTTATTTTTCCTATTTTTATATACTTAGTGAGTTTTTTGTTTAACATTCTCATTTCTCTCTCTTCTTTTTTTTTATAATCGACGTTTGTTATCTATATTGAGGTTGTGATTCATTTAAATTCATATTGTGTAAGCCTCAATTAAATCCTACTAGAATCATGTGATATATGTCTTAAAATTAAAATACCATCGTTGTACACAATGTGTCAACTTTTTTCCTTCAAATATTTGTCTAGATAATGTTTATATATAAGTAAATCTAACTTTATATTACTCATTGATTATACAACTAAAGTAGCAAATATTCAATAATACTTGTCTCTAATTAGCACACATTGAATTAAAGTAGGTGTTGGTGGTTATGATGAAGCCAATTGTAACACTACATGTAATAAATAATGCACATTTACCTAACCCAAAAAAGAAATTAAATAACAAACTTAGCTTGTGGAAGTCACAATCTTGCCTAAATTTTATCATTTTAACAGTGGACACAAAATTTCTTGATGTTGATTTGTAGTGTTATACTTCCCCGTTTCATTTTAGTTGGATAGATTTCATTTTATACGGTGATTAAAAAATTATAAATTAAAGAGTAAAGCACATAGTATCCCTTGAACTATGATCATATTATTATACACTCCAACTTTACTGGGGTCCTATTACCCGTGAACTTATTTGTAGCGTATTTTTGTCATCTTTTTGTGCTAACGTGGCACCTTGTTAGCTGGCGTGACATCTCTGATGTCTGACCCATTTTTATGTAATAAAGATGTCACGTCAGCACAAAAGGGTGACAGAAAA
The DNA here is from genome assembly GCA_030864215.1 of Capsicum pubescens. Taxonomy (NCBI): domain Eukaryota; kingdom Viridiplantae; phylum Streptophyta; class Magnoliopsida; order Solanales; family Solanaceae; genus Capsicum; species Capsicum pubescens. The sequence goes on from CM061541.1 coordinate 259,690,164, forward strand.
ACACTAAAATTGAGTTCAGGGAGATTAAGAACTCTGTGAAATTGGAATGTGTCGTAGCAACTTTGGTCATAGTTGAGAGGGTACTGGATGCTTATCTCTCTAAATTAAATGATGAATTTTATAATTTTATTCTTTATTCATATTAATGATATTTATTGAGCATAGGAATGAATATTGGAATTGTATTTGTTTACATTTAATGTATACTATTAACTATAAGGATAAAATAGAAAAAAATAATTAATTATATCCTGATTTAGTAAATGATCAACTAATATGACATATTTATTTTTAATAAGATTACCAACTAAAATGAGACTTCAAAGTTTTTTTTTTTTTTTTTGGAGAGATATAATCAACTCATAAAAATTAATTACAACAATCGTTTTCATGATATTAATTAGTTCAACTACATTTTGGAAGAATCTTTCCTCAATCGAAACTATATATTATCAACGTCTATAATTACGACTCAATCCCAAATAAATTAAAATTGACTAATATACACAAATATCCTCTTTTTAGGTCATCACTTAGATTTGTTGCTATCTTTAAACATTTTGTTAATATAACTCTTGGTCTAACAAAATATTAAATGTAAGTTTGCTCAAAAGGGATTATTAGACCGTGGCTAAAAGGTTCATAAGTTGCAAATAAATAAATAAATAAATAACTGGATTTGCCTCTGGATATAAAATTCTCACTATTTATGTCGCTTCATTTAGTTTCATTTTAGTTCGACCCAGTGTAAGTTCATTATGTGCACGTCTAGCTATCTAAATTCTTTTTTTATTTATATCGCTCGATTTAAGCTCATTTTGTTAGTCTGAATTTGTTACAATATTTTATCGACAGTTAGGAGGGATGCCGTACCCTGTGAGACTAGGCCGAAGAGATGCAAGGACCGCGAATTTCACCGGTGCATTAACCCAACTTCCGGCCCCATTCGAGGATCTCAATGTCCAATTAAGGAAATTCAGCGCGAAGGGACTATCCGCTCGGGAAATGGTCGCGTTAGTCGGGGCCCACACAGTAGGATTCGCGCGATGTGTGACATTATGTGACGACAGGAACATTAATCCGGCCATGAAACCAACACTGAGGTGTGGTTGCCCTGTCAGTAGCAACAACACGAATTTAGTACCGCTGGATCTGATGACTCCTGAATTTTTCGACAAGTTTTATTACGAGGATTTAATCCGGAACCAAGGGCTTCTTTTTTCGGACCAAGTTCTGATGGGATCTAGTGTGACTGCTGATGTTGTTCGGACCTATAATAGTAACCCTGATCTGTTCTTACGCGAATTCAATGCTGCCATGACGAAGATGGGAGACTTGCCCCCATCTCGTGGAGTTCAGTTGGAAATTCGCGATGTTTGTAGCAAGGTGAACGGTAATTCTATCGCGGACATGTAAAAAAAAAAAAAAAAAAAAATCTTTAAAATTTCCACATTTCATGTTCAAGAATAAGAAAAAACATATGGATTATTGATATAATCTATAGTTTGTTGTTTAATGTAAGATGTTTGACTTTTATATGTACCCTTTGTCTTTAATTTTGGTCATGTACATGTAATACAAATTAATGGAAGAGTTTTTTTCCATATATAGTACCACTATCTTAATAGTAACGATATTGTTTGCTATAAAGCTATTATAAGTCAAAATAGATATTTCAAAAAGTAGTTCCTAATATGTCTATTTCAAAAAACTTTATAATCGTAATTCGTAATGTATGTACTAAAACATAAATGATCTCATTATTGCCAAGAAAAAACATAAATTAGAGGCATTGTTAACCATTATATAGGTTGTTAAGGCGTATTCTAAGAATCCCTATATATATATATATGTATTAAGGGTGTCTAACGGGTCGGGCCGGGCCAACCCGGGACCGGCCCTCCCATTTTACCCGGGTTCCGGGCCGGTGATGGGCCGGGTTTGGGGTTAACCGGGCTGGGCCGGCCAAACAGTAAAAAAATTAAAACCCACCTGAACCCAGCCCACTTAACCCAATCCGGTCAAACCCACCAAGACCCGGTCAAATCCGGTCAAACCCGGTTAAAAACCGATCAAACCCGTTTAAAAAATAAATAAAAAATCCAATATACACTATATACACTCCAATATACACTATATACACTCCAATATACAATATATATTTTTAAAAAAATATATAAAGTATAAACAATTACACATATATACGTACCATTCAATATATAATTATATATGACTATACGTACTACTTTAAATAAAACATATGCTATAATAGTATAATATATATATATATATACACTACAATATATATATATACTAATTTATAAAACATATACACATGTATACGTTAAATATATACTACTTTAGAAGATATATACACATATATATGCACCATTCAATATATATGTACTACTTTAAATAAAATATATACTACAGTATAGTGATATACATATATATATATACAACAATATGTATATATATATAGTTACATACTAATTTATAAAACATATACACTTGTATACTTTAAAGATATACGTCTATAGAAGATATATACACATATATACGCACCATTCAATATATATGTACTACTTTAAAAAAAGTATATACTAAAATATATATACTAATTTATAAAACATAAAGTAATGTATACGTTAAATATACACGTCTATAGAAGATCTATTCACATATATACACTCTATTCTATGTATATGTAATACTTTAAATGAGATATATACAATATATATACATTACAATATATATTTGTATAGTTATATACTAATTTATAAAATATATACACATGTATACGTTAAATATACACGTCTATAGAAGATCCATTCACTCTATTCTATGTATATGTAATACTTTAAATGAAATATACTATAATGTATATACATTACAATATATATTTGTATAGTTATATACTAATTTATAAAACATATACACATGTATACATTAAATATACACTTCTATAGAAGATATATACACGTGTATACACACCATTAAATGTATATATACTACTACTTATAAAATATACTACATTATATATACAATACAATATGTATAGATATACTTATATACTAATTTATAAAATATATACACATGTATACGTTAAATATACACTTCTATAGAAGATATATGCACAAATATACAAAACATATGCTACTTAATATAATAAATTAATAATATTTGGTAGTAAATTAATAATATATTAGAAGTAAGTTTTTAATTTAAAGTAGAAAACTAGAAATTCAATTTTAAATTTTAAATCGTTAAATAAAAAAAAATAAAAAACAACGACTAAGGAGTGAATGAATTTGGGGAATTTTATTGATTGCAAAATGATCCAAAATTTATAATTTACATGAATGAAAAATCTATAAATTATGCATCATTTTTTCCAACTCATTCATGTTAATATTAATGGGAACTTGCATAGGATAATCGAAGTCAACGGGGGCAAAACCATGCATTGGACTTGATTCTGCGGAGTTCTCCCGTGAAGTCATAATTTCTTCAAGTTTCAGCTCGTCGCTCGGCTCCGGTTCCATTCCTTGGTTTCTTCTTTCCGCTCTAATCCAATCTCTGAGGCAAACTAGAACATTCATTGCATTGCTTCCCAATGAGTGTCGGTTGTCTCCAAGCTGCTGTTGTCCCTGACTGAAGGCGCTCTCTGATGCAACGGTTGACATTGGAACATTCAAGATATCTCTAGCTAATCTTGAAAGCACAGGATATTGTGATTCATTATTCCTCCACCAATCCAGCATGTTGATCCGTCGTCAGCGATCCTCTGGTGCCGTCCGAAGATAATATTTCAGCTCTTCCCGATAAGTTGATGTGTAAGTTCTCTCATCAACACTGTTCCAACAATTTAAATCATAAAACGAATCAGAAAAACCACTATGTGCCGGCCTTTTAGAAGATGATGGCTCCTCGGGAGGATGAGGAGCGACAGTTGGAGTGATATTTGTAGGTAAGGCTGAATCAAATAAATCAGCATAGTGATTATATAATTTTTCTATATAATCCTTTGCATCAGCCGTAGCCGTCCACAAATCAGGCTGTACTTGTTCAGAATCATGGTTAGTATTTATTTCTAAGTTAGTATAAATAAGAGTACTAAAGTGACACATATGATTATATTTCATGCACGGATTTAGCATAGCACCAACCAAGTAAATAGGGGGAATCGGGAAATTTTTTTTTTAAAATTTCGTAAACATGGCGCCAACAACTTCTTTATAACCTTCTTTATTTTTATATTGTTGGAGCAAACCAGAAATATCGGCTATATATGCCAAAATATTACAAACAGTAGGATAATAAGCACCGGAAAATTCAACCGTAGCTACATAAAAATTTTCTAAAAACTTAACAAGATCATTAATTACAACCCAATCAGAATTATGTAGCATGCAATCAGCAGAATCAACAAATGAACCGCAATGTTGGTTAAAAGCTAGTGTAATAGGAATTCTATATTTATAACAAGTTTTTAGAAATTCATACGTAGAATTCCATCTAGTATCAATTTCCTCAGGCATCAAAATCGGTGTAAGTCCATTTTCTTGACATTTAAGTTTAAATTCTCTAATTCTCGATCTACGATTATTTCCTTGAATAAAACCAACGGCAAGACAAATTTTTTTCAATATAAAGCTCAAAAAACTCAAGACCATCTTTTACAATTAAATTATATATATGACATGCACACTTAATATGAAAAATTTCAGGCAAGGGTGGAGATAGCGTAGATTTTATTTTTGTTATAGCAGTCTTGTTGTTAGAAGCATTATCAAAAGCAATACATAAAATTTTATTTTCTATACCATAATATCCGGCAATTTTAACAATAGAATCAGCAATAAATTGTCCAGTATGTTTACGATCTTCATCATATAAAAAAGCAAGAATACGTTTTTGCATCACGAAATTACTATCCATCCAATGACAAGTAACGGTTAAATAATCATTTTTATTTACAGCACGACCAAGATCAGAAGTTAGGGACAATCTACATTGAATATTTTTTAATAATGTTGATAAATAAAAACAATATTGTGAATGGAGTCTAAAAATATCAGACCGACAAGTAGTTCTAGGAATACCATTAAACATAGGATTATAAATTGCTTGTATATAACGAATAAAAGCATCAGAAGAAGGAAAACTAAAAGACAAACAACCCACAGCTACCATTTTAGCTATTTCTTCCCTGTCCCTCAATTTATTATACTTTTTCGCTACTTGACCGGTTGTTGGGTCCATTCTAGTTTGCGTTGACCCACCAACATCCCCACCACCTTTTGCAATATTTAACTCTCTCATATGGTATATGCTCATCTCAATGGCAGATTCACAATCCTTAAATCCTGAGTCTGCCACTGAGATGAACATATACCATATGATATAGCTCCCCTGGCCTTGGCGCAATTTGCTATACAATATGTCAATTTGACCACAACAGCAACAACAACATCGTCCTAGTATGATCTCATAAGTGAAGTCTGGAGAGCGTCGAGTATAAGCAAATCTTACCAATAAACAATTTCTTTTGCTCTCGAATTCCAAAAAAAGAAAGACATAATTCTTAGAGGTATCTGAAATATAATCAAGACAGATACATAATTTGTAGGTGTATCTGACACATAGATTTGACATATAAATTGTATCTTATAACATTAAAATGCATCGTTTCCACCCTAAACTATGCACGAGATTGTTGAGACACACCCGAGCTTTAGAAGGGTCCTATTACCCCCTACACTAATTAAAACCGTATTTTTGGCAATCTTAGTGCCTATGTGGCACATACGTGTGTCCACGTGGACCTTCAGTGTGTTGATTTACTGATGTGCCACGTAGGCACAAAGGTTGCCAAAAATACGGCTTTAATTAGTTCAGGAGGGTAATAGGACCCTCCTAAAGTTCGAGCGTGTTTCAGCAATTTCGTGTATAGTTCAGGGTGGAAATAGAGCATTTTTCCCATTATTAATATATCTTAGAGTATTTTATTTTTGATACAAACAAAATTACCTTTGTAAGAGTGCAACGAACTCAAATCCTCAATACAAATACTAAGTATTATATAATGACGGATAAATCAAATTACAACGACAACACGTAAACTGTAGAATTACAAAGGAAAATGCGGAGAAAACAAGGAACTATGATGGTATGTAAAAGAAGGGGATGAGCGACAAGGCCAGGGGAGCTATATCATATGGTATATGTTCATCTCAGTGGCAGACTCAGGATTTAAGGATCGTGAATCTGCCATTGAGATGAACATATACCATATGATATAACTCTCGTGGAAGCTCGCGAGGTTCAAGAACATATATTAACACCCAAAGCTTTAAGGTTCAGTCTGGAAATCAAAGCATCCACTTATCTTCTTGGTTTCATTGGTGTTTTTTTTCATCTTATATCAATTTTTATGTATTTCTTATATAAGTATACTTATTCTGTGTCGAGTTTAGCAGGCGTTGAAGCACCATATTTTTGAACCTAAGTATTCTTGTAATTTGGTCACAATCCAAAAATAGAAGCGATTTACAAGAATGACCTTGAAATTCGAACTTTTAATCCAAATTTTAATCCAAATTTTCTCATATGCAAAACTTCAAGATCAAAAGTCAGAAATTCGATATATGTGACAAAACTTGTGAAGTTTAAAATTTTACTTATGGGACAAGCGGGGTGAAAACCAAATTCAAGGCCGGGGGAGCTACATCATATGGCATATGTTCATCTCAGTGACGGACTCGGGATTTAAAGATTGTGGGTATTCGGGAGGTTCAAGCACACATATTAACATCCAAAACCTTAAGGTTCAGTCTGAAAGTCAAAGCATTCAGCTATCTTCTTGATTTCATTGGTACATTTTTCCATCTTATACCATTTTTTATATATTTCTTATACAAGTATACTTATTCTGCGTCGAATTTAATAGGTGTTGAAGCACCACATTTTTTTACCTAAGTCCGCTCCTGATTCATCCAAACGCATTAACTTTGATACGTATCAAAAAATTCATTAAATAAGTATAAATAACAAACCAAGAACTCAATAGATCAAATAAATTATTGTAAATTCTTTTAATAAAATTCATAAAATTAAAATTATGGATTCTTTTTTCTTCACAATATTGGACTACTATAAAGATGACACATGTCCAATTAAAAACTTAACATTTTTAATTGTTAGTTGTTGAGACTTCTAAATCTTTATAAAACGTGACAGTTTCTAATATGAAAATGAATTAATTATGAAAACTTTATATTAATTCAGCTGGTAGGCTGCTATCAAACAGCCTATTTTCATGCTTCACTTTACTCCAACACTTTCTCCGTCTCAAATTAATTATCATATATCTCTTTTTAAAAAGTCAATTTGACTTGTTTTTAATACGAAATTAGATTAGATAAACTCAATATTTAACATTTAGAATTTATATATTCAAAACTATATAATAAAGTACTAAAAATTGTGGCACAGTCAGGATTTTCACCAACAGGGTTCAGAAATAAACATACAAATAAATCGAAGGGATTTCAATATCTATTATATACACATAAAAAATAGTTTTAACCATATATAAATAGTATAATTTTTTATCGAAGGATGTTCAACATCTATTATATACACATAAAAAATAATTTTAACCATCTATTAGAGCTGTCAATACCGGTCAGCCCAGCCCATTCGGGCTAGCCCACACGGGCTTTGAGTTTGATCGGTCAGGCCGGGCTGACTCATCAAAATGATGGGCCAAAAAACATCAAACTCACACCGTTATTCTGTGGGCTACGGGCCGTACGGGTCAGCTCACCTTTTAAAAAATAATATTTTATAATTTAATTTTAGAATGTTAATAAACATAAATATTATCACACAATATTACATAGTGTTAATACTTGTTAATCAAGTCTCCAACACCTCAAAAATACTCCTAACAGCGAAATTAAATAACTTTTGACATGATATCCTTCAAACCAAATAAAAATACTAATAAACAATCTAAATAGTTGCATGTATTTGACTTACGGGCTAGCCCAACCCACATTGTTCAAGCCCAACGGGCCACGGGCTTATCCGGCCCGGGCTAAGAAATCCTGTTCTTAAATGGGCTGCAAAAATTGAAGCCCAACTCCATCAAATTACAAGCCGGGTCGGGCCACGGACTAGCCCAACCCACATTGCTCAAGCCCAACGGGCCACGGGCTTATCCGGGCCGGGCTAAAAAAACCTTGTTCTTAAATGGACTGCAAAAATTGAAGCCCAACTCCATCAAATTACAGATCGGGTCGGGCCGACCCAACAGGTCTGACCCATATTGACGGCTCTACCATGTATTATATACCTTCGCCAAAGGGTAACTCCGCCCGTGCTAAAAATTGTAACTTCTCTCATATTAAAATAACAATCAACATTCACAAAATTTGACTTTCGGAAAGCAAAATACAACAACTAATATGAAACGAAATAAGTATTTGATTATTTTCTCATAATCCTTTCTATAATTATAATACATCGACAAGGATAACGGGTTACTAAAAACAACATATAAATGACTTAAGTTGTACAAACTTTACCTAACCAATCACAAATAGAGAAGAAACCTTAAATAATATAAAACTACATATATTACCAATAATTTACTTTATTGTGTGACAATCAATCATAGTTTCTTATTACTCAATCTTTTCTTTTATAATTATACTCAAAAAGGTTATGACACACCTCAATTTAAAGGGGATCCTATTACCCTCAAACTAATTAAAAGTGTAATTTTGACACCCTTAGTGCCTATGTGGCACACACGTGTGCCTACGTAGACAATTCAGTGTGTTGTGTCACTCATGTGCCACGTAGGCACTAAGGGTGTCAAAATTATATTTTTAAATAGTTCAGGAATAATAGGACCCCCTTTAAGTTTAGGTGTGTCATAACCTTTTCGGATATAGTTCAGGGGGTAATTGGGTATTAGCTAAAAAAAAAATTAAAAAAATAACGCATTTCTATATTTGAAATTAATTAACTTTATCCTTTTCTTTTTATCGTTATTAATAAGAAGTTTTTATAAACATACAAATGTTATTGATATTCATAACGCAAGTATAGTGATATGCTTTCAAAAATCTTATAACGATATGACATGCTAAAGAATATAAATTTCAGAAGTCTTCAAATTCATTATTAGATTACTTATATTTGCAATTTCCCACCTTCATGTATATTAGTTGAAATAGTAATATTATTTTTGTTGCACTATATATTTACTTGTTCAAGAAATAACTCTTAATTATTTCCTAACCACTTGTTGTACCAATGCATAATAATACCAATGTTCTCACCAATACTAATTATATTATCCCACCCAACATTGTACCTTATAATATGGATTAATTTAACTTATATATATACAGAGAATATATAAAGTAATTTGCTTATATATTTGTATTAATAATTAATTCATTAAATATGTATATATATTTAATTATGAATCCATTAATTAAAATGAGCTATGAACAAGGTTGACGACTATCAAATTTCAAAATCTGACTTCGCCTCTGGACTTACAATATATGTATGTCTTATTCTTCAAACGGAAAAGGGATAAATATGTCTCCGAACTGCAATAAATAATACGTATATATCCCCTGTCATACTTTGGATACATATATGCCCCTATCGTTAGTGTGAGGGGCATATACGTACCATTTCATTAACGGTAGGGACATATGCGTATACCGAAAATAGGACGAAGGATATATACTACTATTTATCATAGTTCGGGATATATTTATCCTTTTTCCGTTCTTCAAATTACTAATCAAACTTTCTATGATTGGTTATTTTTATTTATCTTTTAAACAATCTTATAGTATAATTAAAAGGTCTTTAACCCTATATATATATATATATATATATATATATATATATAAACTAAACTCTATAAATACAACTCTCTCATCCATTTATCCATCACTCACTCTAAAGCAAATCACTTAGTTAAAACTATATATCAAGAACCTTTTACACTTCTCAATTTCTACAACTCCCCCCACCCCCCCAAACCCCCACCTCCACCCCCCATCCCCACCCCCCACAAAACAATGATCCATCCATCATCCACTCTAAAGCAAACCACTTAAACTATATATCAAGAACCTTTCACACTTCTCAATTTCTACCCCTCACCCCCACGCCCACCCCCCACAAAACAATGATCCATCCATCATCCACTCTAAAGCAAACCACTTAAACTATATATCAAGAACCTTTTACACTTCTCAATTTCTCCAACCCCACCCCCACCCCCACCCCCACACAAAACAATGTGTAAAAAGGAAATGAATCCCAAAAAAAACTTCAATGTGATAGTGAACAAAACTGAAATAGTAGCAGCAGTATTTCCAATACAAGAACATTGGCTACCATTATCCAATCTTGATTTACTCTTACCTCCATTGGATGTTGGAGTTATATTCTGCTATTTAAAGCCCATTATTATAAATAATTTAGAATTTAACTCAATAATAAAAATTCTCAAAACATCTTTATCTGAAACATTAGTTTCTTACTATGCATTTTCAGGTGAAATTGTTCAAAATTCCTTCGGTGAACCGGAGATTTTATGCAATAATTCTGGTGTTTATTTTGATGAAGCTTTTGCTGATGTTGAACTTAAACAAATTAATTTTTATAATCCAGATGAAAGCATTGAAGGAAAATTTGTTCCTAAAAAGAAGCATGGTGTACTAGGAGTTCAGGTAAAATAATAATATCATGGTGCAATTTATATACTTTTTTCTATTTTGCATGCATGTGAATATATGTCCCTAACTTATATATAAAAACAAGAGAAAAAGGTCTGAAATATATCTAAATTTTGGCGAAATTTGTTGTAACGCGCCTCAACTTTGCAGGTGTCCTAATGACCTCCCTAGATTATTTTTTACCATATTTCTATAGCATATATTTGACAGCTGGACTACTGTGTGAATACACGCATACTGAGTGCGTGAGGATCTGAAGTGGTCCGACTAAGCAAATATATGCTACAAAAAGATGGTAATAAATGGTCTAGGGAGGTCACAGGACCTCCGCAAAGTTGAGGTGTGTTACAGCAAATTTCGTCAAAGTTTAAATATATTTCGAACCTTTTTTCCTAAAGACAATACTGGTTGAATTTGTAAAAGTGCGCGATCATTTCATTTGAAACATAGCTCGATATCATCACATACATGTGTAGGAAAAGTGTATAGGTTGGGATATTGGTGTGACAAAATTAAATAGTTTTGACGTAAACCATATATATATACAAATTATAATTAGTTTAAAATGAAGTAACTTAACAGCACTAAAATTCCGAACGTATAAACTTCAAATTTTTGAATTCACCTTTGCACATGACGACTTGATTTTTTTATTTTTTATAAACACATAGACATTTTATTTTATTTTTTATAATGAGTGAGGATGAGACTCGAACTCATGCAGTACCTTTATGTGCTTTAATTTAATACCATGATAAAATTTGTGATTATCTCATCATCAACTTAAGCTAAATTGTTAGATTGAACACGGTTTTATTAACTTAATTAATAACAAAAATATTCAATCTTGATTGTTGAGAAAGATGATCCGATGGGGGATGTTTAAAAAATAAATATTTTTTTTTAATTTTGTGATATTAATTACTATATAAAAAGACGACATATACTTTTAAATGAATTGAAAAGAAAAATATGTGGCGTAAATTGAAACAGAAGAATTACTGCTCTTTTTTAAGTGATAAAAGTTGATAAACCGCAAAACCTAACTTTGTCCTATTGTTTTGTTTATCTAATTGTAAAAACAATATAAATTCCGACAGTTTGAAGTTTAATTATAATTTTTTTTGATATTTTGTATAATTACTGAAAAATTTAGTTTTGGGTTTATCGAGATATATAATTAGCTCCCGATACATCCAACGAATTGAAGATACATTTTTTTCTTTGTAAAGATACATAATCAACTCTCGATACATTTTTTTATTTTGGGTCTGTCGAAATAATACATAATACATCCAACGAAGATACATTTTTTCCTTTGTAAAGATACATAATTAGCTCTTGATACATCCAACGAAGATACATAATTAGTTGGAATTTTTGTAATTACTTTGTAAATGTGGAGATTAATATAAATATGGTAAGTTAAGGTGTATGTTTAAGTTATTTTTCCTATTTAATTTATAACAATTTTACCCATTTTTTTTCAATGTAGGTTACACAACTCAAATGTGGAGGAATAATAGTTGGTTGCACATTTGATCATAGAGTTGCTGATGCATATTCAGCCAATTTATTTCTTGTATCATGGTCTGAATTATCTAGATCCAAGCCACTCTCTCAGCTCCCATCTTTTCGACGATCGCCTCTTTTTCCGCGCCATCCTGGATGCTACGATGATTCAGTCGATGGCTTATACGTACCAATACCGGTCGTACCTCTCACAAAATCCGAAACCCTGAACCCTGACGATCAGGTCATAAGTAGAATTTACTATGTCACGGGGGACAAAATCAGGCACATTCAATCGCTAGCCAATTGTTGTGACCGAAAGGGCACGAAATGGTATCAGAGGTCTAAACTTGAATCGTTCAGTGCTTTCCTATGGAAAACTATTGCATGTGGAATTAATGTAGAAACTTCGAATTTCAAGAATTTTAGGTGTGGTATCGTGGTCGATGGTCGTACTAGATTGATGAGTGGTAATGTCGATGATGATGATGATGATGATGATGATGATGATGATCGAGGTAAATCACTAAAAGGGTATTTTGGTAATGTTCTCTCTATCCCATTTGGAGAGAAAAAAATTGAGGAACTAAAAGCGAAGTCATTGGATTGGGTCACGAATGCAGTTCATGAATTTCTTGATATCGCGAAAACAGAAGAGCATTTTCTTGGGTTGATTGATTGGGTCGAGGCACATCGCCCCGAACCATCCATGGCTAAAATATATGTCACGGATGACGATGGACCGGCCGTCGTAGTGTCATCAGGGCAACATTTTTCATTCAAAATGGTTAATTTTGGTTGGGGTAACCCAACATTTTGGTCATATCATTTTCCATGGGCTGGAAAATCAGGATATGTTATGCCAATGCCAAGCCCAAAAGGAAATGGAGATTGGATTGTGTATATGCATCTCTTGAAATGGCAAATGGAAATTATTGAGGCTTCTGCTGTCCACGTGTTTGAACCCGTGACTGCGAATTATCTCAATTTGATCTGACTATAGTCCGTCCAGAATAACTTTAGTCATCAGGTCATATTCATCTATCCTATCTAAATAATAATGTCTTTTTATTTTGTTTGTCGTCATGTGAATATACAAAAAGTGTTATGTATGCATATGTCGTTCTTATTTGATTTGACTGTAGTCCGTTCAGAATTACTTTAGTCATCGGGCCATATCCATTTATTGTATCCAAACAATAATGTATTTTTATTTTATTTATTTATCGTCATGTGAATATGCAGAAAATGTTATTGATACGTATGCCATTCTTATTTGATTTGATTGTAGTTGGTCCAGAACTACTTTAGTCTTCGGGCCACATCCATCTATCCTACCTATCTAAACAATAATGTGTTTTTATTTTGTTTATCATCATATGAATATACAAAAAATGCCGTGTATACATATGTCGTTCTTATTTGATTTTGCTATGGTCCATCCAGAACTACTTTAGCCATCGGGCTACATTCATCTATCCTACCTATCTAAACAATAATGTGTTTTTGTTTTGTTTATCGTCATGTGAATATGCAAAAGGTGTTATGTATACATATGTCGTTCTTATTTAATTTGACTATATAGTCCGTCTAGAACTACTTTAGCCATCGGCCGCATCCATATATTCTATCCAAACAATAATGTGTTTTTATTTTTTTTATTTATTTATCGTCATGCCAATATGCTATTTATTTATTGTCATGTCAATATGCAAAAAATGTTATTTATAGATATGTCGTTCTTATTTGATTTGGCTGTAGTCCATCCAGAACTACTTTAGTCATCGGGCCACATCGATCTATTGTCTAAACAATAATGTGTTTTTATTTTGTCTATCGTCATGTGAATATACAAAAAAAATAATGTTATTTATACACATGTCAGTTCTTATTTGAGTTCAGACTACTTTACTCATTGGGCCATATCCATCTATCCTACCTATCTAAACAATGATGTGTTTTCAATCTGTTTATCGCCATGTGAATATGTAAAAAATGTTAGTTATACATATGCCATTCTTATTTGATTTGACTATAGTCCGTCCAAAATTACAAATTACAATAATGCACTTTTATTTTGCTTATCGTCATGTCATTGTGCAAAAAATGTTACTTATACATATGTCGGTCTTATTTGACGTACTCTTCGATGCATTTTGTAAAATTAAAATCATGTTACTATCGGAAAGAATTATTAACTTTGGCTCAGATCATATATTAAAAAATTTCTCCCTCCATTTTAAAAAAAGGACCTGTTTTGAGCTGACACGAAATGTAAGAAAATAAATAAACTTTTGCATACTATGATCTTAAATTAAAGTTATATCAAATGTATCAAAATATTCTTTAATCTTCTTGTCGTAAACATGTCACGTGAAATATTAAAATTAAAATATTATCAAAAAAACACAGGATCATTTTTTTTTAAACAAACTAAAAATTGCTACTTAGTCAAGTAACTTGAGAAAATTGAAGGAAAGGTATTTTTTAAGTCTTGAATGAAAGATTGGTGACATTGACCAACAGATAGGGTCAAACATCATTAGAAAACTTGATTAAGTTAATTGTGGACTTGATTAATATTTTCAAAATTTTCTAATCTTTTCAAAAATACAAATCAACCCAACTCACACCCCTCTTCAATCCAAATCAGCCACTCTCTCTCTCCAGCTTCTCTCAACTCTCTCCCAACCAACAGTTCTGCAAAATTTCTCCCTTCAATCTCCAGCGACAAATAGACGGGCGAGTTTCTTTTCTACTTTCAACCGTCAATCGACGTGAATACTTCTCCGGCGACAACAACTTCGAGTTCTTCGTCCTCCCATTTCCTTTTTCACAGGTAAAAAATTATGAAGAAATAGAGGAACTTGAGCCAACTACTCTTCTGGTATTGAAATGTGGACTGAATAAAATCCTAATTTCTGGCATTTCTGCATTTCTTCTTCTTGTTGTCGTACTGTTGATTCAAATTTATTGGTAATTTTTTGTCACAGTTGATGTTCTTAGTGTGTGTGTGTGTGTGATGTGTTGGTGTTGCTGGGTTGATTTGTTGTTTGTCTTGGTAGAAATGGTATTGCAACAGTTGAAACATCTGATGTAATAGATGAAGCATATGATGCAACAGATGAAAATCTGATGCAACAGATGAAAAATCTGATGCAACTATGAAAATCTGATGCAACAGGTGAACAATCTAACAGATCATTCATCTGTTGCGATAGACGACTCTTCTGTTTGGAAGAAATTGAAACAATATTGATCCAACAAATAACTGATTAGTGATCTATTTTTATTCTTTTCACTGGTTTACTCTTCATTTTGCAACAAATTAGGACTGTTTTTATTCTTTCCAACGGTTTACTCATCCGTTGCAACAGGTCGGTTATCTGTTGCAACAGATAACATACCTGGTGCAACAGATTAGTGATCCATTTTTATTCTTTCCAACGGTTTACTCATCCATTGCAACAGGTCGGTTATATGTTGCAACGGATAAAATACCTGGTGCAACAGATTAGTGATCTGTTTTTATGGTTTCCAACGGATTACTCATCCATTGCAACGGGTCAGTTATGTGTTGCATCAGATAAAATACCAGGTGCAACAGATAGTGCTATTTTTATGGTTCCCACGGATTACTCATCCATTGCAACAGGTCGGTTATATGTTGCAACAGATAACATACCTGGTGCAACAGATTAGTTGTCTGTTGGAACTGTTATATTACTGTTATGCATTAATCAATTATAATCTATGTTATGTTCCTGTTAATTTAAGATAACATGGCTCCCAAAAGAAAAGAAATCGAATCAAGTCCAAGTAAAGGAACAAGTGCAGCAGCTCAGCTATATCCACCACTCTATGAGCTTGCTTTACAAGCGTTATCTCAATCAGGAGCAGAAGATAATGAACACGGGGAGGAGAAATCTTTCAAAAGAGATGATCCAAATACAAATAGCCCTTCCGCCGAAGAGTTGGTCAAAACCTTCAGCATTGATCGTTATCCTGTGAGAATGCAGTGCGATGGTGCCACAGATTTAACAGGTGATCTCGTGGTTAAGTCAGTCATGGGAAAATCTTTCGACGCCTTCAGAAAAATACTTCGAGAACAAAAATTGGATTCTTATTTCAGGGAAAGCTGCTTTGGGCAATATCTTGATTTGCCGGAGGACAACAATGCTCGTTTCCAGATGAAAATGGTATGTACTTTTCTCAAGCGCAGGTTTATGTATGAAAACAAAGATAAGATGGATGAGGTGTGGATAAATTACTGTGGCATGTCTGTTTGTTTTGGTTGGGAGGAGTTTGCCATAGTTGTAGACACGTGATTTTGACCCTCCCGAGTTTAATATATATATATTTTTAAATATTTATATTTGATATAATATTATTTAAATTCTTATTTTATTTTAATAAATTTTTAGTTAAAAGGTAAATATCTAAATGAAGTTAATTTTAGGATATTATTTTATTTTTATTCCAATTTAAAAATAATAATAATAGAAAAATAAAAAATAAAATATGTTTCTTTTAAAAGAAATAAGTTAGTAGTTTTAGTACTATCTTAATTATATTTATTTTTGGATATTTTTAAACTTTTATTATATTTTCTTAAATATAAAAATTAATTAGTTATTATTATTATTATTATTATTATTATTATTATTTTATTTATTTATTTATTATTTTTTGTTATTATTATTATCTTTTTAAAAAAAAAAAATTAAATCTTATCATATCCTAACCTACCCCAACCATCCCCTAATTTTCCTCCAACTCCCTCAACTTCGCAACCCCCTACCCCCTATATATTACACACAATACTATACTTAGGGGGAGGGGACGGAAAAAACAAAAGAAAAAATCAACAGGGAGACAACAAAATAAAAAGACAAAAGGCTGAGAGCAAACAAAACCAATAAAAAAATAAAAAAAATCAAAGTGAATAGAGACGGGAACAGTGAGAAGGAAAAGGAGAAGATCCAAATAAAAAAAAAATAAAAATATTAGATAAAGGAGAGAAAAGTTAGAGTTTAAGTTTGAAATTCCGTTTAAAGTTTTCGGTAATGACTTTTTGCTTGGTTTAATTCATCACACAGGTTCTTATCGAATTCGTACTGTTTATTTTATGATATTCTTTATGAATTGAAGCATGAATAAAGTTATTTTCCTGACTTTTTATATTATTTATTATGTGTAGTTTATTATTTATATGTAATTTGTGTCTACATCTTGATCTGTAACTCGTGTTCTACTTTGTAAAATAATGAAAATTAGATCAATTTAAATTTCAATGAGATAATTTTTAAAAATTATTAATGTTAAAAGATGTAAAGTTGATATGCAATTAATGTATATAATTGTGTCATAAATCATACTTAACAATGCATGCATGCAAAAAAAAAAAAAAATAGACTTTAAAAAATAACACACACATGCTCATGCAGTACTCTACCATATATATGTTATGCATGCATACACAGCAGAATGATAGACACAATACTTTGTCACAAAACATACACACACTGACAACAGAAAAAAATGGAAAATGAGATTAAAAGGGATGGTTGAAAAAATTAGAAATTTTGGGTTTGATAAATGATCGAATTTCTCCCTTTTGATTGTGTTAAAAAGAAATAATTGAGTTGGAATTTCAAAAGAGTAGTCTTCAACAAGGTTTATTCATGCTTGTTAGTAACAGTTAATTTATCATTTTTTTTTTATAAATTTTTTTTTACCATTTCTCACGATTTTGAATGTTAAAGATATTTCATGTATTAAATAAAATTGATTGTTTATTAATCTCATTGTGTATAAATTCATTTCGGATTAGATGGTGAATTAAGAATTGATTCTCTTTATTTAATCCTTATGTCTCTATTAGATAGAAATCAAAGCCTCTACCAAAATTAAGGATTAGTTGATTTATTTATTTATAAAAAAGGGGGGGGGGGGGAGCGAAAAGAACAATAATATGAATAGGAAAATTATCTCGAGTTTATAAGAGACGAATGAATGTCTTTTAACGATGGGAAAGTTTTAGGCACGTTTAAATATATTCGTCTCAATTAAGAATGCCGCGTACGCATCTTTTCGAGACATTTAAAATTTCAAGGATGCAATAATGCTGACAAATATTTTTCTAAAATTAACTTTCATCAATTTAATATAAAATATATAGACAGTTTTGCTATAATAAAAATAAGCGATTTTAGGCCATAACATAACTTATTAAAATAATTTAAGACAAGATAAGTCAATAAAAGCGACCGTGCTAGAACCACGGGACTCGAGGGGTGCCTCACACCTTCCCCTCGGTCAACAGAATTCCTTATCCGGTCTTCTGTTTTTGCAGACCATAATAAAGAGTCATTTCCTTTTGATTAGGGATTCGTAAAGGTGACTTGGAACACCATAACTCAATTCCAAGTGGCAACTCTGTAATTAAATTAATCCCTATTCAATATCGTCACTTTAATTGGAAAAACCCTGCGACTCGATCCCTTCGGGCGAAAAAGGGGTGTGCCAATAGTTACCGGACTAAAATATTATCCTCCTTCTCAAGTTATACCTACTCTGACCCAAAAAAAGCACCCCGCACACCCAAAAAAGGAAAAAAGGCAAGTCAAGTGATCGTGATGACCTGGTGTCCATTGTTGGTCCAAGCTTCAAAAACAAAAATCTGATTGAAGCGTTGAAAGGTAAAGGACTTTCAAAGAAGCACAAGCAATCATTGTGTTTGGTTTGGTTTGTACATAAGTTCTTTGGGCGAGAGACATTAACAACAACATAAGCCTCGGTTTAATAAATCTCTCCGAGGATCTTGAGGCATTTAACAGCTATCCTTGGGGTTATGAAAGTTTCAGAATGACTGTCGAATATTTGTTGACTCCGTTAACGCCAAAAACAATCAACTTATATGGTTTTCCATAAGCCTTCATGGTAAATATTTCTTTTATCATGATATGATTCATCATTTTTTTTATTCAATAATGTTTTTGATTTATTGGCGTTATGTTATAGGCTTGGGCATTTGAAGCCATTCCTTATTTGAGACAACAAGTGAACTACCAGGAAGAAGTTTCCTGTCCAAGATTTCTGAGATGGTTGTCGGTCAAAACCGATAAAAATGCAAAATTTCTTGATCTTTTCATTCCCCCCCAAGGAAGCAGTAAGTTCAATTCTGATCAAGTTTTTGTTGTAATTAATGATTAAATGATTTCATCATCATTCTTAATATATGTACCAATTTTCTTTAGATTGTCCATCTGTGGCTTGTTCCGACCAACCGAGAGTTAAAGATGTCTTTTTTTCTTACTTTACGGTCCATGCAAACTTTATCGGACCCTAAGGTCATTGATGGAATAAAAATGGAATTGTTTGGAGCAACAACCATCACAAGAAAAATAATTTTGGAGGGTGGGGCTAATGATGCTTCTCTTACAGTTTTGAAACAACAAGCCATTATGATTATGATCATAATGGTTGTACAGATTTTTCTCCAGAGTTTGCCGCATCTAGCGAATGTTCTTCATGCAAATGTCAAGATTGCAAGGCGAAACACGATGGAGTGATTAATGCTATTAATGCACTAACTGCTTCTGTAAAGGAAATGATATCTAAGAGGGGTGTCATTCCATCAAAGAGGATTTCATATTTAGACACTCCACTAGAGATCAAGGCGGCTAAGAGGAGAAGGAAAAATACTTCCAAGGCATCATTAATCATAAAAAAAGCAAGATTGCAACGCCTCTGTCTTTATCTTGCACCGATGTCCAGTGTGCAAGGGCCACAGAAGAGCAGCATGAGCTGAAGAAGGTGAATGTACATCATCTGTTTCAAAAAATAAACAGGCACATATCTGTTTCAATAGATGATACATCTGCTGAAAATTATCAAACAGATATGTACATCTGTTGCAACTGTTGTCTAACCTTTTGCATCAGATTCGTTATCTGTTTCAACAGATGAGTCTTATGTTACAACAGATGGGTCATCTATTCAAAATTATCGTACTACTCTGATTTACCTGTTCGAATTTTTCCCAACAGATAATCCATCTGATGCAACATAAGACTCATCTGTTACAACAAACGGAAAATCTGTTGTATATCTCTACTTAGCATTGACAATTCTAGCTTTCCAGGTGGATGTCACAGCTACTGCCGAAGAGCATAATATGATAGTTGATAATCCATCTACTACTTCCAAAGATGAAGAAAAAGTGGATCTTGTCAGTTTGGGAGAACGGAAGAATTCCCGTTTGAAGGGTTCAACATCTCGGACGAGGCTCCAAAAAAACTAACACAGTTGATCAACGACTATTTAGAATGGATTGCCAATAGGCTGTTAAAGCATCATGCCGGCAGGTACATAAATTAATTTTATGGATATTGGTTTATACAATTCTTGTTGTAAGAACCTGACATTAACACATATAAATCATCGTGTAGAAAACAAAATGACGAGTGCTACAAAGTGAACGAATCGAGTCTTGGTTTTGATATGTTCGACTTTGTTGTTGTACATCCCGAAATAAAGAATTGGTTCTATTTGATATCACAACCCCAAACTTGCTGGAATGATGATGTTTAAATGTCATACATATTACTATTAATTAATACTTTATTTAATTGCATCTGGGTATTGATTTTTTCGTCACGTAATTCGAAATGTTTGATAATATGTGCAGCACATCGATGTCATTTTTTACTACCTCCAAAAGAAGGCCAAGTTGCAAACACAAGAACAATACAGATACACAACAGACAATTATTTGTACAAAGTTTACATCAATAATGCCTACAATAGGTATTGTCAACAACAACCGGAAGTTTCCCGAAATGAGGAATGCTTAATCAACATCATCAAAGGTTTTAGCATTTCGGATGGCTTACCTTGGCATTTGGTCGACGAAGTGTACATCCCAATCAATTGTGGTGATGAATTCCATTGGGTGTTGGTTGTCGTCGTTCTAAAAGAGAGGCGCATCCGAGTTTATGACTCGATGTCGCGAAGGAGACGTTTCGGGCCATCGTATGAGATACAAAAGTTGTCCAAAATATTTCCAACTTACCTTGATATGAGTGGCTTTTTGGATCAAAAGGTTTGTACTGATTGGTTGACGATTGAAGCATACCGGGATAAAATAGCTAATCCATTTGATGTACAATATGTTGATGGAATTTCTCAACAAACCATTGGTAGCCTGTAAGTTTAAGTGTCATGATTTAGTTTCATTTCACAAATTTCACAACGCTTGCATGTACTGCAAGATATGGATTATCTGTTTTTTAATAACGAAGGGATTGCAGTCCTTTTGTTGCCGCCTATACCGAGTATTTGAGTGGCGGATTACAAGTACCAAATGATGGAATTGATGTCGGATTACTCTGCAAAATAAATGCTGCTCTTTTATGGAAATATGGAGAAGCGAAAGCTCAGAAGCCGTACGCAACCGACGTTAAAGATCCACGACGACCAAAGCCGAATACCATAGCACTGGATGAAGAACAACTTGTCCATATTGATTAGATCTTTATAGCTTGAGTCCGTCAATGTAACAATCTATCCTCCTTGGTTTAACTTGTTGATTTATTTGTAGAGTAGATCGTTTGTACCCATAATGATTTTTTTTACATTTCATTTATTTGTTGAGTTATTTCATGTAATTTTTGAAGGCTTCGATTTATTTTATTTTGTCTATGAATATAACTTAGTTTTAAACATGTGAATTGAAATGGAGTACTAGATTTAAATATCGCAACAGATAATACATCTGCTGCAACAGACGACATATCTTATCAGACAGATTTAGACATATGTTGCAACATGAGATGCAACACATAGGTTATCTACTGGAAATTATATAACAGGTCTTCCTACTTTTTTTATTTGCTCCAACATGTTACCGATCAGTTGCAACAGATAAGTTATATGTTGCAACAGATCGTAAATCTGTTGCGATAGACAGACAGAGAACATCTAGATAACGCAACAGATGACCAACATATTCCAACAGATAATCAATCTGTCACAACAGGTACTACATTTGTTATGACAGATATAAAATTTATTGCATTATAAAAATTCAACTTTGCCAGATATAAAAATTATTGTCCCTACATGTATAGTGAATTGGCTTGAAATGAAAATTTGTTATCGTGTTCGTCTCTGTCTTTGTACATGTTCTTTTTTATACATGGGCTCCAACCATTTAGTTAGTACCCCATATGCCCAGACCCATTGCATCTTTCCCACAACGGTGTCGCACACACCGGTCATTTGTGAGTCGGTTAGCAAACACTCGATGTATGCAAGCGAGTACGGCCCGCACGCTGCACCGGTTGTATTTTTTGGGAGATGGATGTTGTTATTTCGACCTTCAAAAATCCATGATTCCTTCACCAAGACTTCATCCGACAAATAATCTATCAACTTACTCTGCGTCAACAACTTGGGCAACAACTTTAAGAGTGGCTGTATGTGGGTTAAAAACGTCTTCTCGCTGAACACAGGTAAGTTGCAGTCATAAACCTTAATTTTTTCCTTGTATAGTAGTATCTCAATAGTGAGAAAATGGTTGACATCCACATTTATGACTGCAAGGATTCTCTTTGCCTTGGTCCAGCTCTTGTCGTGTGGATATGGCCTCTTCCCTCTAACATATTTAATCGATTCTTCATCGCATTGGAATGTAGAAACTAACTGATCAAATCCCGGGCCACCGAAATCAGCTATCTTACAGAGTTTAGCGTACCTATCCTTGAAATTATTGTAGAAGTTCAGGTCCATTATCATATCAGCAGCAACATAAGCATCCGGGTACGCTAATTGTCTGCCCCTCATGAGGCAGAGAATTTCATCAACATACTGTGGTATAAGAAGACAATTTTTAAATAGGTTAGTAATTGTAAAGAATAAAAACATAGTCAAAAGAATTCGATGCAGAGGGTTCTCTGAATCAGTTCACAGATTACCCAGCCAACGCAACTTATGCAACAGATGTGTATTATGTTGCAACAGAATACTAAGTTTTCACAACAGATTATACATCTGTTGCGTAGATTCTTCTTCATGGAGTAGATTGGAAGGGTAGGTTAACAAAAGTAAACTTACCTTGTCCTCGTACCACACACACATAGTTGTCATATTCGAGAAGTCTTTAGCGGCAAATGAATACATGGTGTATTCTTTTTGAACCTTCATCTTGATGAATTCTTCCAGTTCCTTCTTCTCCTTGCCAAGCGCCGCGAATATGTCCACCTTTTTCGGCGGCCCCTGAACTTCAACAACTATTGGAGCGGGGGGAGTTGCAATTTTTGTTGATTTCAGAACGGAGAGAATTTGTCTAATTTTTCTTCTCTTCCTCCTAACCTCCACTGTAGAAGTCTGTGGTTCCCTCACCTCATTGGATGGTATGACACCCCTCCTGGATTTCAACGCTTCGGTAGCTTCATCAATAGCCTCTAGCTTGTCGAGGAGTTTATTCTCTCTGTCCTTACACACTTTGTATTTTCAATAAGAACATGAGGGTGAGGAGGGGTGAGAGGGACTACTCTAAGAGTGGGAGGGATCGGTGTAGGGGTGAAAGGGAGGACCTGTGCAAGGGGTATTTTTAAACATATTTATTTTTTGTTGAGCACCAATATGCTCATAATCACGACTGGCAGCAGAAGCAGCAGTAGGATGGCTGCCACCATCACAAACAACTCCACCAGCAATACCCCCAGAAGAAGCACCCGCATTTGTTGCAGTTTGAGTTTGGTCGTGAAGAGCTTCAACATTAGACTGACCTTGCCTAACTGCTCTTCTTATGAATGTTGCTCCATCCAATTCCTTCTTTATTAACTCCACCGTTGGGTCTTCTTTTGTATCAAAAAGACCCAGAGTAAGAAAATAAGTCATCCCCAGCTCATCAATGGTAGACACGATCCAAGGATGCATAACCTATAAAAAAAGACAGGAGGAATTTAAATCATATAATAATAATTTGCAGTCAGTTGGGTTACATGGGGCTCGGGTTATGTTAACACAGCCAACTTATACAATAGATGATCTAGCTACCGCAACAGCTGATCTGTATGTTGAAACAGATTGATAATATGTTGCATCAGAATACCCATCTATTGCATAATTTAAATTATATAATAATAATTTACAGTCAGTTGGGTTACATGGGGCTCGGGTTATGTTAACACAACCAACTTATGCAACAGACGATCTAGCTACCGCAACAGCTGATTTGTATGTTGAAACAGATTGATAATATGTTGCATCAGAGAATATCCATCTGTTGTATAATTTATAGTAGATGGGTAATCTGTTGAGTAGGGTTCAGAGAATAGAGCAACATATGGTTAATCTATTGCAAAATATGGATCGTCTATTGCAACAGATTACCCATCTATTGTACCAGTTGCAGTTGACGGGTAATCTGTTACAACAGACTACCCATCTGTCGCAATAAATGGAACATCTTTTTCAATATATTTCTTTGAGACAAATTATTTTAGTTGAAAGAAGACGTACTGCATCATCCGGAGGGTTAAAGAGATCAGCCTCGTTAATATTTTTTTTGCTGCTCTCTACTGCAGCCAACCACATAAGGATCCTTGGATGAGAAACCTTATCCGGGTAATCCATGAAATGCTTTCGGAGGGGAGGAATGGCTTCACATGCCCAAGCCTAAAAATTGTAAACAGGAAGCAAGCAAAAAAAAAAAGTCACAAGTATATTCAATATAAATTAATGAATGAGTAAAAATAGTGATCAATTTTACCATGAAAGCCCAAGGAAAGCCATATAATGTGGTCGTTTTTGGCTTTATCTTATTCAGTAAATATTTGACAGACAAGTAGTAACTGTCGTAGCCCCAGGAATAATGGTTGAATTTTCCAAAATCATCAGCAAGCGCCAACAAATCACGTTCTATGACTTTTCTGACGTCTCTTGCCAATAAAATGGAATGGACAAACCAAACTAAGCACAATTTCTCCCTGTAGTGCTTTGGTATGTCTTTATTCTTGAGATCCGCTATCAAATCCTTCACTTTGTAGCTAGGTCCAACAATGCCAAACAACTCATCTTTTTTTACCTTGCGTTTGTTGGACCCTTTATGGGGTGTTTTCTTGATGGGAGGTTCTTCTGGATGATCGCATCTCAAGCCCGTCACAATGGCAAACTCTTTCAATCTAAAACAAACCGGTATGCCACAGTAGTTGATCCAGACTTTATCCATCTTTTTTCCACCCTCCTTCAGACCTCCATCATCCCCGCATACATGATCCTACGCTTGACAAGGCCATATACCATGATTATTGGGAAACAAAGAGGGCAGGGCCCAGATAGCTCAAGAAAGTGTGCAAAGCAACTCTTCTTAAAAAGCCCATATATGTTTTCCTTCTTCATAATACTCTTAAGTTCGTCAAAAGGTTTCCCCAACTGACATTTAAGTACAAGATCACCAAATACTTCTTTAGGGTTATTCATCGGCATCACAACTCGAAACTTGTCAATACTAATGGTTTTGACAGAATCATGCTGGAATTTCGATATTATTTCACGCCCCATTGGTGAGGAGGAGTTATCACTTTCCTCGACTTCATTTTGCCCTTACTGATATTGTTCTGAAAGTTCCTCTGAATCTATCTGTACTCTAGTCTTTTTTGTTTGGTGATCGGAAGTTGATCCACTTTCTCCACTTTTAGTTTCTTTTCTTTTGGGAAACATATTTTAACTACAAATAAAAGAAAGAAAAAATACATTGCATTTGATGTCTGCATAATTTTTTTAAAAAAGGTGAGATAAATTTCAATAAATTATTCTTACCACATAACCCCAAAAAAAATACTCCAACGGACAACCCATCAGTTGGAATAGATGGGGAACCCAAATCTATTTGAAGATCTATTTAATATATCCCAGCAGATATTCCACCTGTTGCAACAGGTGGAGAAATTTCAATAAATTATTTTATGCCACATTACAAGAAAATACTCCAACGGATAACCCATCAGTTGGAACAGATGGGGAATCTGTTTGAAGACCTATTTAATATCTCTCAACAAATCTTCCACCCATTGCAACAGATGAACCACCACCACCACAACCAATGCCACCACCAATGTCACCAAGACCACCACCAATGCCACCAATACCAATACCAAGACCACCGACACCACCGCTAAAAAACACAAATACCAACACCACCAACAACAGCCACCAACAACACCACAAACATCATCCAACAATACCACGACAGTCAACAAAACACTGAGAGAAAAACTAGAATTTTCTCGGGTGCTTCCTACTTTTTTAGCATCAAAACTCAAAATTGTTAACCCATTCTCGAAGATAATACAACTAAAAGTCTTCTTTTTTATCATTAACTGAAAAACCCTATTTTTTTATAATAAAGAACAAATGTAGAACTCTTATCGAACTCTGTTACATGTGAAGATAGAGAAAACAATGGATAAAAATGGGAATGAAGTTGAAAAAAATAACTATAAATGGGAAGAAAATCGACCTGTTTTGAAGGGTTGAGCAATATGTTGAGTAGTTGTTGTTTGTATTGATGAGAGGGAGAGGACATCCCGAGAAAGAGAGAGAGAGGGAGAGAAGAGTGAGAACTTAAGATTTGAAATGAAAAGTTTTTCGCGCAAATGGATGATTTGTATGGGTTGATTTGTAATTTTGGAAAAGAATGACAAGTTTTGAAATTGCTAATTTGGTCCGAATTGATCTTAATTAATTTTAAAAATTTTAAAAGATATAGTTTTTAAAACATTGAGTTGATGAGAACTCATTTCAACTCAGAGTGATCGATCGACGACTCAGGTCGGGGTGAACGCAATACCAACGCCATGCAATTGCAAAGACTCGATTGGATTTGTAGTTGACCCTGCGAGCTCATTCATTCATCCCTAGTTCCACCTAAATAAACTTAGGTACTATCATTATCCTAACATTGAGTTGATGAGAACTCATTTCAACTCAGAGTGATCGATCGACGACTCGGGTTGGGATGAACGCAATACCAATGCCATGCAATTGCAAAGACTCGATTGGATTTGTAGTTGACCCTGCGAGCTCATTAATTCATACCTAGTTCCACCTAAATAAACTTAGGTACTATCACTATCCTAACATTGAGCTGATGAGAACTCATTTCAACTCAGAGTGATCGATCGACGACTCGGGTTGGGATGAACGCAATACCAACGCCATGCAATTGCAAAGACTCGATTGGATTTGCAGTTGACCCTGTGAGCTCATTAATTCATCCCTAGTTCCACCTAAATCAACTTAGGTACTATCACTATCTTAACAGTGAGCTGATGAGAACTCATTTCAACTCAGAGTGATTGATCGATGACTCAGGTCGGGATGAACGCAATACCAAAGCCATGCAATTGCAAAGACTGTATTGGATTTATAGTTACCCTGCGAGATCATTCATTCATCCCTAGTTCCACCTAAATCAACTTAGTTACTATCACTATCCTAACATTGAGCTGATGAGAACTCATTTCAACTCAGAGTGATCGATCGACGACTCGGGTCGAGATGAATGTAATACCAACGCCATGAAATTGCAAAGACTCAATTGGTTTTGTAGTTGACCCTGCGAGCTTATTCATTCATCCCTAGTTCCACCTAAATCAACTTAGGTACTATCATTATCCTAACATTGAGCTGATGAGAACTCATTTCAACTCAGAGTGATCGATCAACGACTCGGGATGAACGTAATACCAACACCATGCAATTATAAAGACTCGATTGGATTTGTAGTTGACCCTGCGAGCTCATTCATTCATCCCTAGTTCCACCTAAATCAATTGCAATAAAATCTGTTGCAACAAACGACTAAGTTGTTGAAAATTTTCAAACAGGTACATATCTGTTGCAACAGATGACATATCTAATTTAATTATCATATAGATATTTGCATCTGTTGTGACAGATGACTGAGCTGTTGGAAATTTTCAAATAGATATTTATATTTGTTGTAACAGATGACATATATGATTGTATTAATTATCAAATGAACATTTTCATCTGTTGTCACAGATGACTGAGCTGTTGGGATTTTTAAACAGATATTTATATCTGTTGTAACAGATGATTGAGTTGTTCGAATTTCTAAACAGATATTTATATATGTTGCAACAGATGACATATCTGTTTGAAAATCTTTTTTTCTCTTTTAATTTTAAAGCAAGAAGTTTATGTTCCGAGTAGATTATATCAAGTAGTAGTACTTACTACTAAAGGCGGTAAAAAATATTTCTTGAATATCTCAAAAGTGAGTTCATTGAGCAGTTTTGTCTTGTCTTTTCAATGTCAGTAGTCTTAGTCTTCCTCGTGCCCCTCAAATTATTAATGAAATTAATGAATATTAATTAATGAATATTGAAAAACACCACGTCTACGTACACAGTACATCTATAGAAATTATCTCATCTCTTCCTTCAGCTGCAGTTTATTTTATTCATCTCTCATCTTTTTCTCTCTTTTCTCTTCTCTTCTCATAAAGATCTTTTCGTATCTAAACCCATCCATATCTTTTCTCGACTTAAATTTCTGTTTTGATCCCCTTTTGATATTAAGGTATGGTTCATTATTGCTCTTTCATTCTCGTCTTCTTCTTTGCAAGTTATTTACATCTTTTTTTATTTAATCACTATTTACCCATATCATATTTATTAAAAAAAAAATAAGAAACTTGTAAGTGTTGAATAAATAATCCGAGAATTTTTATTACAATATGAGAAAAAAGTCATCTGTTGGGAGAAGTTTAAAAGCCTTGTTGGCAGTATCATTTTTTTGTATGTATTTTATTTATTTCATTATTATTGATGTAGTTATTGATGTTGTTGGTGGGGTTGGCGTTGTTGGAACTTGTGGTGTGGTGTTGTTGATGATTCTGAAACAAAGGATGTTGCTTCTTTGTTGTTAATGATATTGTTGGAACAAATGTTGTTGTTTTTTTGTTGATGTTTATGTTGTTGTTGATGTTACAACAGATGGAGAAACTATTGGAACAAATAAAACCTGCAAAAAGGTTGGTTTGATGTATTCCATCAGACTCCACATCTGTTGCAACAGACTCCATATCTAATGCAACAGATGGATGATGCTCTTTTTGTGACATTAATTTTTTTCCTCTTCTTTGTAGATATAAGGAACTGATAGTTGATCAACTTTTGATGGACTATCGCAAGAGGCTGCAGTAAAGATGGGTTCGGAGGAATAAGCTACTTGCAGATGGAACCACTTCATATGTGGGACGTATGTATTACTGATAATGTTATCGTGGAAACACACATAGAGTGCACTGATTTTGTGAATGTTATTTTTACTGATTAGTCATAGATCGTTCAAACAAGATGTCTGCAATTTTACAGTTAAGTTTGGTAGGTCCGAATTAATAAGGCTGAGGGACCATGAATATGGTTCTGATACCCTTTTAAGATTTAATGTCGGGTGTTGCTCATGTTTATTTGTCAAGCATTGTGAAGGGATCTAGTTTCGGTGCCATTGTAAAGAGATTCAATAGCGATTGGACTAACTTTTAGGGTGCATTGAACCCTTAGAGGGCCTTCGAAGCTTAGCATTGCATCTAACAAGAATGGAAAACCAATATAGTTATTGCCCTAGCCAAAATTTATATGGCTGGGTTGCTCGCTCGGGGTGATGATTAAATACCAGAATATGTGGTAGGAGAATGCTTTCAAAGGAAATTGGGTGGTTGATGGAAGACTATATCATCTGAGAGCTAATTAAAGAAGAGACATAGGGTAGATACAATTTCTAACGAATCTGGCTGATGGAATTATCTTAACAGATGCGAGATCTGAATCAAGTGCAAATATGAAAGTGTATCCGGTAATGTAATTTCATCTGTTGTGTCTCTGAAAGAAAAACAATGCATCTGAACACTTTGCTAGGGAGCTGCGTGGTCGGAATTATCACCTAGATAGAAAATAGGAGAAGACCAACAAAGAAGCCTCACGGGCATCGAGGGTTGAAATGATGTACAACAAGTCTAGAAAACTTATGCCAACAACAACTGCAGTTAAAATAAGAAAACTAAGCGAAGGCGGCAATATATGAATTTTAAATTTCATCCCATGCTTTCTTGTTTGAGTTTTCGATCAGGTCCACTGTCGTTGACCTAATCGAAACCACAAATGAGATTGAAAGGCAAATAGAGTATCATTACTTCCTTAGCAATATGGTTATAATTGATTGTGTTTTCTTGCCTTAACATGCTTTCAATATTCCTTGGAGAAGATCAGATGCTTACTGTAGTATGTGAATCCCTATAATTATCAAGCTTACCTCCAGCTTGTTGATTCTGTATTTAAGCTGGTCGTTGCCGTCTTCGAAGTTGGTAAGGAGTTCCTCGTCTCTTATAAGCTCGATCATGAACACTACCTTTAAAGTTGTGGCATTCTAGAAGCCCTTCAGAACACTTTCTTCAAAAGCCTTAAAGGATACATGGAGGGCCGTTGTGTTTGTTTTAGGTCAAAATGTGTTGATGCACGTTGAAGATGTGGTCCCAACAGTTGAACAACACACTTTTATCGAGCGTTGCTCCATGCATCTTGCTCAACCAATTTGATAAATTAGTAAGCATGGAGTTACGTAGCGTGTGATCTAAACCGTCTCTATAAAGCCTATCAAACATTACGTAACTCCAAGATCATTACCCTATCAAAAAAATATGACCGAGTTAGTGCACAAATCGAACAAGCTCAATCTCTCAGCCTTTCTGCTGATTGATCTTCTCCAATATAGATGACAAGATATCTGTTATGCAAAAGTATACACTATCGCCAGGCATGCTTGCTTTGGAGCAATTCTTCTGAAGATATCTGTTGATGTCTTTTGAAGAATTGCTCCCAGGCAAGCAAGTCTGACGATGGTGTAGACTTTTGCATAGCAGATATCTTGTCATCTATATTGGAGAAGAGTGATCAGCAGAAAGGCTAACAAATTGGGCTAGTTTGATTTGTGCACTAAGGCATATTTTTTTGATCGGGTAATGAGCTCGGAGTTACGTAACGTTTGATAGGCTTGGTAGAGCCGATTTAGATCACACGCTACGTAACTCCATGCTTACTAATTTATCAAATTGGTTGAGAAAGATGCATGGAGCAACGCTCTATAAAAGTGTGTTGTTCAACTGTTGGGACCACATCCTTAACGTGCATCAACATATTTTGACCTAAAACAAACACAACGACCCAAGGCTTCTGAAGAAAGTGTTCTGAAGGGCTTCTAGAATGCCACAACTTTAAAGGTAGTGTTCCTGATCGAGCTCACAAGAGATGAGAAAATCTTTACCAACTTCGAAGACGGCAACGACCAGCTTGAATACAGAATCAACAAACTGGAGGCAAGCTTGAAAATTATCGGGATTCACATACTACAACAAGCATCTGATCTTCTCCAAGGAATGTTGAAAGCATGCTAAGGCAAGAAAACACAATCAATTAATCCATATTGCTAAGGAAGTAATTATACTCTATTTTCCTTTCAATAATTATACTCTATTTTTCTTTCAATCTCGTTTGTGGTTCCGATCAGGTCAACGGCAGTGGACCTGATCGAAAACATAAACAAGAAGGCATGAGATGAAATTTAAAATTCAGATATTGCTGCCTTCGCTTAGTTTCCTTATTTTAACTGCAGTTGTTGTTGGCATAAGTTTTCTAGACTTGTTGTACATCATTTCAACCCTCGATGCCCGTGAGGCTTCTTTGTTGGTCTTCTCCTATTTTCTACATAGGTGATAATACCGACCACACAGCTCCCAAGCAAAGTGTTCAGATGCATTATTTTTCTTTCAGAGACACAATAGATGAAATTACATTACCAGATACACTTTCATATTTGCACTTGATTCAGATCTCGCATCTGTTAAGATAATTCCATCGGCCAGATTCGTTAGAAGTTGTATCTACCCTATGTCTCTTCTTCAATTAGCTCTCAGATGATATAGTCTTTCATCAACCACCCATTTTTCCTCGAAAGCATTCTCCTACCGCACCTTCTGGCATATAATCATCACCCCGAGCGAGCAACCCAGCCATATAAATTTTGGCCAGGGCAATAACTATATTGGTTTAACATTCTTGTTTGATGCAGTGCGAGGCTTCGAGGCCCCTCTAAGGGTCCAATGCACACTTAAAGTTAAGTCCAATCGATATTAGTTCTCTGCAGTGACGACAAATATTGATCCTTTCTCAAAACTTGACACGCATAAACACGAGCAACAACCGTCAGTAATTCGTAACAGGATATCTGCACCATCTTCATGAGGTCCTCAGCCTTATCAATTTCGAACCCATCAAACTTAACGTTACAATGCAGGATCTTGTTTGAATGATCAATTCCTCATTAGTTAAAAACTGCTTTCACAAAAACATTGTACTTTTGTGTGAGTTGTCCCGGTGACCTTATCAGTAATACATACTTAACTCCCACACATATGATAGTGGATCCATCTGCACGCACCTTATTCTTCCTAGCCCATTTATGGCTTAAATTGAATAAACAGATGACTACCTAGTTGCAACAAATGACACATCTGTTTATATTGTCAAACAATTGGAGACATCTGTTACGACAGTTGATCAACCTGTTGCAGAAATCAAACAGATATATACATCTGTTGCAAAATATTGCCAGTATGTTGTATTGTAAATTATCTAACAGAACAGAAAGAGTATATTTTGCAATAGATTACCCATCTGTTAGATTTATTTTAAAATAATTTTTTTTCTTTCCGAGATACAATAATTTATAAATAGG
Organism: Capsicum pubescens; assembly: GCA_030864215.1. NCBI lineage: Eukaryota > Viridiplantae > Streptophyta > Magnoliopsida > Solanales > Solanaceae > Capsicum > Capsicum pubescens. The sequence goes on from CM061541.1 coordinate 259,723,286, forward strand.
CCCCTCCTTACAAATATGGATTATCCAGATTCATACAAGAATATTCATATCGAGTCCTTGCGTGAACTTCAAAGGCAGTTTGATGAATACCAGAGAGATTTGGCTGACTTCGGAGCAAGGCTGTCGGATGAAAAATGTCTGATTGACAATAATAATAATAGTAGTAGTAATAATAATTAGGTAATGTTTTTTATTTTAGTGCATGTATGTATTTTCCTTTCCTCCTTTTGTATATCGGATCTACCCAAGGGATTCAAAAATCTATGAACATTCATTTCATTTTATTGTCGACTTTGAATTTTTAACTCTTATTTAGTATTTAATAATAATCATTCTGTTTATTCCTTGTTCTCAACATGTCGTCGACGGTTGGTGGTAGGGATTGAGCAGCAATTTGTGTCAACAGAGGTTAATCTGCTACGACAGATCGATCATATGTTGCATCGGCGGTTATTAATAAAAAAGGGTTATTGTTGTTATTGTTATTGAGAGGGTGAAAAGAAAAAGAAGACATGACTTTTCCAGTTATTCAACATGAAAAATGTTTCGTAAATAAATAATAAGAAAATAAATGATAAACACAATTTATAACCACAATTTTAATAACTGATCGTGACTTTTCACCATTTTTGTTTTAAAAATTATTTATTAATAAAATGGTTATTATTTTATTAAGAAATTTGAAAAGGTATTTTTTTTTACTTATAAAATAAAAAAGTAAGCAAATTTGGATTAATGATATGATGATAGTTATTTTTTTTTTAAAAAAAGTAGATTATATGTTGCAACAAATAAATTATCTGATGCAAATTTCTTAATAATCTGAAAAGTCATGACTTATCACAAAATTTTTTAATTTAATATAGTCATTAATTTTTACATTAATAAAAAATGTAATTAATAAATAGAGGTGAACGGTTAGATTATATGTTGCAACAGATAGGTTATCTGATGCAACATATTTTATATTTGTTGCAACAGATAATATATTTGTTGTCACAGATGTGTTATCTGATGCAACAGATATAGAATCTGTTGCCACAAGTCAATAAAAATGGTTCTTCGAAAAAACTAATTAATAATAATAATCTGAAAAGTCATGACTTATATCACAATATTTATTTTCTCAATTTAATCAAAAATATAATTAATGTATGGAGGTGAATAGTCGCGCCTTTTTGCCTCTCATTCAAATTCAATTCTCTATAAATAGGTCCCTCCTTACTCAATCGTTCATATAACTACACTCTATTTATTTATTTATTTATTTCATCTCGTCTTTTATATTACACTCTACAAGATAAGATTATGGCTGACCCAGTGTGGGACGTTGCTTTTCTGCAAGACGCCGTGAATGAACTTCAGAATCAAGTTCGTGACCTGCAATGGGAACTGGGAGGAGTTAGAGCAAGAATGCTCCGCGAGATACGCAAGCTGAGGAGGGCCTTGCTACTTCCAGTTGAAGATTGGCCGGCTGGCAATGATGATGCTGATGATAATAATAATAATAATTAGATTATTATTTTTCTTTTAGTCTATTATAAGTATTTTTATTTGTTTTTGTTTAATAAATAAATTATGTTTGATCTTTGACGTTTTAATCCATATTTAATTTTCATTCTGTCTATTATCTTCTTAACAGACATGTCGACGATTCGACGTAAAAAGGAATAATTTAGAATCCAGTAGCAATAGCAAGATTTATCTTTTGGGTTTGTGGCAGGGGTTGATGTGTTGTTCAAAACAGATTACTCATGTTACAACAGATAAGAAGTTGATGTAACAGATAAATTGTCTGTTTCAACAGATGACTAGTTTGTTGCTTTGCTTGGCTCTGACGTTTTAATTCGTACTCCCTCCGTCTCAAACTACCCTTCCCAAATTGAGATGTCACATTGATTAAGAAAAATAATTAATAACATGCCTAGTTTACCATAACTCACTGATCAGTTGGTGGGACAGTAGACGTGTTTGAAATAACCATTGTTTGTTATTCAGTCGAAATTTCATAAGAGAAGAAAGCTTTTAACGTCGCTCGGCGTATAGTCCCCCTATTAAATGATGTTTTCATTTTAATTTGAAGAAAAAGTGATTAATGCAAAGGGTAAAACATGAATTTTTTTTCATTTTTCTTGATTAATGAAAAAGATACTAAAATGAGAAATCGAATTAGGAAATTTGGGACGGGTAATTGGACGTAAGGAATAATTTTGAATTCAGTAGCATTAGTAAGAGTTGAAAACATATTGGTTATCTGTTGGGTTTGTGGCAGGGGTTGATTTGTGTTGTTTCAAACAGATTAATCATTCGTTGCAACAGATAATTAGTCTGGTGCAACATATAAACATCCTGATACAACAGATAATACGTCTGATGCAACAAATAAACAGTCTGATGCAACAGATAAATCTTCTGATGCAACAGATTTCTCATCTGATGCACCAGATGATTGATCTATTTAAAAGGTGAGCACTTATGCTGGATTCATGATCGGGGTTCTATCCATTGTTGAAAAAACAGAAGTGTACCTAGATGACAAATACGAATAAAAATCATAATTTTACTTACCAAAGTCACTTATGAAGTAATGCCAAAGTGGAAAGTGATGTAGCAAATAAAATTTGACCTAAGAAATTGGTCAGATCTGAGCAGTAGCGCTGTACCACCACCACCACCAACAACAACAACAACAAATGGTCGACAAGAAGAAGATGAAGATGATAATGAAGTAGAAGATGATGATAATGAAGCAGAAGATAATGAATAAAGCAGCAGAAATAGAAACAATTAACAACAAAAATCGCTAAGAGAGAGAAAACAACAATGGATGAGAAGAGAGAGAGAGAAAGACGCCTTTTTTCCCCTCCATTTTTCGTTAGTTTAGTTATACATTGGGATCAAAGTGTAAATTTAAAAACTTGTGGGTTATTTTCAAACTTTCCCAACTTTTTTAATCCATAATAAAGTAATTGTCACCTCCAACTAATAATTAAGACTTGTGTCACCTACACCTCATTTTAAAACTCTTTTGTCACCTGTGGCCCAAACCCCCAAGTAACTCACAACTTGAAGTTTGTAATTAATTGATATAATGTGTAACTTATTCAAATGGAATCTCAAAATTTCAAGTATTTAAGACTAGACAATTTAATATAAAATTACAAATCAAAGATACGAATTAATTTCAAAGTGGTCAGTTGAATATGATTCGATAAAAAAAATATTATACTATCTAAATAAATTAAATATTAGTATTTTTTTTTTTACTTGGAAATTGAATATGCACCACTTAAAAGCTAACATAGCCAAACAAGTAACAACAAAAGATACCACGAGAAGAGTGTGGTGTCATGAATAGGGTTGTTTTTTCTATACTCAGAGGTTTTGATTTTACATCTTGAGTTTAAAAAAAGGGCGAATAATATAAATTTCGACAGTTTGGAGTTTAATTATAGAAAATTTTAATATTTTGTATAATTACTAAGAATTTCAATTTTAGGTCTGCCGAGATACATAATTAGCTCCCGATACATCCAGCGAAGATATATTTTTTTATGTAAAGATACATAATTAGCTCCTGATATATTTTTTCCAATTTTTGGTCTGTCGGGATACATAATATATCTAACGAAGATATATTTTTTTCTTTGTAAAGATATATAATTAGCTTCCGATATATTTTTTAAAATTTTGGATCTTTCGAGATACATAATACACCTAACGAAAATACATTTTTTTTCTTTGTGAAGATACATAATTAGCTCTCGATATTTTTTTATTTTTTTTTTAGTTCTGTCGAGATACATAATTAGCTTTCGATACATCCAACGAAAATACATAATTAGTTGAGATTTTTGTAGTTACATTATACGAAAGTGGATTTATGTAAATATGATAAACTAAAATGTATATTTATATTATTTTTCCACATAAATCTCGATAGGCTTTAGTGCTGGAATCGAACACCAAATCGAAATTTTTTTTAAAAAAAAAATAATAACAACAGAATATATATAGGTGCTATATTCTATTTATATAGAGCCAAATAATCTAATACATACAACAAAATAAAAGTCAATTTTTTAAGCTTACAGCCAAAATCAAAATTGCCCATGCCAGCTAATAATTATAATACTTATCTTCATGCTCAAAAATATATTAATTAACTAAAATTAGTATCTTCATTTTTTTCCAATAATACTGACAAAAATAGTACTCCCTTCACTGTCAAATTCAAATATAATCTAGTCAAATATTTCATGCTGATTAAAAGAAATAATAATCTTTTATTTCTGAACAATCACCGATACATATGAAAATAAAAAATGTAATGCGCTTTAATACATACATGGTGATATTTCACACAACAAAAGAAAACAACGGATAAATAAGATGTAAAATTCGCGAAAAAATAATAGTTCGGATGTATATTTTTGGCCATTAATTTTTTTTTAAAAAAAATAATTCTCTTTTAATACTAACCTTAATTTATACTGAGTACTATTCATTTCAAGTTTGACTGTAACGTTTACTATTTATGTATATTCTTTATTCAATTCTATGTTAATGTGACATTTATTTAATTTGTAATTAATATTAATATATTCATCTCTTATTTTTGACAGTATAAAAGAAGCTATGTCTATGGTCCTCTTTCATATTCTATCCAGAGTTCAGATTGTTTGTTCTTTTTTTGCTTATATCGAGTTTTCCAACAGCAACTTAGCTAAGGTTGGCTTAACGCGTTTCGAAATAATGGAAAGATATTATCAATTTCTTTCATTTTTGTTAGTTTCATTCATGATTTGTATTGAAACTAATGCTCAACAAGAGTTTCTTGATTGCATTTTTAACCAAACTTCAGACAAAAATATCGAAAAACATATGCATTTTTCGAAATCACCAACATATTCATTTCTTTTAGAATATGGTCACAAAAACCCTAGGTGGCTAAATTCTTCATCTTCACATCCAATTTTCATCATAGCCCCGAAAAACGAATCCGAAATCAGGCCTATTATACTTTGTAGCCAGAGATTTGGGATACAAATCAGAGTAAAAAGCGGTGGTCATGACTATGAAGGTTTATCTTTTCGCTCTGATACTGGTCAACAATTCGTCATCGTTGATTTATCCACGCTTGATGACATTACCATCGATGAAAATGACGAAACGGCCTGGATTCAGACAGGGGTGACAATGGGACAACTTTACTATGAAATTGCGAAAAAAAGCGAAAATCTTGCATTTCCAGGAGGATTGTATCCCAGTGTTGGGAGCGGTGGGATCATAAGTGGTGGAGGAATAGGTACATTGATGAGGAAATTCGGCCTAGCAGCCGATAACGTCCTTGATGCACGTGTGATGAACGTAAATGGAGAAATCCTTGATAGAAAATCGATGGGAGAAGACTTGTTCTGGGCTATACGAGGAGGTGGAGGATCGAGTTTCTGTGTCATTTTATCCTGGAAAGTCAAACTAGTACGCGTACCGTCAAAGCTTACTGCCTTCACAATACGCCGAGTATTGCGTGGGGAAACTATAAACCTACTCCAACGATGGCAAAACGTGTCACATAAATTGACTCGCGATATGTTCATGAGAGTCTTGATACAAAACAAAGGTACTAGAAGTAAAAAAATAGTACAAGTTTCATTTCAAGGACAATTTCTTGGTAGAGTGAGTGAGTTAATTCCATTGCTGAATCAAACTTTCCCCGAATTCGGATTAGTACAAGAGGATTGTTTTCAAGATCCAGTGGTGGTGAATTGCACTCCTGATGAATTGCCTTGTATAAAGAAAGAATGTTTCGAAGTCCCCTGGATTCGCGCGACTCTGTACTTCGCATCCAGGAGGACAAGTGATTCGATTGAGTTCCTGGTGAAAAATGAATGGCCACGAAGAATGAATTACTACAAAGCGACGTCTGATTTTGTCAGAAGTCCAATGCCGAGAGGGGTGTGGGGATTGATTAGAACCATGTTTCGCGATGAAGAAAAGCCTATAATGATACTGGATCCATTAGGTGGAAGAATGGACGAAATTTCGGAATTTGAAATTCCGTTTCCTTATAGAAAGGGAAATTTGTTCAACATTCAATACATGGTGAATTGGGATGATAATAGTGAGAATATATCTAGCAAGAAGATTAAATGGTTAAGGGAACTTTATGATAAAATGAGTTCATTTGTGTCAAATTCATCAAGAAGTGGTTATCTTAATTATAGGGATCTTGATTTTGGGAGAAATGATGGAGAATATAACTATGTAAATTCTAGAGTTTGGGGTGAAAAATATTTTGGTGGTAACTTTGAGAGGTTAGCAAAGGTGAAAAGTAAAGTGGATCCTAGTAATTTTTTCAAGTTTGAACAAAGTATTCCACCTTTTAGTGTGTCTAGGTAAATCAATAAAATATTGGAGATTGATGAATAAAACACATAAGATTGTTGTAGTAGGATCATGAGTGGTGACTTATTCTTTCTTTGTTGCACCCTCTTGTTGATGTTGATAATTCTTTTACTACTTTGTTTTAAGAATAACAACAATCTATGCTTCATGTTAGAGTTTGTGATCCGAATTTCGTTGATCCAGCCCTGAAAAATTCGCGGTGCGATCCATGTTTGAGATTTTTTGGGGGGTTCTGTGGTGGTAGCTGTGATTTAGTGGGTTGTTTTTGGATGTTTTATATACGTCATTGAGACTTTCATCTCCTCATTGTATTCCTCTCCATTATAGTGAATTTCCTCCTCCTCTGTCCGTGATTTTTTCCGTCAAAGGTTTCCACATAAAATTTGTGTGTTCTTCTTGTTTTCTTTCGTTTTGTAATATTGCTTATTCCTTTCCGTTTCAATAGCACTTCACTTACCTTTGTTTACCTTCTTTTATGTGTACTTTCCTAAATGCACCTCAAGGTTTCATTAATTTAAGAATCAAATGTAATGTTAATGAAAAAAATGAGAAATTATCTAAATTTAAAAGAGATGTCTCAGAAGAAAAATACATTCGAGAGTGAAGTGATCGGTTGAAACTTACAATGATTCATTTACACTTTTAGACTTCAACTGCTTCCTTCTTCCACTTTTTTATTTTAGTTGTTTCACAATTTAATTCTTTATTCTCGTTGTGATCAGGAGGTCACGGATTTAAGTTTTGAAAACAATAATAAAGAAGTGGTTGAGATGTCGGAAAATCGGAGGTGAGAACTATACAATACTTTTTTCCTTTTAAATTTGATAGTTAATCTCTCAGTTAAGGTGTCAAACTTCATGATGATTTATCATGAGTCTGGATATTGAAAAGTTGAATCGGCCTATGGGGTTAGTGATAGTGGTTACTAGCTTGCAAATTTTGAGTTACATTAAAAAGTCTGCACTTCGATGAATTTTCACTTTTTTCATCAATTTGTCCAAGCCAGATGACAGTTATTCGGACTTATATTTACTAAGTTAAATTAGTATAAATAAATTTTTTGTTTAATTACTTGATAGCCAATTAAACTTGACATATTTGTAACATAAACATATAAACTTATAGATAGACACTTAAACTCGCATTCATCTTTACAAGTTCAGGATCTAAAGTAGCTATAACAAATCTCCTCTTCAACCTTCTCTTCTTCCTCTTCACGTTCTTATAAGAGCCATTTTTAGTTGTGTTGTCGGGTTTTTTTATATCATCGGTGTTTTGGTGCTTATCTATTTCTTTTTTCTTGATTTTATTTTCAGATTTTGTCCGTGAGGAAGACTACAAAGAATGTTCTTACGTGAACGATAGCTCCCATATTTTTTTATGAATGATATGAAAATTTTATTACAACTTCAATACATTAATTGTTCACTTCAAAAAAGATAACGATTTATTTTTTTTGTTACATCCACAAAAGAGAGTTTTAAATATTTTCCTTTCTTTTTTATTCAAGAATTTAGTAAGTACTTATTTAAGAATGCTAAATAAAATCAGCGCGTCAGGCGGATACGAATGCTAGTTTTTAATAAAAAAACAGATAGTTCTTTTTTCTTTTATAATTAATTTAAGAGAAAATGTCCTGTTTCCATCCTGAACTATACACAAAATTGCTGAGATACACCCAAACTTTAGGAGGGTCCTAATACCCCTGAACTAATTAAAATCGTATTTTTGACAACCTTAGTGCCTACGTGGCACATACGGGTGCCTACGTGAACCTTCAGTGTGTTGATTCAAGTGTGTTGATTCACTGATGTGCCACGTAGGCACTAAGGTTGCCAAAAATACAATTTTAATTAATTCAGGAATAGTAGAACCCTCCTAAAATTCGGATGTGACTCGACAATTTCGTGTATAATTCAAGAGGAAAACAAAACATTTTCCCATAATTTAAATTTTGTACCTTTATATTTTACAATCTTCTAAAGTAAAATTTAAAGTATAAATAACATAAATACCAACCTTTTTGAAAGTAATTACACTCTCTCCCACTTTTTTAATTACTTTACTCTCTCTCCCTACTCCCTATTAATATACCTAACATAGCCAACATATACCTAGCATTCTGTATATATATTGAAATTTTTGTAATATGTTTAGGGAGTTAGAATTTTTTGTAATATTGAAAACATAAGTTGTGTATTTGTGTAATTTTTAGAAATTTAAATCATAAAATTCATATAAAATTTTTTGGGCCTCAGAATTTTGGAGGCTTAAAAGTAAACGTTTTACTAGTCTTACCCTTGAGCAACCTCTAAACGAAGCAAACAAAAGGAAAAGAGAACATCCGCAAATACAACCAAGAACCTTATATAACAGCTCCAAGAGTATGGTTATTGCACGGAGAAAACAAGCAGCCAAATTCAAAAAAACTAAAACAACGTTCATGAAACTTGAAGCACAGCAGAGGATACTCAGCGGAAACAAACGCGCAGAGAACCACCAAATTGATTTCTCACTGGCGCAGTGAACACCGTTGAAGGTTGCTTTGTCATAAGTATAGAAACATGCACACCCATCGTCGTAATTCAAGAAGCCTTCTCCGTATCTGCATCATGCAAAGTCGGCTTGGTGATCAGTTATGTCAACGAGGACAATGCCCACCAGATATGATTCAAATCTCTTTTTTTCCGGATGACACAAATGAAAGGAGCGGATATTGTTCTAAATGGAAGTATTTCTTGCAATAGGTGTAGTAGTTGTTTGAGATATAGAGGTGTAGCGGTTGTTTTTTGTAACCGCAATCCCAATCATTTCACTCCAACTGAGCCAAGAAACCAGAATGATGAACTAGGTTTTTATTGAACAGAGAACATTCAAACCCCTCTCGGAGTGTAAAATCCACAAGAATTTCTCCGTAAATGAAACAGCGACTTAACTAATAAAAGAATCATCAGTGCATTCCCAGTTTTGCCACGACAAGCAATCAAAATACTTCCATATAGCATTACTTACAACTAGCTTAGATGATCGAACTAATTACACACCTAGATAATAGTCACTCAATAAATGAATCATCAGTCCATTCCCAGTTTCCTACAACAATCAATCAAAATACTTCCATAGAGCATTACTTACAACTAGCTTGGATGTCGAAACAAACAACACATTGCCTAGTCCTTAATAGATAATGAAGTCACTCAACTAATCAAGAATCATCAGTCCATTCCCAATTTCTTACATCAATCACTCAAAATACTTCCCTATATCATTACTTACAACTAGCTTAAGCGATCAAACAACCTACACATTGCCTAGTCCTTAATAGATAATAAAATCACGCGACTAATCAAGAATCATCAGTCCATTCCCAGTTTCGTACAGCAACCAATCAAAATAATTCCCTATAGCATTACTTACAGCTAGCGTAGGCGATTGAAATAAACTACACACAGCCTAGTCCTTAATAGATAATAAAGTCACACAACTGATCAATAATCATCAGTCCATTCCCAGCTTCCTAGACCAATCAATCATAATACTTTCCTACAGCATTATTTACAACTAGTTTGGTGATCGAAACAAACTACACACAGCCTAGCCGCCCTTAATAGATGATAAAGTCACTCGTATACGATTTCTTACGTTATCAAAAAGATAATAAAGTCACTCAACTAATCAAGAATCATCAGTCCATTCCCCGTTTCCTACAGTAACCAATCAAAATACTTCCATATAGCACTACTTACAACAAGTTTAGGTGATCGAAACAAACTACACACAACTACTAGTCTTAATATCATAAAGTCACAACCTTTGTGACAGCCAACATAATATTAACTAAATACCCCATACCATTCCTTTGATTTGTTGAACATCATTCAGCATCCCATCTTGCAAACTGATTTTTTTTTACCGGGCCAAGAAGACGAAATACTTTTAGCTAATGGGTGACAAATGATTTTGCAAACATTCAACTCTTCTCAGAACGTAGTTTCCACAAGAATCTCCATAAAATGAAAACAGAGGCTCAACTAATCAAGAATCATCAGGCCATTACCAGTCTCCTACAGCAATCAATCAAAATAATTTCCTATAGCATTACTTGCAACTAGCTTAGGTGATCGAAACAAAGAACACACATGATAAAGTCACAACCTTTGTTGCAGCCAGCATCATATTAACTAAATGCCCCATACCACTCCTCTGATTTGTTGAACACCATCCACTTTCTCATCTCGCAAGCGAATATTTTTATTGGGCTGAGCAGTGGAAATGTTTTTAGTCAACAACTTGTTTGGATGGTTGTTACCTATGTATTGTGTTGTTACTTGTTAGTGTAACTACAATTTTCGTTTTGATTGTTACTTAAATTATATTGTATCTTATGTTAAACTCATCGTTATGTAACAGCAAAGTCCCATTTTGTGTAATGACTGATTTGGTGTGATTGTATCATTTCCTTATTTTTATTTCTCATTTTGTTTTAATAATTACTTAATAATCTTATTTTATCCTTTACCTTATAGCCTACCTTGTTAGTAGCTCTAACTCATACCCTACTTATAGTGTAGATTTATCCTACAAATAGTTGATGCGCAACATTATATACGACCGAAAACAATAAGATCTACCCAAACGTTGTATTCACTAAAATAATACAGTACGATACAACACACTATGAAACAATACCTAACATTGTAAGTATCAAGATGTACCTGTTGCTTTATCCGATGCATCGTGATAAAACGAATCCTCCTCACATTCCTTAGCTCCCTTTTTACCTTCCCCATCGTTTCCACCCATAATTCCATCATCTTTATCATCAGGATACCTCACAACAATAACAGGGCAAACACAATGCCTAACACAATAATCACTAACACTCCCAAGTCTTCTACCTTCCACATTTCTCCTCACGCACCAAAACCAATAATCACAACACTTAACCCTAACCTCTCATGATCTCTCCTTCGTATCATGATCCTTAACAATCCGTATCTTAAACGGAATAGTCGCATCCACTAACGGTTACCTAAGTCACTCGATTTCATACTCGTAAAATTATCGTAGTCTTCTTCGAGTTTTTGTTAATATGTAATGACAAGAAGTCCGTTACCCTAATTTTGTTAACTATAGTAGCTCTATCCATTACCCTACTTTTCTTGTAGGTTCATCCTTCAAATTGCTGATGTGTGACGTTACTTAGCTACAAAAACTAACACAATCTATCCGAACATCGTATTCATTAAAACAATACAGTACGACACAATACAACCAACACAATACAATATAATACGATATAATACGATACATTATGAAACAATACAGTGTAATACACATTGTAAGTATCAAGATATATACCTGTTGCTTTATCCGATGCATCGTGATAAAGCGAACCCTCCTCACTTTCCTTAGCTCCCTTTTTACCTTCCCCATCATTTCCACCCAAAACTCCATCATCTTTATCATCAGGATACCTCACAACAATAGCAGGACAAACACAATGCCTAACACAATAATCACTAACACTCCCAAGTCTTCCTCCTTCCACATTTCACCTCGATGCACCAAACCCTCTAGTCCCCATAATCACAGCACTTAACCCTAACCTCTCAATCTCCAAACACAATCTCTCCTTCATATCATGATCCTTAACGATCCGTATCTTAAGCGGAATATTCGCTTCAACTAACGGTACCACTAATTCTTTCCATTTCATACTCGTAAACTTATCGTAATCTTCTTTGGGTTTTTGTTACATAATATGTAACGACAGGATGTCTGTTGCCCTAATTTTGTTAACGACAGTAGCTCTATCCATTACCCTACTTTTCTTGTAGGTTTATCCTTCAAATAGCTGATGTGTGACCTTAATTAGCTACAAAAACTAATACAATCTATCCAAACATCATATTCATTAAAACAATACAGTACGACACAATACAACCAACACAATACAATATAATACGAAACAATACAGAGTGTAATACACATTGTAAGTATCAAGATATACCTGTTGCTTTATCCGATGCATCGTGATAAAGCGAATCCTCCTCACTTTCCTTAGCTCCCTTTTTACCTTCCCCATCATTTCCACCAAAAATTCCATCATCTTTATCATCAGGATACCTCACAACAATAACAGGACAAACGCAATGCCTAACACAATAATCACTAACACTCCCCAGTCTTCCACCTTCCACATTTCGCCTCGATGCACCAAACCCTCTACTCCCCATAATCACAGCACTTAACCCTAACCTCTCAATCTCCAAACACAATCTCTCTTTCATATCATGATCCTTAACAATCCGTATCTTAAACGGAATATTCGCTTCAACTAACGGTAAAGCTAAATCATTTGATTTCATGCTCGTGAAATTATCGTAATCTTCTTCCAATTTCTGCTTCGATTTCTCATCATTCGTGTCAATTGATACGTCAATTGCACCCCAATCTGCTCCGTAGAGAACGGAAGTTGGACGGACGTGAAGGAGGATAACGGCGTCACCGTTACGGAGGTAGTTTTCAACGGCCCATTTAACGGCGTAAGCGCTTTCGTCACTTAGATCAACGGCGATGGCGATTTTACGGTTAGCGTCGGAGGTTGGGGTACCTGGTGGGAAGCGAGGGGAGGCGGGCTGGTGCATGATGGCGGTGGGTGGTCGGTCGGAGGAATCTGCCGGCGGTGCCGGCGGTGGTTTGTTCGGTGATGCCATGCGTTTGATGAAATGCGTGACAGAAAAAAAGTGAAATGTGAAAGTCTCTCTGTATATGCTTTTTGTTGAGGCTATAGCATCTTTTGATATGTTAATTTTTTGTTTTCCTTTTATAATAGTGTGCCTCGATCAGCTTTCGTACACCTCGATTAAATTTACGGATATATGTCATCTCCCATCTAATCAAATAATTTTATCCATCGAAACTATGACAAATGGGACATTTTGATATGTTATATGGACATTTACGGCACATATCTTACCTTTACTATAGCATTTTTGATATGTTAATATTTTGTTTTTCTTTTATAATGTTGTATCTCGATCAGCTTTTATATACCTCGACTAAATTCACAGGATAGATATGTGTCATCTCTTGCTAATGTATCGGCCAACTTTATCCATCAAAACTATGACGACTGAGAGTGTCTTCGCCTAAAAACTCTCTTGCGTACTTGACTTATAGGCTTGACTCGTGAGTCATAGTTCCGTCTCTCAAGTTCTTAGTAGGGGTACAAAATAGTTTGATATGTTATATGGTAAATATTTATCTACACGGCTATTTGCGGTTCGTAACACATATATCTTACCTATACTATAGCATTTTTGATATGTTAATATTTTGTTTTCTTTACATAATGGTGTGTCTCGATTAGCTTTCGTACACCTCGACTAAATTTACGGAATAAATACGTATCATCTTCCACTAACGTTTATGATAACTTTATCTATCGGGACTATGACAAATGGGATATTTTGATATGTTATATGGAAAAATATTTATCTACACGGGATATTTACGGTTCGTAACATACATATATTACCTTTATTGATGTGAGTATGTGCTTTTTGTGGAGGCTATAGCATTTTTGATATGTTGTTTCTTTTGTTTTTATAACGATGGTGTTTGGATCAGTTTTCGTACACCTCGACTAAATTTATGAGATAAATATGTGTCATCTCCCACTAGGAGTGTCAAACTGACCGGGCCGGGCCGGGCCCAACAGTAAAAAAATTAAACCTACCCTAACCCGGCCCACTTAACCCGACCCGGTCAAACCCACAAAAACCCGGTCAAAACCGGTTAAAAAAACGGTCAAACCCGATCAAAAATATAAAAAAAAAAAAATTCTTTCAATATACATTACATATAGTCATATACCCACCTATATACATCATAAATACGTTAAATAATATATACACACAATATATATAGTATATACTACATTAGAATTTAAAAAATATATACACATATACACAATTAGTCAATTACTCATATATACGCACCATTCAATGTATATATACTACTACTTATAAAATATACTACATTAAATATACATTACAATATATATAGATATAGTTATATACTAATTTATAAAACATATACACATGTATACGTTAAATATATACTTTTATAGAAGATATATACACGTGTATACCCACCATTCAATGTATATATACTACTACTTATAAAATATACAACATTATATATACATTACAATATATATAGATATAGTTATATACTAATTTATAAAATATATACACATGTATACGTTAAATATACACTTCTATAGAAGATATATACACGTGTATACGCATCATTCAATGTATATATACAACAACTTATAAAATATACTACAATATATATACATTACAATATATATATATATATATATATATATATATATATATATATATATATATATATATATATATATATATACTTAAATACCAATTTATAAAACATATACACATGTATACGTTAAATATACACTACTATAGAAGATATACACACGTGTATACGCACCATTCAATGTATATATACTACTACTTATAAAATATACTACATTATATATACATTACAATATATATAGATATAGTTATATACTAATTTATAAAATATTTACACATGTATATGTTAAATATACACTTCTATAGAAGATATATACACGTGTATACGCACCATTCAATGTATATATACTACTACTTATAAAATATACTACAATATATATACATTAGAATATATATAGATATACTTAAATACCAATTTATAAAACATATATACATGTATACGTTAAATATACACTTCTATAGAAGATATATACACGTGTATACGCACCATTCAATGTATATATACTACTACTTATAAATTATACTACAATATATATACATTACAATATATATAGATATACTTAAATACCAATTTATAAAACATATACACATGTATACGTTAAATCTACACTTCTATAGAAGATATATACACGTGTATACGCACCATTCAATGTATATATACTACTACTTATAAAATATACTACAATATATATACATTAGAATATATATAGATATACTTAAATACCAATTTATAAAACATATATACATGTATACGTTAAATATACACTTCTATAGAAGATATATACACGTGTATACGCACCATTCAATGTATATATACTACTACTTATAAATTATACTACAATATATATACATTACAATATATATAGATATACTTAAATACCAATTTATAAAACATATACACATGTATACGTTAAATCTACACTTCTATAGAAGATATATACACGTGTATACGCACCATTCAATGTATATATACTACTACTTATAAAATATACTACATTATATAAACATTACAATATATATAGATATAGTTATATACTAATTTATAAAACATATACACATGTATACGTTAAATATACACTTCTGTAGAAGATATATACACGTGTATACACACCATTCAATGTATATACTACTACTTATAAAATATACTACAATATATATACATTACAATATATATAGATATAGTTATATACTAATTTATAAAACATATACACATGTATACGTTAAATATACACTTCTATAGAAGATATATACATGTGTATACGCACCATTCAATGTATATATACTGCTATTTATAAAATATACTACATTATATATACATTACAATATATATTGATATAGTTATATACTAATTTATAAAACATATACACATGTATACGTTAAATATACACTTCTGTAGAAGATATATACACGTTTATACGCATCATTCAATGTATATATACTTATACTTATAAAATATACTACATTATATATGCATTAGAATATATATAGATATACTTATATACTAATTTATAAAACATATACACATGTATACATTAAATATACACTTTTATAGAAGATATATACACGTGTATACGCACCATTCAATGTATATATACTACTACTTATAAAATATACTACATTATATATACATTACAATATATATAGATATAGTTATATACTAATTTATAAAACATATACACATGTATACGTTAAATATACACTTCTATAGAAGATATATACCCAAATATACAAAACATATGCTACTTAATATAATAAATTAATAATATTTGGTAGTAAATTAATAATCTATTAGAAGTAAGTTTTTAATTTAAAGTAGAAAACTAGAAATTCAATTTAAAATTTTAAATCGTTAAATGAAAAAACATAAAAAGCAAGGACTAAGGAGTGAATGAATTTGGGGAATTTTATTGATTGCAAAATAATCCGAAATTTATAATTTACATGATTGAAAAATATACAAATTATGCATCATTTTTTCCAATTCATTCATGTTAATATTAACAGGAACTTGCATAGGATAGTCGAAGTCAACGGGAGCAAAACCATGCATTGGACTTGATTCTGCTGAGTTTTCCCGTGAAGACATAATTTCTTCAAGTTTCAGCTCGCCGCTTGGCTCCGGTTCCATTCCTTGGTTTCTTCTTTCCGCTCTAATTCAATCTCTGAGGAAAACTAGAACATTCATTGCATTGCTTCCCAATGAGTGTCGGTTGCCTCCACTTCTATGCTTATATATTTGTTGACAAATATTGCATTGCACCTCAATATCTGATATACGTTCAAAAAATTGTCATGCAACACTAGTTCTTTTACGAGGTCTTGGGGCACTGGGAGGACGAGGAGGGAGATTAACCGATTCAGATCTAACGTTAGCATTTTCTACTGCGGGTGTCCCAACAATATTTTCATTATCTTCGTCTAAATTAACCGCATCTACTTCATTTTCTTATTCTATACCGTAATTTTCCTAAGATTCTACATAATCCATATCGTGAGCACCTACACCTATTTCTTCCTCAAAAGGTGTACCAAGCGGTACCGGAGGCGAAGGCACACGAGTATATCTACTACTTGAACTACCTCTACCGCTAGTAATTCGCTTTTTACTACCACTACCGCTTTCGGGACAAAAAATTTTAACACCTTTAGTAGCGAGGTTTCTTAATTTATCCATAATATAAATTAAATTAAACTAAAATATTCAAAATACATAAATATAATAAAATTAAATATTAAACAATTAATACAATAAATAAAAATTAAACGTAAGAGATGGAACGACAATATCAAATTTTGGAAGTATCCGAAGTTGCGACTTTAGAAACTTCCGCTCGTACTTTGTAAACGAAAAATTAAAAAATTAAAGTGAACACTTTAAAAAATTAAATATATTGAATATTTGGGAATTGAAAATTGAGATTTGAGAGAGAATGAGATTTGAGAGAGTGAAAAATTATGTGAAAAATGATTTGAAGTTGTAGGGTATTTATAGAATTTTTTTTGGGATTAAAAAATAATTTTTAAAGTAAACAGTTTTTATTTTTAAGAAATGGGCCCAAACTAGCCGTTTGGACCAAAAAACGGCTATATAGCCGTTGGGCCAACGGCTAGTTTGACCCAAAATCTCAAATTAAAAAAAAAACAAAAAAAACTATTCGGGCCGGACCGATTAACCGGTGGGCCTGGACCGGGCTTGGTTCGGTCCGGGTTAGCCGGGCCCAATTTAAAAAAAAAACCCGGCTTGGGACCCGGAACCCTAAAGCCCTAGGGCTTATCGGGCCGGGTCAAATCGAACCGGGTTAGTTAGGAGGGCCGGGTCGGGTCGGGTCAGCCCGACCCACTTGACACCCTTATCTCCCACTAACCAACGTATCAGATAACTTTATCCAACGAAAGTATGACAAATAGGACATTTTGATATGTCATATGGTAAATATTTATCTACACGAAATATTTACGGTTCGTAACACACATATCTTACCTTTACTATAGCATTTTTGATATACTTTGTTTTCTTTTTATAACGATGTGTCTCAATCAGTTTTCGTACACCTCGACTAAATTTACGGTATTGATATGTGTCATCTTCTATCAACGTATCAGGTAACTTTATCCAACAAAATTATAACAAATGGACATTTTGATATGTTATATGGTAAATATTTATCTACACGGGATATTTACGGTTCGTAATATCTTATCTTTACTATAGCATTTTTGATATGTTAATATTTTGTTTTCTTTTTATAACGGTGTGTCGATCAGCTTTCGTACACTTCGACTAAATTTACGAGACAAATATGTGGCATCTCCCACTAATGTATCAGGTAACTTTATACATCAAAACTATGATAAATGAGATACTTTGATGTGTTATATGGTAATATTTATCTACACAGGATATTTACGTTCGTAACACACATATCTTACCTTTACTATAGCATTTTGGATATGTTAATATTTTGTTTCTCTTTATAACAGTGTGCCTCGATCTGTTTTCGTACACCTTGACTAAATTTACGGGATAGATATGTAATGTCTCCCACCAATATATCAGGTAACTTTATCCATCAAAACTATAACAAATGGGATATTTTGATATGTTATATGGTAAATATTATCAACACGAAATATTTACGGTTCGTAACAAGCATATCTTACCTTTATTGATGTGATTATGTGCTTTTTGTTGAGGCTACAACATTTTTGATATGTTTTTTTTTTTTTTTATAATGGTGGTGTCTGGATCAGCTTTCATATACCTCGACTAAATTTACGGGATAGATATGTGTCATCTCCACTAACCAACTTATCAGATAACTTTATTCATCAAAACTATGACGAATGAGACATTTTGATATGTTATATGGTAAATATTTATCTACACGGGATATTTACGGTTCGTAACACACATATCTTACCTTTACTATAGCATTTTTGATATGTTAATATTTTCTTTTCTTTTTATAACAGTGTGTCTCGGTCAGTTTTCGTACACATTGACTAAATTTACGGAATAGATATGTGTCGTCTCCCACCAACGTATCTGGTAACTTTATCCATCAAAACTATGACAATGAGATATTTTGATATGTTATACGGAAAATATTTATCTACACGGGATATTTACGGTTGGTAACACATATCTTACCTTTACTATAGCATTTTTCATATGTTAATATTTTGTTTTCTTTTATAACAGTGTGTCTCGATCAACTTTCGTACACCTCGATTAAATTCACGGAATAGATATGTGTCATCTCCCACTGACGTATCAGGTAATTTTATCCATTAAAATTATGACAAATGGGGCATTTTGATATGTTATATGGTAACTATTGATCTACACGGAATATTTACGGTTCGTAAGACTCGTACCTTACTTTTATTGATGTGACTATGTGCTTTTGGTTGAGGCTATAGCATTTTTGATATGTTATTTTTTCTCTTTTTATAATGGTGGTGTCTGGTAATAGACTACATATATAATTATTAAATACATCTGGGTTATTCTGTAATTAGTTATTCTTCAGTTCTCTATATATACAGCTGTAACCCCTTCAATATTAAAAGATCAATTATTATTAAATCTGTATCATGGTATCAAAGCTAGGGTTTCTTCTTCCGCCCAAACCCTAATCTCTCCTCTTTTCCGACGTGTGTGCGCCGCCGCCACCGTCTACACCACGCCGCACGGCCTCCCTCCTCCGCCGTAGGTCGGCGCCATGGACAAGGTTATTGATCCTCTGTCAAAATTACCGTCTGGAGTAAAATTACTGCTCAGGAATCTCCACAATCTCATCCCCGAAAAATTATCTGACAACAACTACCCGGCCTGGGCACTTAACGTCCGCACCGCCCTCGCAGCCAACTTGCTGCTCGGATGGATTGACGGTGCGGAGAAGCCGCAGCCCGAGACAGCCGAGAAGGACGGCGTCAAGCTCCCAAATCCCGACTACCTTCCGTGGATGATCGTAGACACTCAGATCCGAGCCTGTCTTCTCGCAGTTATTAGCCCCTCTGTGCACAAACACGCCCGGGGTTTTCTCACATCGGCTTCACTTTGGGACGCACTAGCCACAAGGTACAACTCTGTGTCCACGGCTCATATTTTTCAGTTGCGTGACAAATTGCATACTCTTCGGAAGGGAACGAAGACGATGACTCAATACCTTGATGATGTGGCCTCTATTCTGTCTGACCTAGATGCTGTGAACGAGATTATTCCTGAACGAGACGTGGTGAATGCCGTGATACGTGGTCTTCCGGCTGGCTATTCCTCTCTCAAACAGCATATTCGCCTCTCGCCTGTCGAAATCACTCTGAATCAACTGTCTGGATGGCTTAATGCAGAAGAATTGAATCTAGACATGGAACACAAATTACTGCTCGGAGAAGCCAGTTCCACACCTGGCGTCACGGCTCTTTACTCGGCTGGCAGCGGAGGCTCGGCCAGGGGTCGCGGTGACGATCGCCGTAACCAAGGGCGAGGCAGCGGCGGCGGTGACCGTCGAAACACCGGGCAGCAAGGCAGAGGCGGGCCTCCACCGAGGGACGGCTTCCAGTCAGGCCGCGGACAGGGACGAGGAAACCAGCGGATGCCCACACGAGATCTTCCGACGTGCCAAATTTGTGCTAAACAGGGCCATTCTGCGGCTAATTGCTGGTATCGTTATGATGACTCGCAGAATGTAAATAGCCAGTCCAGAGGATCAAGGGCGATGCATGCGTCCACAAACGCTCAATCTGGCGATTAGTATCTAGACACAGGTGCTAACACCCATGTGACGTCGGATTATTCACAACTTCAAGCTCCTCATCCGTATCATGGCTCAGAAACTATTACAGTAGGCAATGGTCAATCCCTTCCCATCACAAACACCGGCTCTGGGTATGTCTATACCCCAAATGGTAAATTTCATCCCTCAACCCTTCACCACGTCCCTTCCCTCACATCCAATCTTTTATCTGTTTATCGCTTTACTAAAGAAAATAACTGCACCCTCATTTTTAATGACACCAATTTCCAGATAGTGGACAATACCACGAACCGGGTGCGGTACACGGGCCGCTGTGAGCATGGGTTATACACTCTTCCATCCAGGTCTCCGTCTGTTGTGAGTCAAGCCATTCTCTCGTCAACCTGGCATCGCCGGCTTGGGCACCCATCATCCGCCATCACCAAATCCATTTTATCTTCCTTAGGTTTTAATTTTTCAGAAAAATTACATTGCGAGTCCTGTTCAGTGTCTAAATCTTGTCGTTTACCTTTTTCACTGTCTGAACACAAGGCCACTGCGCCATTTCAATTAATTCATTCTGATGTTTGGGGTCCAACCTCAGTTCCTTCTGTTCAAGGTTTTCGTTATTATATCTGTTTTGTTGATGATTACAGTAAATTCACTTGGCTTTATCCTCTGAAATTTAAATCCGAAGCTTATACTATTTTTGTAAACTTTGACCGAATGGTTCAAAATCAATTTAATGCCAAAATCAAAATTTTTCGAAGTGACAATGGCAAAGAATTTGTCAACAATGCATTTGGTGTTTTTCTTCAAAATCTAGGGGCTCTTCATCACACTTCATGTCCATATACCCCTGAACAAAATGGCGTTGCTGAGCGCAAACACCGTCACCTAATAGAAACAGTTGTTGCGCTCCTCCATGATTCCACCTTACCTGTTTCCTTTTGGGTTGATGCCCTTGCTACTGCCAACTACCTCATAAATCGCATGCCCACTCACACTCTCTCCAACTCCACTCCATATGCCCGTCTCTACAATCATCCACCCGACTATATCCATCTCCGCCCGTTTGGGTGTCTAGTTTATCCCTGGTTGCGTCCGCACACTCAACATAAACTTCAACCTCGGTCCACCCCTTGTGTCTTTCTAGGCTATCATCCCACTATCAAAGGTTACAAATGTTTCGATCCTGTATCTCAGAAAACATATGTTTCCCGTCATGTTCGTTTTGTGGAGGAACAATTTCCTTACACAAGTCTTTCCTCTACTCCATACTCCCCCAATCCACTTGGCGTTGTGCCATTATTTCCGTCCTTTTCTCACGCTCATGCTCCGGCTCACTCGGCACCTAACCCGGTACCCCACTACACCACTACCCACCCGAAACCCCAAACCTCCCACCCGAACACCCAGCCGACTGCCACACAACCCACCACTTCCCTACATCATACTCCTAACACACATACAGCCACCCCATCCACCGCTGCACATCCCAGCTCCCACGGCAGCCTCACCCAACCCCCGCCCACACATCATACAACTCCACCACCCCTTCCTAATCACCCTCCACTCAACACTCATCCTATGACAACCCGAGCCAAGGCCGGTACCTTCAAACCCAAAGCCTACCACACTCAAATACCCTTTGATGCACATCCCACAACTGAGCCTACTACCTACAACCAAGCCTCCAAAAATAGTTTCTGGTGCCAAGCTATGGATGAGGAATTTCAGGCTCTGAATGAACAACGTACATGGGATTTGGTACCTCTGCCTAGTAACCGAAAGTCTATTGGGTGCAAATGGGTGTTTCGCATCAAACGAAATTCAGATGGATCTCTTTCTCGCTATAAAGCACGTCTGGTTGCAAAAGGGTATCATCAGGAGTATGGTGTGGATTATAAGGAGACCTTCAGCCCTGTTGTTAAGCAACAGACTATTCGTCTGGTCTTGTCTCTTGCTCTTCACTATGATTGGCCGCTTCATCAGCTAGACGTCAGCAATGCCTTTCTTCATGGTCATCTTGAGGAAGAAATCTATATGGTTCAGCCACCGGGATATGTTAATCCCAACCGTCCTCACTATGTTTGCAAGCTTCGCAAATCACTGTATGGCCTGAAACAGGCCCCTCGTGCCTGGTACACACGTCTCTCTACTTTTCTGCAGGGTCTTGGTTTTCGCACCTACCATCATGACAACAGCCTCTTCACCCTTCACTGTTCTCGAGGGACAGTCATCATTCTTATCTATGTGGATGATATTGTTATTACAGGCAGCTCGTCATCACTCATCACTGAAATTACTGAAGCTATGCATCGTGACTTCAAACTTAAGGACCTCGGTCCTCTGGAGTTCTTTCTTGGCCTCGAACTCATCCGCAAATCGGGAACCATATTGATGCATCAGACAAAATATACCCTTGAACTTCTAAATCGGGCTGGAATGACAGACTGCAAACCCGCGGTCACTCCCATGGCAGTCCGCCAATCCCCAGGGCCGAATACTCCCTTTGCCGATCCTACACTATATCGGAGCCTCGTCGGTGGACTTCATTATCTTGCTGTTACTCGTCCGGACATACAATATGCAGTCAATCGAGTCTCCCAATCAATGCATGCTCCCACAGAACAACACTTTCAGGCCTTGAAACGCATTCTGCGCTATCTTCAAGGTACTCTTCACTGTGGAATTTTATTTCAAAAGGGCTCGTTTGATATATCTGTTTTTTCTGATTCGGATTGGGCTAACGACAAAGATGATCGAAAGTCCACTACTGGATATATTGTTATGATGGGACCGAATCTGATTTCCTGGTGCACCAAGAAGCAAACGCGAGTGTCCCGTTCCTCCACAGAAGCAGAATATCGTGCCATGGCTGCGGGTGTTGCTGAAGCCATGTGGTTACGATACCTTACGGATGCACTTGGCATTCCCCCGACGAAACCACAGATTTATTGTGACAATCAGTCCACTATTTGTGTTACCAAAAATCCAGTCCTTCATGATCGTATGAAGCATGTTGGGTCTGACTGTCACTTTGTTCGCGATGAGGTACTTGCAGGAGCGATGGCCACGCACTATGTCCCATCTACTGACCAGCTTGTTGATATTCTCACCAAGCCTCTTCCGTTACAGCCTTTTCAGTCTCTCTGCTCCAAGCTGCCCCTCGTTACCGCTGATCAGCTTGCGGGAGGATAATAGACTACATATATAATTATTAAATACATCTGGGTTATTCTGTAATTAGTTATTCTTCAGTTCTCTATATATACAGCTGTAACCCCTTCAATATTAAAAGATCAATTATTATTAAATCTGTATCATCTGGATCAGCTTCCGTATACTTCGACTAAATTTATGAGATAGATATGTGTCATCTCCCACTAACAAACGTATCAGATAACTTTATCCAACGGAACTACGACAAATGGACATTTTGATATGTTATATGGTAAATATTTATCTACACGAGATATTTACGGTTCGTAACATACATATCTTATCTTTACTATAGCATTTTTATATGTTAATATTTTGTTTTCTCCTTATAATGGTGTGTCTCGATCAACTTTCATACACCTCGATTAAATTTACGGGATAAATATGTGTTGTCTCCCACCAACCAACGTATTAGATATAACTTTATCCATCAAAACTATAACAAATAGGACATTTTGATATGTTATATAGTAAAATATTTATCTACGCGGGATATTTACGGAACATATCTTACCTTTACTATAGCATTTTTGATATGGTAATATTTTGTTTCTCTTTATAACAGTGTGCCTTGATCAGTTTTCGTACACCTTGATTAAATTTACGAGATAGATATGTGTCGTCTCCCACCAACGTATCAAGTAATTTTATCCATCAAAACTATGACAAATGAGACATTTTGATATGTTATATGGTAACTATTTATCTACAAGGGATATTTACGGTTTGTAACATGCATACCTTACTTTTATTGATGTGACTATGTGCTTTTGGTTGAGGCTTTAGCATTTTGATATGTTATTTTTTATTTTCTTTTTATAATGGTGTTTCTCGATTAGCTTCCGCACACCTCGACTAAATTTATGAGATAGATATATATAATCTCTCATGAACGTATCAGATAACTTTATTCATCAAAACTATAACAAATAAGACATTTTGATATGTTATATGGTAAATATTATCTATACGGGATATTGCGATTTGTAACACATATACCTTACCTTTATTGATGTGACTACGTGCTTTTTGTTGAGGCTATAGCACTTTGATATGTTAGTTTTTTTCTTCTTATAATGGTGTTGTTCGGATAAGCTTCCGTACACCTCGACTAAGTTTACGGAATAGATATGTGTCGTCTCCTACCAACGTATCGTATCAGGTAACTTTATCCATCAAAACTATGACAAATGAGACATTTTGATATGTTATATGGTAAATATTTGTCTACGTGAAATATTTATGATTTGTAACACACATATCTTACCTTTATTGATGTGACTATGTGCTTTTTGTCGAGGCTATAGCATTTCAATATTTTTTTTCCTTTTTTAACAGTGTGTCTCGATCAGCTTTCGTACACCTTGACTAAATTCACGGAATAGATATGTGGCATCTTCCACCAACGTATCAAAATGACTTTTATCCATCAAAACTATAATAAATGGAACGTTTTGATATGTTATATGATTCATATTTATCTACACGGATATTTACGGTTCGTAACACACATATCTTATCTTTATTATAGCATTTTTGATATGTTGATCTTTTGTTTTCTTTTTATAACGGTGTGTCTCGATCAGTTTTCGTACACCTCAACTAAATTCATGGGATAGATATATATTGTCTCCTACCAACGTATCAGTTCACTTTATCCATCACAACTATAACAAATGAAACATTTTGATATGTTATATGATAAATATTTATCTACAGGGGGATATTTACGGTTCGTAACACACATATATTTCTTTTACTATAACATTTTTGATATGTTAATATTTAATTTTCTTTTTATTACGGCGTGTCTCGTTCAGCTTTCATACTCCTCGACAAAATTCATGGGATTGATATGTGTCATCTCCCATCAACGTATCAGATAACTTTTTCCATCAAAACTATAACAAATGAGAAATTTTGATATGTTATATGGTAAATATTTATCTACATGGAATATTTACGGTTCGTAACACACATATATTACCTTTATTGATGTGTCTATGTGCTTTTTGTTGAGGCTATAACATGTCATTTTTTTCCTTTTTATAATGGTGGTGTCTGGATAAGCTTTCGTATATCTTGACTAAATTCACGGGATATTTGTCATATTTCATTAGCAAATCGTGTAATTTTGTCCATCAAAACTATGACAAAATGAGACATTTTGATATGCTACTTTTTTTCCTTTTTATTTCGATGGTGTTCAGATTAGCTTTCATATAACTCGACTAAATTCACAGAATATTAGTCATCTTCCATCAACAACATATATAAGGTGATTTTGCCTATCAAAGCTACGATAGATAGGACATTTTGATGTTATATGACGAGTATTTATCTATACGGATGTTTATGTCAAAGCAATTAATGTAAGATATCGTGTGAAAGAAAGAAAGTGAAAAGTGGGTGACTATGTGTTTTTTGTTGAGAAGCTGGAAATCAATTGGAAACAACACCATAAGGCTTGAAATGAATGGACAAATACTTGGCAAAAGATCAAAATGAACGTTTTGGAATCATTGGCATGCCATGGACCATAGGCCCCAGCATTAGGGTCGTGCACGACCTTGGAGGCATCCTAAATGATTAATTCCAGTAGCTCACCGCGATTAGAGTGTGCCACAGACCCTTGGCACCGCGATAAGGGCGTGGCATGGCCCTAAGTAAAAAACAACAGCTTTGGTCCTAGTATAAATAGGACACTTATTTGTTATGTTTCACACCTTGGACGACTTTGGGACTTTAAGGGAGGCTGGAGAACACTTTAATTAGGGGTTTTATTCTATTACTTTGAATTGTTTATGGATTTTAACATGTATTCAGTTATTGTAATTACAGTTATGTCTATGAGCGGCTAAATACCCTTTTTCGGGGTTAAGGCCAAGAACATGAGTATTATGGTTATGAATTGATTTGGTTTAGTTGTTTATCATATTTGGTGTTTATTTATCCTTTTTATCACTATTTTAAGGCTTCATATGTTAGGTTGTGGAGCCTAATTAATATGTGACGTACTGTTATATATAAATGTTTTAGGTTGTACCTTTTATTCTCTTTTCTCTGTGTAATTGTACATACTCTGAGTCATTAATATAAATAGCCCGTCCGCCGTGGAGGTTGCTTACGGGTGTTACCACGAAATTAATTTTGTCTCTCTCTCCTAAAGAACTCTCTCTTTAGTTTTCTTCATCCTCTCCACAGATTTAGTGTGTGTGAACTGCTAATCGATCCTAACAATGGTTACTAGAGCTTGGGAGATTTATCACGATCACTGAAGATAGAAGGATTGAAGTTTGGAATCAAAAAGTTTGATGGATCCGATTTTGGTTTCTGGAAGATGCAGATCGAAGACTATCTGTACCAGAAAGATCTTCACGAACCCTTGATCGGGGTGAAGCCGGAGTCCATGAAGGAGGAGGACTGGAAGCTCAAGGATCGACAGGCTCTAGGGCTGATCCGGTTGACTTTGTCGAGAAACGTGGTGTTCAACATCGTCAAGGAAAAAAACACATCCGATCTGTTGAAGGCACTATCAAATATGTACGAAAAGCCATCTGCGATGAACAAGGTATATTTGATGCGTAGATTGTTCAATTTACAGATGCTTGAGAATGGATCTGTTACTGATCATATAAACGAGTTCAATATGATTGTTAGTCAACTGTGTTCTGTGGATATTAATTTTGAAGATGAAATTAAAGCACTGATTTTGATGTCATCTCTGCCCGAATCTTGGGATACTGTTGTTGCTGTGATTAGCAATTCCCGTGGATCTGAGAAATTGAAGTTTGATGAAATTCGAGATGTTGTTCTTAGCGAAAACATTCGCAAATGAAAAATTAGGGAATCATCTGGTAGTGCTCTCAGTGTTGATCGAAGGGGGAGAAACCAATCGAGGGGTCAGAATACATAAGGCAGATCAAAATCGAAGAATCGTGGAAAATCTCCACAAAAAGTCAACGTGACATGTTGGAATTATGGAGAGAAAGGACACTTTCGGACAGAGAGCAAGAAACTCAAGAAGAAGAAGAATCAGAAATCTGGAGATGATAATGATTCTGTTAATTCAGCAGAAGACATTGGGGATGCTCTAATCCTTAGTGTGGACAGCCTGGATGAATCCTGGATATTGGATTCTGGTGCATCTTTTCATTCATCTCCTAGCAAGGAATTGTTCCAAAACTTCAAGTTTGGAAACTTTGGAAAGGTGTATCTTGCTGACAACAGGCCATTGGCGATTGAAGGAAATGAGGATGTATGCATAAAAACTCTAGAAGAAAATCAGTGGACATTGAAGGATGTCAGATATATTCCTGGTCTCAAGAAGAATCTGATCTCTGTTGGTCAGTTGGATAGCACAGGCTACGCAACAGAATTTGGGAAAGGTTCGTGGAAGATTGTGAAGGGTGCTATGGTTGTAGTACGTGACACAAAATCTGGAACTTTGTACACTACTGCAGGGTGTATAAATATGGTTGTTGTTGCTGAGGGTGCTTCCGGTTCATATCTGCGGTAGAACAGACTTGGACACATGAGTGCCAAAGGAATGAAGATGCTGGCGGCAAAAAGAGCTTTAGAGGGGCAGAAATATGTTGATATGGGTCTTTGTAAGAGTTGTTATGGGTAAATAGAAATGAGTAACCTTTACAAAGACTGCGAGAGAGCCAAAGCAAGTACGACTGGAAATGGTCCATACAGACGTTTGGGGACCATCTCCTGTTTCATCACTTGGTGGATCTAGATTCTATGTCACCTTTATTAATGATTTCAGCAGGAAGGTATAGGTTTACTTCTTGAAACATAAGTCAGATGTGTTTGCGACTTTTAAGAGGTGGAAAGATGAAGTTGAAAATCAGAATGGCTTGAAAATCAAATGCCTGAGGTCTGATAATGGAGGAGAATATGACAAGTTAGAATTCAAACAATTCTGTGCAACTGAGGGAATCAGATTGATGAGGACAGTTCCCGAGAAGGCAAGGCAGAATGGAGTTGCTGAAAGGATGAACAGAACATTGAATGAGCGTGCAAGGAGCATGAGGATACACTGTGGACTGCCTAAGACGTTTTGGGCAGATGCTGTGAGCACAACTGCATACTTGATCAACAGGGGACCATCAGTTTCTCTGGGGTTCAAGATTCCTGAAGAAGAATGGACAGGAAAAGAGCTTAAGTATTCTCACTTGAGAACTTTTGGTTGCATTGCTTATGTTCATGTTGATCCAGAGAAGAGAGATAAGCTTGATGCTAAAGCTATAAAGTGCTACTTTATAGGTTATGGTTCTGACATGTTTAGGTACAGTTTTTGGGATGACAGGAACAAGAAGATCCTAAGACATTGTGACGTGACATTTGATGAAAATGTCTTGTACAAGGACAGAGAGAAAAAAGTTCAAGAAACTACAAAACAAGTGAGAGTTGAGCTTGAGTTGCCAAAGAGTACACCCAAAGATGTTACAACAAATACTCAACAAACTCCAGAGACTGTTGTTGAGGAACCAGAGGTGGAATAAGTGACACCTGAGCAGGCTAAGAGGAGATCATCCAGGACCATTAGAGCACCAGATAGGTATTCACCATCATTACATTATCTATTGTTGACTGATGAAGGGGAACCAGAGTCTATTGCTGAGGCCCTACAGGTGGAGGATTCAATCAAGTGGGAGCAAGCCATGGATGATGAGATGAGCTCACTTGAGAAGAATAACACGTAGATATTGACTGAGTTACCTGCACGGAAGAGAGCCTTGTTGAACAAGTGGGTGTTCAAATTCAAGGCAGAACCCTATGGCAAAAGAAGGTTCAAAGCTCGATTAGTAGTTAAAGGATATTCACAAATGAAAGGTATTGATTATGCTGAAATATTTTTTCCTGTTGTGAAATTAACTACTATCCGAATTTTATTTAGCATTGTTGCATCGGAGAATTTGCATCTTGAGCAAAAATGGATGTAAAGACTGCGTTTTTACATGGAGATTTGGATAAGGAAATCTATATGCAACAACTAGAGGGGTTTGTATTTCCAGGCAAGGAACACATGGTGTGCAAGCTCAACAGGAGCTTGTATGGGCTAAAGCAAGCACCTAGACAGTGGTACAAGAAGTTTGACTCCTTTATGAGCAAGAGTGGCTTCCACATGAGTGAGAATTATCAGTGCTGTTACTTTAAGAAATACACTGACTCTTATGTATTTTTACTCTTGTATGTGGATGATATATTGATTGAAGGGTCCAGTATGAAGGATATAAACTCTCTAAAGGCAAGTCTGTATTCCGAGTTTGAGATGAAAGATTTAGGTGCAGCGAAGCAGATTCTTGGGATAAGGATTTCTCGGGATAGATCTGCTGGCACTTTGAATCTATCCCAAGAGCAGTACGTTGAGAAGGTGCTGGCCAGATTCAGAGTTAATGATGCTAAACCCAGGACTACTCCATTGGCAAATCACATAAAATTGTCAAAGGAGCAGTCACCGAAGACAACTCAGGAGCGGGAACACATGGCACTTGTTCCATATGCTTCTGCAGTTGGAAGTCTGATGTATGCTATGGTTTGCACTAGACCTGACATAGCACATGCAGTGGGAGTTGTTAGAAGGAACATGGCAAACCCCGGGAAAGAGCATTGGGAAGCTGTGAAGTGGCTTCTAAGATATCTGAAAGGTACATCCAGTACTTCACTTTGTTTTGGCAATGGTGAAGTGATTCTGCAAGGTTTTGTTGATGCTGATCTTGGTGGGGATGTGGAATCAAGCATGAGCACTTCCAGATACATTTACACCATAGGTGGTACAACAGTAAGTTGGATGTCCAGGCTTCAGAAGTGGGTTGCTCTTTTATCTACTGAGGCTGAGTATGTGGCAATAGCTGAAGCTGAAAAGGAGATGATATGGCTGGCAAATTTTCTGGAAGAACTGGGCAAGAAGCAGCTTAAGAAGATTATTTACACAGATATCCAGAGTGCCATACAGTTGGTGAAGAACTCGGTCTATCATTCGAAGACGTAGCACATTAGAAGACGGTACCATTTCACTCGCAGGGCAATAGAAGAAGGTGATATGTGTTTGGAAAAGATAGAGGGTGCAAAGAATCCAGCAGACATGTTGACTAAATGTGTTGATGTTGGTAAACTAAGGTTGTGCAAAACCTTAGTTGGTTTTCTATAGTTGTGTCTACAGATGTTGCGGTGTGGTGAACATATTGATGATGGAGGAATATTTTTTATTTTTTTGAGAATATAATTCTTGGATGACAGAATCAGTCTCCAAGTGGGAGAATTGTTAGGTTGTGGAGCCTGATTAATATGTGACGTACTGTTATATATTAATGTTTTAGGTTGTACCTTTTATTCTCTTTTCTCTGTGTAATTATACATACTCCGAGTCATTAATATAAATAGCCCGTCCGTCGTGGAGGTTGCTTACGGGTGTTACCACAAAATTAATTCTCTCTCTCTCTCCTAAAAAACTCTCTCTCTAGTTTTCTTCATCCTCTCCACAGATTTAGTGTGTGTGAACTGCTAATCGATCCTAACATCATGACCCTTAGAATACATATATAATCATCTTGTGAACCCGAAAGGAGGAATAAGAGGATAGAATGTGGGATAGATAGAATAGGATTGTAATCTTCTAATTGAATGAAGTTATAATTTGCATCTAGGATAGGAATATACCTAAATGCCTTATTTAGTTCAATTACAGGATGAAATATGAATGCATTTAACTTGGTTCTCGCATCTCCACTCAACGATATAGTTGCGGAGCTAAGTTAGATAAGTGATTAGAGGTTCGGAAGGCCATAATCATAGTCTAGACCCCGTGAACCAACAATCAAGATAATTAACCTAACCAATGAAGTTCTATAATGTAGTATGATCGTTCGAAGATCTTTAACCCTGGTTTTTCCCATTGATTGTTGAAACCTTTACTTTATCGCTTTGTTTAGTTTACGGTTACTTATAACTTACAAACTCTTGTGGTTACGCATACACTAGGAATTAATCTTATTAGTGAACTAGTCTTGGATATTTGTTAACACGAGTCTCTGAGGAATCGATACTTGGCTTGTAAAAGGCCATTATATTACTTGGTGAGACCACTTACACTTGCGTGTGCGCTTGGGCGCAACACTAGCTTTCATACAACTCGAATAAATTTACAAAATAGTTATCGCCTTCCATCAACAACATATATAAGATGATTTTATCTATCAAAACTATGAGTCTATGAACGATAGGGCATTTTGATATGTTTAGGATGAGTATTTATCTATACGAATGTTTATGTCAAATGTAACACCCCGTATTCAAGTACGTGTATTGGTCTTATTTATATGGAATTAATTTTTTTATTTTATTTATACCGGAATTTGCCCGTCGATGGTTCCATACGAAGGTTATTGAATAAGCTTTCCAACGATATAAAGATTTCCAAAAATGGATAAGTTTCGGATATAATCGAGCACGTTCGAAACTATAAAACGGTGGCCGGGATATGGTGAATAGTAAATGTGCAGGAAAATTTCCTGCACACAAACTACTGAGGCCTGCCAGTTTTTGGGGTCAACTTTGAATGATCATAACTACCTTAATATAATGAACTGGGAGAGCTACGACCTATCAAAAGAAAGATCTTTGAGTCTTCTTTCCAATGCAATTGGTTTCATCCAAATCCAACGTCTGAGTAAGGAGTTATACTCGTTTTACTTTAGCCTCTCAAAACAGATTTTTAGGGTCAACTTCAAACGATCATAACTCCTTGTACAGGACGAACTGGGTGGCCTACTTTATATGAAATGAAATCCCTTTGAATTATCTTTCCAACGATAACAATTTCAGCTAAATCCGATATCGGAGCAAAGAGTTATGGTCGATCTACTTTAGCTTGTCAAAACAGTCCACCATGGACAGATTCGGATTTACTTAAAATTTTAAGGGCAATATGGTCATTTTCCATCACCTCATGAACGAAAATTGGTCATTATATACATATACTTAGCCTCATATCCATTATTTATCATCCATTATTGAAGAATAAGAAACCCTGGCCAAATTTCAACTCCAATTATCTTGTGATTCAACCGTAGAAAATCCAAATTGATTCCGTAGTTGTGTTCACCGTCTCGAGAGCATCGAGAAGCACCCCTTATTTGTGCCAACAGGACTTCGAAATCAAAAGGGTCATTTTATGGTAAGGATGTAAATTATGTTGGTGTTATTTATATGGATATGTATATATATGCATGTAAGCATAAGAAGTGTGTTATTTGATTGTTGTTGAAAGATGATTGGAAATGATGTTGGATTATTCTTGTGCATGGTTGGATTATGTTGAATTGTGAAGGGATTTGGTGTGATGATGTGGTATTGAAATGATGATTATATATATATATATATATATATATATATATATATACACATAAACCTATTGTTCAAGTTGATTTTTGGAATGCTATGCAAATATTGGTTGTATGGAATTATGGAAGAGAATTGTGGTGTTGAGTTGCTAATACTAGATGTCAAACATTTCATTGTAGATAAGTGATTTGTAAAGGCGGGAAGTTGTGTTGAATTGTTATCCGAATCTACGACGAGGTATGTAAAGCATACTCTAACAATGTTCTTTGGCATGAAAACACCAATGTTCCATCAAGTAAGATTTCGAGGTTGTCCAAAAACATGTATTGTTCTACGTTACCAACGAAGTTGTTTCCATCCTATAAAGTGTCAAAATGTTTCATTGATATACCAAAAGGCTCCTATTTTATTGTTGTGATATTGATGATTCTGAAACACATTGTTGATGTACCAATGAGTCTTTATTACATCGTTATTGTATAGAAGGTCTATTACTTGGTTCCTATTGATGTATCATTGTTTCAAAGTATCAAAAATGTGGTGGCGACCGAAATAACAATCTCAAAGATTAATTGAACTAAGTGATGGAAGTTCTCTCTTATCGGGTGGTATCCCAGGGGCATAAGTCTAGCATGGGTCGATCCCTATTTATGTGTTTATGGGTGGTATCCCAGGGGCATAAGCCTAGCATGGGTCGATCCCAGTTGATATGTACTGGAGGCAGCCTAATGGTCACAGTACAGTACAATAATGATTACAAAGACGATAAGAACGAAAGTAAAGTGATTGAATAAATACAATGTACAGGTTGTCACAAGTTCTAGTAAGTGTGGTCCACTCCTATTACGATTTATTCACTTGTTTTTGATTTCTATTGAGCTCCTATATCATATGTGATTATCTACAGCTTTACATACTCAGTACATACTTCGTACTGACGTCCCCTTCGGGGACCTGCATTTCATGCTGCAGGCACAGGTACCTCAGCTCATACACCGCACAAGTAG
The DNA here is from genome assembly GCA_030864215.1 of Capsicum pubescens. NCBI lineage: Eukaryota > Viridiplantae > Streptophyta > Magnoliopsida > Solanales > Solanaceae > Capsicum > Capsicum pubescens. Next base: position 259,757,870 of record CM061541.1, read on the forward strand.
GAGCCAGGTCATACAGCTATTGTTGGTGAGCTCCAGTTTGCTTCGGAGCTTTCCGAGTCGGTTCCTTATGTTTTGTTATTGTACAGGATTCATGTGTGGGCGAGGGTTTGTCCCGACCCTAGTTATGTCATGTATATCCTAGAGGCTTTGTAGACATAAGGAAGGTTAAAGTCATGGAAGTTTATATAGTGATGTTATATTTGTATATGTGGTGGCCCCGACAGCCAAGTATTATATATATATATATATTTGTGCGTGTTGTGCTGATACAGGTAATTAGACCCTTCTATATGCAACGAAGTGCTGTCCAAATTTTTGGTGACATATAAGTGAAAGTACAGGTATTTGAACGGGTTCTCCCGGGCCTTCTCGGCTTCGGGTGCCAGTCCGGCCCGATGGAATTTTTGGGGCGTGACATCAAAGCAATTAATGTAAGATACGTGTGAAAGAAAAAAAGTGAGAAGTGGGTGACTATACGCTTTTTTGTTAAGAGGCTATAGCATTTTGATGTCATTTTCCCCTTTTTTATGACGTGGTGTTCGAGTTGATTTTCATATAATTCGATTAAATTTATGGGATTTATGTCACATTAGATAAAAAAATTAGGTAATTTTATTACCAATGCTATGACAAATTGGACATTTTGATATGTTATATGGCTTTCTCTATACAAGATGTTTATGTCAAATCAATTGACGTAAGATAAAAAAAAGTGAGAAGTGGGTGACTATATGTTTTTTGTTGAGGGACAATATTTTAATATGTTTTTTAAAAAAACAAACAGTGGTATTCAAATCAGTTTTCATAGAACTCGATTAAATTTATGAATTTATTAACTTTCATCAACAACAGATAAGGTGATTTTGTCTATCAAAGCTATGACAAATGGGACGTTTGGACATGTTATATGGTAAATATGTATCCATACGAGATGTAAGGTATGTGTCTTTTACATATGCATTGACGACTTAATCATAATTAAATGTGTTGTTCGGATTAATTTACATACATTTTTACTAGTATCTATTGCTTCATTTGTTCTATGTACCTTCTTATTTTATTGTTATTATATTTTTCTTTCATTTCTATTTTGATTATTCTTTGTTTCTGAATTATTGGTGAAATTACAATAAACATACAACTGAAAAATTACAAAAGAAAATGAAAGAATATCTTTTTGTTCGGCTGAGGCGTGGATATCTCGCTCTCTTTAAGGAGATTCAAGCCTACTGCAATAAATATTTTTCACCGGTCCAGTAGTAATCTTTTTGACTTGTCCCCTCCAGGATAAACAACCTTCTCACAATAACTCAACAACCTTGGACAAGAGTTGAGTTCAAAGCTCTACAAAAAGAACACCTCCATTCAACTAGCAAACTCTTCTTTTTACCAACTTTTTGTGAACTTTCTATTTTCTTATGTATGTATTTCCCAAAACTATGCAAGATTACCTCTATTTTGTTGGGAATAAATCCCGCCACGATAATAATATTGCAGTAATAGACCACACAACTTGTGACCTCCCCTTCAACGATAATCCATTTGATCTGGCTAACCATTTTGTATCGCCACTACCAACCAGTGGGACACGTCGCTTGACCACCACTTGTCAAGAAAACTTTCGACACAAGACATCAACCGTAGATCTCCAACTACTAGGTCCTTTCACATGGTCTGCCAAACATCTTGTACCGTCGTTATAACCCAACGGGACACATCGCCTGACCACCACTCGCCAGGAAGTCTTTCGATACAAGGCATCAACTATAGATCTCCAAGTACTAGGTCACTTCATATGATTTGCCAAATATCGTGTACTGCTGTTATCACCCAACGGGACACGCCATCTGACCACCACTCGCCAGGAAAACTTTCGACACAAGGCACCACCTGCAGATCTCCAGTCTTATTGTCACACCGGAAACTCCATACACAACACGCAGTCCACTACTCCGACACATCCGAACCTGGGCTTTGATACCACTTGTTGGGACCGCGTGTAACTTCACCCAAACTCTGCACTAGTAAATATTGTCCGTTTTTGGCCAAGCCCTCACGGATTTATTTTTGGGCACCTCCCAAAAGGCCTCATATTAATGCAGTAATAAAAAGCAATCAATATGACAACAATAATACGGTTAATCAACAAAAATAACAAGAGTGATAATGACACCAAGATTTTTACGTGAAAAACCCTTCTAAATAAGGGAAAAAACCACGGACCAAGAGGAGCAACTAATATTATTATAGTAAAGAATTTTTACACCGTAATCACAGTACAATACTCAAGGTGACTACTACACACTCAAAAGAAATAACCCTCTTTTGACTCCCACCTTACTAAATACCCAGTAAGAAATTTTACACCGAATCACAGTACAATACTCAAAGTGACTACTATACACTCAAAAGAAATAACCCTCTTTTGACTCTAATTTTCGATTGTAAACCGGCCACTGCTACTAAAAGTTTTGCTAAATAAATAACAATGGATAGTTGAGATATAAAACTCGTGAACACCTTTATATGTGAGTTGCAAATTAATGATTAAATAAATTCATATAAAAAAAAATAATTACATTGTTGAGTTAGAGTTATTGAAAAGACGGATTTTGTAATTTATTTTATCACTAAAAAATTAATTTCTTGAAAATATTTGTGGACTACGATACTCCACCAAAAGTATATTAGGATAATATACAGTATGAGAGATTTTTTCAATCTTTTTTATATTTTGGATAATGCTTTATTTTAATCCTTTGACCATATATATATATATATATATATATATATATTTTGTGAGAATATGAGTTCGTGAGAAAAGTTTTGGATTAGAATATTTTTCAGCCAATGTAAATTAGGATAATACTATTTTGGGGTGTTCTTTGACAATTTTATCTTAATTTAACTTAAAAATTTAAGGGTGTAAAAGTCCTTCAAAATTTAAAGGATATTTTAGTCAACCAACATTTATATTCATATTTTTATAGTACTATAGATAAATAGATAGACATGTTAATAAATAAATAATAATTTTTATAAATATTATTAGTACACTTATACTTAGTATAGTAGTCAAAATATATATTAATATATCATTCAATTATATTTACTTAAAGATATCGCTAATATACTTACAGTTGGTTTAATTGTCAATGCATAACTTAGCAGTCAATAATATTACTAAAAAATCACTAATAAACTTTACGTAGTTTAACTATCGTATAAGTTAATCAATCGGTATTGTTTTAATAAATTATTAAAGATACTATTTTATTTTGCTGTCATTATTGATATATAGATTAATCAATCAATAATATTTTGTTGTGCATGTCTACTTAGTGTAGTTATCAAATTATAAGACGATCAATCAATAACATTACATAAGAATATCATTAATTCACTTCTATGTACTATAATATCAACTACAAGCTAATCAATTACTTATAGTGTTACTTTTACCACTAATACACCTCTTTTTTCCATTATCAAATTAATTATAAGCTAACATAATTCATCAACTTTTATTAAGAATACCACTAAAATATTAATTTATTTGTTATTATTTAGCGAGGTATAGAACAAATTTAATATTAGCTTTTTATTATCATCATATTTTAGTGAGAGATGTCCCTCTTAACCTTTTAAGTAAATGAAAATAAAACATTAAAAATTAAATTTAAATTTTCTTTGAAATATGAATTTATTTTTTATTATTTAGCGAGGGAAATCTCTTGCTATAAAAAAATTTAATATTGGCTTTTTATTATCATCATATTTTAGTGAGGGTTGTCCCGCTCCGGTTTTTAAAAAAAAAAAAATATTTAATTTGTATGAGGGACATCATCGCAAAGTCCCTCACTATATCGATATACAATTTGTCCCTCGCTAACCTTGATAGTCAATAGCCAAGTTTTTAGTAGTGTGACATCATAAACTAACTATTTATCCAATTAAATTAAAAATTAATAAGAGAAATTTGATGATTTCTTTTATATGAAAAAATAATAAGAGATAACACCCAACTTTTTAAAAATCTATTTTATCTATTGCGGCAATTTTTCATGAAGTGTAAAATAATTTAAATCACTTTTCAAAGTTTTTTCACACTTTAATATAATAATGTAAATGTAAACATATATTTTAATGTAAGTACGTATATATTTTACCATCAAAAGTTTCAAGTAGTTGATGAATCGTTTTTCTTATTCTAACATTTTTATATTTATTTCTAGATTTTTCAAATCTTCTGAAAACCAAATTTAGTTGATTTAAAATTCTTAAACTAATGAAAAAGTATTAGTCGTCATTAATTATTATGAATTCTAATAAGGAAATTTTTTACCATATATATATATATAATTATTTTTTAATTTTTAAATATTAGAAAAAATAATGAAAAGACGATTTTATTTAAAGCAAAGACTTTTAATAAATAACAAAAGTTCAAACAATATTTTAAATATCTTCATACTTTTAATACATAAATAAATAGATAGATATAGATATAAATTATAAATTATAAATTATAGATATAGATTATAGATACATATAGATTATAGATATATCAAATTTTGACTGATTCAGTCGGTCAAAGTTAACACCGAATGCTGATCTGTCCCATCAAATATTTGGTGTCATGTGACATAAGATTTGGTTGTGATGAGTGTACATCTCTGTTAATGCAAACCTGTCATTCATTGACCATAATTACAAAACAATTGGTGTATATTTGATCCATCCAACCAGTTTAATTTAAGGTTAATCATGAAACATATTTCGGGAGTGTTTGGATTAACTTTTAATAAGGAACTTATGAGTGTACTATTCTAGTTTTGACTTATTTCGGTATTTTTTTATTTAAAAATAAATACTTAAAAGTATTTATTTTTTTACTTTGTCAAACACCATCAAAACTGAAAAAATGCTTAAAAGCACCTAAAAATTAGCCAATTCAAACACCCACGAAGGCGTTACTATTTACTAAATCTAAACGTCATAAATCTTGGCTAGCTATCATGGAAATAAGTAACAAAAAAGAAGCAGGATTTAATGTACAATGTTGAAGTATGCATGCTATCATATTCTTTAAGAATTTAACTTAATAGCGAGAATATCTTTTTATTATTTAATTATATTGTCAAAGCCTGATTCTTTTCTATTGGACCAAAAAATACGTGAAGATTCTTTTTGATAATAGCGGTTGAGATTCAATCTCATGATCTCTGTTTGCTCAAAAATAATATTTTAGAATTATGTAATCGCCTCTTGTAAAAGCTTAAGATGATAGAAAAAAAAAAAAAGTAATTTTATTATTTAATTATATTCTTGATTTCAGTCAATTATTTCTTATTTTCAAATACAAGATTCGGAAAAGAAAGGTATGGCTAGTACAATAGCACTAGAACCATTTTATTTAGGAAAACATAAATATTTTTTTATGTAATAATACCACAGACATATAGATGATATTGCTTAGACCATATATTCTATCTATCATCTGTGAATTTTTTACTTTTGTTAGATTACTCCTCACATACAATTAGGCATGGATATACCACAGTCTCTTAAAGCTTTCTCAACCTTAGCAATGTTGACATATCGCTGATAGGCAGGATTCTTGAGGTACTCACAAAGGCACTTAGGATCCTGCTTTCTAATCGCGTCGCAACATGCTGGAGGGGCTCGCAGTGAACTCATGAACGACGCGCCACACGGACGGACCAGCTCCATGACATTGCATGTTGTTTGTTGTGACTCTGTCACCAACAACAATTCAGCAAGAAAAAGGAACAAGAATATTGCAACAAAAGAACAACTATTAATCTTCATATTCCAAAAATTTTGAGTAATGGTAAATATTTATTAATTAGTATAGTGAAGTAAAGGTGGAGAGCAAATGGATATGATGCTGTCTCAATTTATAGTGAAAACTTGGATAATGAAACTAAAAGGCCATATTGTTGAATTTTTGAAAAAAAAAATGGCCTATCATTGCTAGTGACCTCTTACACAATTTGATGAAAAGTATGGTATATAGCTTGGTCCTACTAGAGATAGTGTTTGGCCAAGTTCACGATACGGAGAAGTACTCAAGTTAGAAGGTGTTAAAAAGGGGTCGTTTGGTAGAGTGTATAAGATTAATGTCGAATATGATATATTAGTAATGCTTGCATTAGTAGTGCAAGTATTAATAATGTTGGTATTAGTTATGCAAATGTTGTTTCTTATACAGTGTTTGGTTTGATGTATTAAAAATAATATATATTTATATAATTTTTATAAAAAATATTTTTTTACCAAAATGCCCTCTTTCCATTAAAATCCCAACTTCAATTCTTAATCACGATCCTCCAAAGCTTCTTCTTTTTTTTTCTCAAAAAATTCTCAAGTATAAACAATTTCCAGAACTTCATCAAAAGTAGACATTCAGAATTCTTCAATAAATGTGATAATTTGCTCTTCCATCGAAAGTGATAAAGGTAAGTTCAAAGAGAAAGAAAATTTTGATGCTAATTGGAGAAGTTTAGGAAGTGATGTTGTTGAAGATCTTTGATGGAACAAAATAGTAGAATAAAAGAGTAAACCACAACTGATGGAAAAAGCAACTATTGTTTGATTAATTGAACGGAAGAAGGAGAACTCGAGAAAATTATTGTTGCTTTTCCATGGCAAATTGCAGAAAAGAGAACGAGAAAATTGTTGTTGCTTTAATTTTCCATGGCAAATTGCAGAAAAGAGAAAGAGGGACAATGATTTGAGGGTAATTTTGTAATCTATTAAGTTAATGCATGTGTTGAAGACTATGTATTATCAATACATGAAAAATGATGTGTATTGATAATACAGGTATAACGAATGCAAGTATTAGTTATGCATAGTCTAAAAAAAGATACCAAACATGGTACTACTAATACACAAACGACCCTTAGTGTAGATCTTTAAAAGTTATTTTTGATTAATATATACAATATTATTTTTTATAAATATGATATAATTTTTCAATAAAATGTATTCAAGTGATCACCACAGAGTCATTGTAGCTACGCTACTGGCTATAGGTAAAAATAAGATCAGTAGCTTGTTTGGGCATCTGTCAAGTCAAAAGTGAGTTTTTAAGGGGTCGTTTGGTGTGAGGTATAAGAGATAAGTAGTTCCGAAATAAAAAAAAAAAAAATTTATTCCATATTTGATTTTAGGTATTAGTCAGTATCGGAATAACTTATCCCACCATTTACATCAAAAGTAATGGAATAAGTTATTCCATAAGCATGGTGGGATAAGTTATCCTAGATAATATATCCTGAGATAACTATTTCGCAACCAAACGACCGTGTTTTTTCCTGAAAACACATTTATAACCTTGTTCAAAGCACAAATTATGACTTTAGTAATTACAAAGGTTAATTGTAGATTGATTAGTCAAATACAAACTATTACTTTAAAAAATGTTTCTAACAAGACGTAGAAGTTTTTAAATCTTACATAGACATGTGGAATGAGACTAGTTTTGTTTTAACATGTATTTAACTTCTGCTACAAAAGAATCTACTTTTTTTTTTTTTTAACCAAGAGCAGACAAGCAAATTCAAGCAAAATAAAGTAATATGACAGCAAATAAATCACCACACAAATATGATAAAAACAAGAATAACAGGATACCAAATTTACGTGAAAAACTCTTTTGTGTGAAGAGTAAAAAATTATGGGACCAAAATCTCTACTATAATCACCAAAGAGTTATAATATTGTTCACCAAAATGGCCATAAATAAGTGTCAAACAATGAGCAACAACACAACAACATAGCACCAAAACTAGAGAATAAAAAGGAGAAAAACATCAAAAATGTAGTTGTTGTTCGGGAATGATGAACAGGAGCTACAACCACCAAATTCACCTCCGTCAGTTTTTTTTATCAAATATTGAGATGAGAGGAACAAGCTATCCAAAAATCAGCTCAATCGGACGAGAAACGAAGCGGGAATGAAAATTTTGGGCAAAAATTAACTTTCTTTTTCTCTCTTCGGCTGCTGAAAACTATCTTTTGTAATAATGAAATAAGACCTTAAAAGATCTATATATGCCCCATAGTAATGGGCCTAAGAACAAAAGTGGATTGATCCAAATTGAATATTGTATACGTACTAAAAATTCATTAAAAAATTATAAATATTTAATTATAAAATCATTTTTTTAATAAATTCATTCAAGATTATCACATGAAATTTGTGAACTATAATTACTGAATTCCTTCAACGACTTGAGAGCACCTAGCACATGAACTCAAGTATCAGTAGTGTATGTTATGGGTGCCTAACCACCTATTTCTACCCAAAAAAAATTATCGTACATTTAGAGGTGGCAATTTTGTAGAAATAACACTGGGTAGCCATTTTACATATGTTATTTAAAATTTTGCCACATTTTAAAAGTCAATCAAAGGTAAGTTAGATTTGACAAATTTGTCTTCTCTCCTTAGAAGCAAGAGAAGAAATCAAGTGGCATGGTATTGAGAAGCCAAGTGATAATTTTTAAGACAAAACTTAATAATGTTGTAATTAAAATTTTGAATTAAAAGATATTAAATATTTAAATTTAAAAATACATTATCCTGTTATTTTTTACAAAAAGAGATTTCAAAATAAAAACTTATCATTGAAGAGTTCTAAATAAACTCATACTCTTTCATAAATTTATCTGTTTTAAAATTTAAATATCAAAAAACATATCTGAATATAATTTATTTAAATATTAAATAAAATATAACAATAATATAATAATAATCTAGTAATAAAGTAGTAGTAGTAGTAATATTTTTTAATCATAGAAATAATAATAAAAATAATAATAATAATTATCCTTATTATTATTTTAAAAAAATTAGCAATAATAATAGTATAGAAGAGACCTAAAAGACATTTATCATTTCATAGGCTTATCATCCCTTTCAAATACTATAAATGTATTTAAACATTAAATAATAATAATAATACCATTTAACAGGATCTCACTAGGCTGGGGTATGCCGCTCAGCCTACCAGACCATGTAACAATATCGGATTACGCCAAAGTCGGAAAACCGAACCAAAGCTCCAACCGAAATATAAAAGAATTTCAAATAGTTTAATGACTGTATGAAATCTTTTACCCAAACAAGGGGCCTGTCAGAGATTTAATAATCTTATGTTAAACCCATGTGTCTAGAAGTTTTAATTGTGCGGAAATTCGCCCTTTTCTTAACAATACGGGCTAGCAAGGCACAACTTACTAGACGTAGTCACAGAGACAAGGCTAACATAAGTGTATTGAACTCGACTGTACCACCATTTCGGAACCAAGTCAAGAAACTATAGAAAAATTTATTTATATTTTGATAGAGTCTGGATCTTTCATAGTTAACATGTAAGTGAAGTTAGACCTTCAACATAGATATAAGATGCCTTTTAGCCGGACATAGTCACGGCTGATAACGCTCAATCTACAGCTCTCGTAGGAGTGTAAAGCGGTCGTTAGCAAATATAGAACCCAACCTGGGTTGGGTATCGATCCCACAGGGAATAGCTTGGTCAACAAGTAAGCAACGATTACTAGACTTTTAGTGCAAGTCTCGTAAGAAAGGGGGGAATTGTATTGTGAAAGTAATGTAACCAAAATAAGAGAGTAAAGCAGAAAATAGCAAAGTAAAAGAAAGAATGTTTAGTAGGTTGTGAAACAATGAGAATTTAGGAGTTGGGGTTATGTCCACCTTCTGAGTTATACGTCTCTATTGACTATGTGTGTGTTGAATTGAGACATGCATGTGCTTATAGAGAATTGTATTTGATGGTAAATCCAGGCGTCTTTCGACCTATTCGAGGATTATTTCACTTTAATTCTTTCGAGCTTAAAGCGTGTCTAACGGTACGAATTCTCCAAGAGGTTAATCCAGTTACGGGACTAACTTTTTAATAGGGGATGGGACCCTACTACCTTGACATTATCTCTTTTCCAGACAGATAACCTTTCTTTCGAACAAGTTACATGTTATACTGGTGTATTCTTGCGTTTGCAACCACAAAGAATTTAGATTAAGATGAAGAGAATAATGATATAAGCAATATACGTGTCACGAATTCACAAACTCATAGCAATAGATAGTATCTCATATGGCTTCCATAACCCCAACAGAGAAGTTTAGTTACCCATGAGTGCGAAGGAAATCACAATAGACATTGTTGTTATACCACAATAAATATTTCGTGTAGCAAAGTGTGGTAGGCGTTAGGCGTGAATTCCTTGCAAAGTAACGTTTCTCTTGTTGCGGAAATTAAGAATTGATTAGATGAATAGAAGAAGAATAAAAAGTAGAATTAATTGTAAGAATGGAGAATGTAAGAGTGTGTTTGTGGAATGGTAAATGTCTCCAAATCTCTAGTAGAATAGGGTATTTATAACACCCATATCCTATTCCTACTAAGCTAATGAAATGTTTAACCAAATCCTACTAAGCTAATGAAATACTTAACCCAATTGTACTAGGTTAATGTATCATTATCCTAATCCTAATAAATTACTGCTAGTCCCCAAAGTCTTCAGAAATATTGTTTTAGCCCGGGACAAAATTTCCATGCGCCATCTTTAGTCCTTGGCGTCCAAGATTAGCTTTTCTCCTTTCATGAAGCTTTCTTTGGCGTCAAGTTATCCATGAAATGCTGAATTCTGCATCATTTATACCTGAAACTTTGCTAATCATGTTCGTTAGCTCACTTACAGGAAAAAGGACTAAAAGTGCATGAAATATATAATTTGTTCTCACAACTAGGCTAAAATATGGGCAAAATATCGTGCTATAGGCGTGTAAATTCGCCTATCATCAACACCCCACACTTGAAGCTTTGTTCGTCCTCGAACAAAATATCATGTCCCTCTAAACATCAACTTAGGATTTCACAGCAACAACACAAAATATTCGTCAAGACAAGCACAACAATTATCAACAAAGAGTAGTTTTCTGATCATTAGTAGAAACAATTCAGCCTCCAACATAGACTCGTGATGGTGGTCAACTTATATTCAAAAGTCAAGGCACAAAGAATCATACACAACTACCCAAAACTCATCAACCATGTGTGTCTCACAATATATTACCCATAATCACTCACAAGTATAGCATATTTTTCAAACATGGGTATCAAAATATCCTTGCTCTCACTCTCACAAAGAATTCATATGCAACAACTGATGACCATAGGCTTTCCCTTAGTGTAATGCTCCACTAAATGTCAGAATGCTAAGCTTAGAATCAAATAGGTCTTTTGATGGTTGTAATGTAGGCTAAGGGACGGGTAGGACTATTTTGGCCAGAAATAGTGACTATGTTCCTAAGCGCTTTAATACATCACATTGTATCATTAACACTTTTCTTTCAAACAACCTTTCTACTTTCTTTTATTCTACCACTCTTTTTCTCCTCTTTTGTTTTTCAATTTTAAACATAACTAACTTTTCAGTTTTCCTTTCCTTTTTCTTTTGATAACATACCTCTTATGATAGCACTTTCTTTTTCATAACTCATTCAAGCACCAATGCATTCTAAAGCATCATACTCACCCAATCTCCTCTTATTTTGTCACATGACTTTACACTTTAAAGCACTTAGGAATTTGGATCAAATTATGGTCTTGAAAAAAATGGATTAGGCTTTCATATGAGGTTGTCAAAGAAAATAGGCTAAAGGCTCAAAAGGGGTTGACTAGGATAATGTTCATGGGTAGGTAAAAAGAAGGTAAATAATCATAGGTTGCCAAAGAAATTCCTAAATCATCTCCTAGACTTGCACTCTTTATTTTCGCTTTACATACATACCAGGCAAGTTCTAGCATCAGCCACAAGCACAGAATATACTATTATCTCACACACACAAGGCACATGGTCGACTTTATTGGGAGTAGTAGAGACTCTTGACCCAACAGATGAAGGAATTAAACCAAACAATATCACATAGTGAGTCACAATTAGAGCCTAAACGTCTCAATAGTCATGATTTTAGCACAAACTCTTGTCATAATCTCATGCTGCCTATTAGAATAATTTCATGCGAAGCTAAGTTAAAAAAAATTTAACTACTAAAAAAACAATTAACTACTAACAAAACAAACAAACATAAATAAATGCAAATGTGGATAGAGAAGTATAGCATGCAAATACCAGCACCCCACACTTAGACGGGACACACTGTCCTCAGTGGAAAATAAATAAGAAGAACCTGGTTAGTCGGACTCATCCTCTATGTCTGGGGTCATACCCCTTGCATCGGAATCATCATCAGAGTCGTCATCCTTAGAAGTTCCTCATAAGTATCCCACTTAATTCCAAGAGTGAGTCGAGGTATTTGCAGCGAGAAGGGTTCTCCTTGCTCTTTTCGGCCTCTTTTCTTGTCTTTTTGTGAAGTGGTAGCCTTATCTTTGCCTTGTCTTGCTTTGGGTGCCATTGTACCTGAGACTTAAAACAATGTTCATGTTAGCATCATCTCGATGGATACAATCTATAAACAAGCAGTAGTGGCACCACCCCACACTTAGTTTGTTGGTACAGACTAGTGAAGTGAAAGTGGTCGATTACTCAGACTTCATCGACATACGTTTTAGGGGCTATATTCCAACAAGAAATTCAGATATGTAACACTTCTTGCAATCTTTGCAATACTTTCATGTTAGGTATATCAAGACTTCTACATAGGGATTACATCATGGTATAGTTTCTATTAATAATCACAATCTCCTATGTCGGTAGGCAACTATAAGTCTTATTCCGATTAGCGAGACATCCCAACATGTAAGTATTCAAGTGACAAGAGTATGCAATGTTCATGACTATAGAAATTCCGCAAGTAGTATGACAATGCATCAAAATCGAATTGAAGTCGGAAACAAGTTAAGATCATCCTAACGTATATGTTCACTCACTTGGTTGTGTATCAACAATTCAAACACATTAACATCACCAATCTTTCTTCAAGATGTAGCAATTCATAATAGACATAGCAACGTAGCACTTACGAAAAATAGATGAAGAACAAAAGAGTACTTACGTGATTGAAGCCTTTGGAGATGTTCTTGTGAAGTGGGAGAGCAAAAAGAAAAGTTTTGAGATGATTTGGAGAGTATGTGCGGCGCCTAGGTCAAGTTTTCAATGTGTTTGTGTTTCAAGACTAAGTCTCCTTTATATAGGAAAATAATGGGTCGGGTTTTGACCCATTTAAAATCGGTTTTGGAGACAAAAAGTGACCATAGGCGGCGCCTTTAGCTTTGCCTATGGTGACCATAGGCGGCGCCTAATGCAAAGCCTATGGTGAGCATAGGCGGCGCCTAGTGCAATGCCTTTAGTGACCATAGGAGACGCCTTTAGCATGGCATATGAGATTCAGAGACCAAATGCTATAGCATAGGCGGCGCCTATGCTATGGCATACTTGAGCATGGGTGGCGCCTATGCTATAGCACACTAGATTCCAAGATCTTATGCTATAGTATAGGCCATGCCTTGTTCGTGGCCTAGTTTTACCTAGGCCTAGCCTTGCTCGATGCCTATTTTGTCATGAGCAATGCTCAATCCATAGCCTTATGCATCTTAATTCCTAACTTGCCACCTTTACCATGTAATACGTCCAAATCGAACTTTGAAACCAATCTCCTCGTTTTACACCTCTTGCACCTACATTTGCTCAAAAACAATAAAAACGATTAGAACGATGGGTTGCCTCCCATCAAGCGCCTTAGTTTTGGTCGTGACACGACTCTTATTTTTGGATTTTTATTTATCAAAAGCAAAACACATACTAAAACAAAATGAACAATGAAAAAAATGATAAACGATAAACGATGGGTTGCCTCCCATCTAGCGCTTGATTTATTGTCGCAGCACGACATAGTTACCTCGAGTACTTAGACTTCGTCGAGATAAGTGATGGCCATGAAGTTTATTGAATCAAGGGGACCGATATACGGTTTCACACGTTGGCCATTCACTTTGAAGATAACACCATTATTATCTTCTAATTCAACTACTCCAGACGAGTAGACTTGTATAACTTTGTATGGACCAGACCACTTGGACTTTAACTTACCTGGGAAGAGTTTCAATCTGGAGTTGAAGAGAAGTACCATGTCATCCTTTTGAAAGTTTCGACGAACAATCCGCTGATCATGATACTTTTTCATCCGCTCCTTGTATAGGTCTGATCTTTCATAAGCATGGAGACGGAATTCATCCATCTCGTTCAGTTGCTCCATCCTCAGCTTTATTGCATCATCCCAATTCAAATTCAATCGCTTCAGTGCCCACAATGCCTTGTGCTCGAGCTCAATGGGTAAGTGACAAGCCTTCCCATAAACTAGTTGATAAGGGGACATGCCAATTGGCGTTTTGAATGCAGTCCTGTACGCCCATAGTGCATCGTCCAGCTTCCGAGACCAATCCTTCCTATTAGCATTTACCGTCTTCGCAAGGATTTGCTTGATCTCTCGATTGGAAACCTCTACCTGTCCACTAGTTTGTGGGTGATAAGGCGTGGCTACCTTGTGTTACTTGACCCCATATTTTGCCAACACGGACTTGAATAACTTGTTGCAAAAGTGAGATCCTCCATCGCTTATGATAGTACGTGGTACTCCAAAGCGAGAGAAGATATTCCTCTTCAATAACGCTACAACACGCTTTCCCTCATTGTTGGCCAACGCTACATCTTCAACCCATTTCGAGACATAATCCACAGCAACTAAGATGTACTTCATTCTGAATGACTTTACGAATGGACCCATGAAATCAATACCCCATACGTCAAAGAGCTCTACTTCAAGGATTTTCGACATGGGCATCTCATGGTGTTTTGAAATAGCACCTTGTCGCTGACATTGGTCGCATCTTCTAACAAAGTCGTAGGCATCTCTAAATATCGAAGGCCAATAGTATCCGTTTTGCAAAACCTTTCTTGCTGTCCGATTACCTGCGTGATGTCCCCCCACTTGGGAAGTGTGGCATGCTTCCAATATATTTGGCACCTCTTCATGGGATATACATCGTCGGATAACACCATCCGCGCATCGTCGAAACAAATATGGATCATCCCAAAAGTAGTGTTGTACATCATGCATAAACTTCCTCTTTTGATGGTAAGATAAATTTGCAGGTATCATATTACTCACCACAAAGTTTGCAAAGTCGGCATACCATGGTAACTCTTCTATTATCGTGGCTAAGATCTCCTCATCAGGGAATGCATCATCAATCTCGATTTCAGGTTGCGCCACATGCTCGTTCTCGAGTCTAGAGAGATGGTCGGCCACTTGGTTCTCGCAACCTCTTCTATCTTTAACTTCGAAATCAAACTCTTGCAGCAGCAATACCCATTGAATTAGTCTTGGTTTTGCATCCTTCTTTGTCATTAGATACCTAAGAGTTGCATGGTCTGTATGAACGATCACCTTAGTACCCAATAGGTAGGCACGAAACTTCTCAAACGCATACACAACCGCAAGGAGCTCTTGTTCAGTAACAGTGTAGTTCCTTTGGGCTTCATTTAGGACCTTACTCGCATAGTAGATAGGATGAAATAGCTTCTCCTTTCTCTGACCAAGTACAGCACCAACGGCTACACCACTAGCGTCACACATGACCTCAAACGGGAGAGACCAATCTGGTGCTACCATGATAGGGGCTTTAATGAGTTTTCCTTTGAGGCATTCGAATGCCTTCAAGCAATCGTCATTGAAGTCAAACTTCGCATCTTTCTCCAAGAGTTTGCACAATGGACTAGCAATTTTGGAGAAGTCTTTGATGAACCGACGATAGAAACCTGCATGGCCGAGAAAACTACGAACACCCTTCACCGAAATTGGAGGCGGTAGCTTCTCAATGACTTCAATTTTCGCTCGATCAACCTCGATTCCTCTTTCGAAGATTTTGTGCCAAGAACAATACCTTCTTTTACCATGAAGTGGCACTTTTCCCAATTCAGCACTAGGTTGAATTCTACACATCTTTTCAACGCCATACTTAGGTTTGTCAAGCACGCTTCAAAAGTCTCACCAACAACTGAAAAATCGTCCATGAATACCTCCAAAGTGTCTTCAACCATATCAGAAAAAATGGACATCATACAGCGTTGAAAGGTGGCTGGTGCGTTACATAGCCCGAATGGCATACGCTTGAAGGCAAACGTACCATATGGGCATGTAAACGTTGTCTTATCTTGGTCTTCGGGAGCAATACAAATCTGATTATAGCCTGAATAACCGTCTAAGAAACAAAACCATCCTTTCCCTGCTAATCGATCTAGCATTTAGTCCATAAATGGCATTGGAAAGTGATCTTTGAGCGTCCAAGAATTCAGCTTCCGGTAGTCCATGCATACTCTCCATCCAGTGACGGGTTTGAGTGGAATAAGTTCATTTTTCTCATTTGCGACCACCGTCATGCCCCCTTTCTTGGGGACACATTGTACCGGGCTTACCCATGTACTATCAGAGATTGGATACACAACCCCTGCGTCTAACCACTTGATAATTTCTTTCTTCACCACTTCTTGCATAGGTGGGTTTAGATGTCTTTGATGCTTAATGGTTGGTTTGCAATTTTCTTCAAGCTGAATCTTGTGAGTACAAATCCCAGGTGGAATACCAATAATATCCGCAATGGTCCATCCAATGGCTCTAATATACTTCCGTAGAATATTAATAAGAGCTGCAACTTGTTACTCACCCAAATCTGCTGCCACAATGACTGGAAGTGTGCTTCCGCTTCCTAAGAATGCATACTTTAAATGACTTGGCAGCTCCTTCAATTCTAACGTGGGTGGCTCTTCAATAGATGGCTTAGCTGGTGGTGTGGGTCGATTTTTGAGATCAAGGTCCAGCTTCTTGGGAGCATAGCGATATGTCCCTAATCCTGATAGAGCAAAAATAGCTTCTTTGCAATTTTCAGCATCCTTACTCTCTCCATTCATGAGCACAACCGCCAAAGGGTCAGCAATGATTTGCTCTTCTTTAAGTAATTCTTTCGGATCATCAAGGAAAACATCAGCCACCGAGAATACACTCGGATCTTTGGGTTGCTTCATTGATTTGCAAACATCAAAGCGAACCACTTCGTCATTTATTCGGAATGAAAGCTCATTAGCTCTCAAATCAATGAGCACACTTCCTATAGCAAGGAAAAGGCGTCCCAAGATTATGGGAACCTCTGAGTCCGCTTCACAATCCAAAATAAAAAAGTCTGCTGGAAAGATGAATGAAGAAACCTTTACCAAGACATCACATAGGATGCCAACAGGTCGTTTTACCGACCTATCCGCCATGACGAGCCTCATATTGGTTGGAGTAGGATCACCCAACCCCAACTTTTTATAGATAGATAATGGCATCAAATTGATGCTGGCTCTTAAATCACATAATGCTTTGGCAAAATTCAAAGATCCAACGGTGCAAGGAATAGTGAAAGCTCCGGGGTCAGCCTTCTTCTGTGCTATTGATCGGGTAGCGATTGCGCTGCAGTGATGGACATCATCTTTCAACTCATAACTTGCTGCCCGCTTCTTTGTTAAAAGATCCTTCATAAATTTCGCATACCCAGGCATTTGTTCAAGTGCTTCCACCAATGGAACATTAATGGTCAGCTGCTTTAACATAGTCATGAATTTGCTGAACTTCGTATCATCCGCCACCTTCTTCAATCTTTGGGGAAAAGGTGGTGGTGGGTATGGAATTGTTCTCTCCACGGCTTTCTTCTCCTCTTCCTTCCGTTTTTCAGTTTTTTCAGGCTGCACGTCGTGAGGAGTGACGTTAAGGACGGTAGGATTGGCTGTTGTGTCATCTTCTCCTTTCGCCTTATCATAAATTTCCGCTTCTTCGTCAACCACTTGCTTGCCTTTTTCTGAAGTTTCCAGCACCTTACCACTTCGGGTAGTGATGGCCTTGCATGACCCATCTTTCCTTGGGTTTTGCACAGTATCGCTAGGTAAAGTGCCCGCCTTTCTTTGATTGAGTGCTGCTGAAAGTTGGCTCAATTACTGCTCTATTTGCTTGATTAAAGTGGAATGAGAATCAACTAATTGCTTCATAGAGGACAAATCATTTATTACCTCTGTTACTCCTGCGCTAGTTGCTTCCACTCCTTTCAGTAATTTAGCCATCATGTCTTTCATACTTCCAGAACTAGATGTGGTGGTGTCACGTCTTCCAGGGGGAACATACACCGCTATTGTCATTCTTGTTCTTCCAACTACTTTGGTCCTTGTTTTCAAATTTCTCATAGTAGTTCCGACCTTGGTTTCCTTGGGCATTGCCTCGGAAACCCCCCTGATTGAAATGAGATGACTGTTCAGGAAAAGATGCAATCTTTGATGAACAGACATAAACTTACAGCAAAGGTGTAGCCTTTGGAGTGAACCATTACCTCTTTTCAGAAGAGGCATGTTGTGGCTATATAAACCTGATTTCTTCCACAGGTTTAGTACGAAATTTTCAGATTAAAAACTCTCTTCTTGTCTCAAAATATTTTGTGTGATCACTCAAAACGTTTTGTGAGTTCAAAGATATTCCAACCGTTTGAGGTACCGCTACTGTTAGTCTGTTTAGCCATTTTATCCTGGGAAGAAAAATTCCACAACCTCGGGTACAGTGAGAGGAATTATTTCCTTAAGGAAACTCCATGAATTCGGACGACTTGGCTATTTTCTGTTTCATCTTAATTTCTGAAAGAATAAAATACACCTCTTGGAAAGGTCATTTTGATCTTGTGTTGAGGGTATTTGATATACTTCATTGTGTTCTTATTTATACTTGAACTGTAGTTGAAGTTATTGTTCTGCATATACTGATTCTGTGTACCCGAAGTACAAACGAATATAACATGTACATCTCTGTTAATGCAAACCTATCATTGACCATAATTACAAAACAATTGGTGTATATTTGATCCATCCAACCAGTTTAATTTAAGGTTAATCATGAAACATATTTCGGGAGTGTTTGGATTAACTTTTAATAAGGAACTTATGAGTGTACTACTCTAGTTTTGACTTATTTCGGTACTTTTTTATTTAAAAATAAGTGCTTAAAAGTATTTTTTTTTTTTTACTTTGTCAAACATCATCAAAACTGAAAAAATGCTTAAAAGCTAAAAGCACCTAAAAATTAACCAATCCAAATACCCACGAAGGCGTTACTATTTACTAAATCTAAACGTCATAAATCTTGGCTAGCTATCATGGAAACAAGTAACAAAAAAGAAGCAGGATTTAATGTACAATGTTGAAGTATGCATGCGATTATATTCTTTAAGAATTTAACTTAATAGCAAGAATATCTTTTTATTATTTAATTATATTGTCAACATAGTAAGCCTGATTCTTTTCTATTGGACCAAAAAATACGTGAAGATTCTTTTTGATAATAGTGGTTGAGATTCAATCTCATGATCTCTGTTTGCTCAAAAATAATATTTTAGAATTATGTAATCGCCTCTTGTAAAAGCTTAAGATGATAGAAAAAAAAAAGTAGTTTTATTATTTAATTATATTCTTGATTTCAGTCAATTATTTCTTATTTTCAAATACAAGATTCGGAAAAGAAAGGTATGGCTAGTACAATAGCACTAGAACCATTTTATTTAGGAAAACATAAATATTTTTTTATGTAATAATACCACAGACATATAGATGATATTGCTTAGACCATATATTCTATCTATCATCTGTGAATTTTTTACTTTTGTTAGATTACTCCTCACATACAATTAGGCATGGATATACCACAGTCTCTTAAAGCTTTCTCAACCTTAGCAATGTTGACATATCGCTGATAGGCAGGATTCTTGAGGTACTCACAAAGGCACTTAGGATCCTGCTTTCTAATCGCGTCGCAACATGCTGGAGGGGCTCGCAGTGAACTCATGAACGACGCGCCACACGGACGGACCAGCTCCATGACATTGCATGTTGTTTGTTGTGACTCTGTCACCAACAACAATTCAGCAAGAAAAAGGAACAAGAATATTGCAACAAAAGAACAACTATTAATCTTCATATTCCAAAAAATTTGAGTAATGGTAAATATTTATTAATTAGTATAGTGAAGTAAAGGTGGAGAGCAAATGGATATGATGCTGTCTCAATTTATAGTGAAAACTTGGATAATGAAACTAAAAGGCCATATTGTTGAATTTTTGAAAAAAAAAATGGCCTATCATTGCTAGTGACCTCTTACACAATTTGATGAAAAGTATGGTATATAGCTTGGTCCTACTAGAGATAGTGTTTGGCCAAGTTCACGATACGGAGAAGTACTCAAGTTAGAAGGTGTTAAAAAGGGGTCGTTTGGTAGAGTGTATAAGATTAATGCCGAATATGGTGTATTAGTAATGCTTGCATTAGTAGTGCAAGTATTAATAATGTTGGTATTAGTTATGCAAATGTTGTTTCTTATACAGTGTTTGGTTCGATGTATTAAAAATAATATATATTTATATAATTTTTATAAAAAATATTTTTTTACCAAAATGCCCTCTTTCCATTAAAATCCCAACTTCAATTCTTAATCACGATCCTCCAAAGCTTCTCCTTTTTTTCTCAAGTATAAACAATTTCCAGAACTTCATCAAAAGTAGACATTCAGAATTCTTCAATAAATGTGATAATTTGCTCTTCCATCGAAAGTGATAAAGATAAGTTCAAAGAGAAAGAAAATTTTGATGCTAATTGGAGAAGTTTAGGAAGTGATGTTGTTGAAGATCTTTGATGGAACAAAATAGTAGAATAAAAGAGTAAACCACAACTGATGGAAAAAGCAACTATTGTTTGATTAATTGAACGGAAGAAGAAGAACTCGAGAAAATTGTTGTTGCTTTTCCATGGCAAATTGCAGAAAAGAGAACGAGAAAATTGTTGTTGCTTTAATTTTCCATGGCAAATTGCAGAAAAGAGAAAGAGGGACAATGATTTGAGGGTAATTTTGTAATCTATTAAGTTAATGCATGTGTTGAAGACTATGTATTATCAATACATGAAAAATGATGTGTATTGATAATACACGTATAACTAATGCAAGTATTAGTTATGCATAGTCTAAAAAAAGATACCAAACATGGTACTACTAATACACAAACCATAATGCATGTATTATATTTTTAATACACTCTACCAAACGACCCCTTAGTGTAGATCTTTAAAAGTTATTTTTGATTAATATATACAATATTATTTTTTATATATATGATATAATTTTTCAATAAAAAGTATTCAAGTGATCACCACAGAGTCATTGTAGCTACGCTACTGGCTATAGGTAAAAATAAGATCAGTAGCTCGTTTGGGCATCTGCCAAGTCAAAAGTGAGTTTTTAAGGGGTCGTTTGGTGTGAGGTATAAGAGATAAGTAGTTTCGAAATAAAATAAAAAAAAAAAATTATTCCATATTTGATTTTAGGTATTAGTCAGTATCGGAATAACATATCCCACCATTTACATCAAAAGTAATGGAATAAGTTATTCCATAAGCATGGTGGGATAAGTTATACTAGATAATATATCCTGGGATAACTATTTCGCAACCAAACGACCGTGTTTTTTCCTGAAAACACATTTATAACCTTGTTCAAAGCACAAATTATGACTTTAGTATTTACAAAGGTTAATTGTAGACTGATTAGTCAAATACAAACTATTACTTTAAAAAATGTTTCTAACAAGACGTAGAAGTTTTTAAATCTTACAGAGACATGTGGAATGAGACTAGTTTTGTTTTAACATGTATTTAACTTCTGCTACAAAAGAATCTACTTTTTTTTTTTTTAATCAAGAGCAGACAAGCAAATTCAAGCAAAATAAAGTAATATGACAACAAATAAATCACCACACAAATATGATAAAAACAAGAATAACAGGATACCAAATTTTGGTGAAAAACTCTTCTGTGTGAAGAGTAAAAAATTATGGGACCAAAATCTTCACTATAATCACCAAAGAGTTATAATATTGTTCTCCAAAATGGCCATAAATAAGTGTCAAACAATGAGCAACAACACAACAACATAGCACCAAAACTAGAGAATAAAAAGGAGAAAAACATCAAAAATGTAGTTGTTGTTCGGGAATGATGAACAGGAGCTACAATCACCAAATTCACCTCCGTCAGTTTTTTATCAAATATTGAGATGAGAGGAACAAGCTATCCAAAAATCAGCTCAATCGGACGAGAAACGAAGCGGGAATGAAAATTTTGGGCAAAAATTAACTTTCTTTTTCTCTCTTCGGCTGCTGAAAACTATCTTTTGTAATAATGAAATAAGACCTTAAAAGATCTATATATGCCCCATAGTAATGGGCCTAAGAACAAAAGTGGATTGATCCAAATTGAATATTGTATACGTACTAAAAATTCATTAAAAAATTATAAATATTTAATTATAAAATCATTTTTTTAATAAATTCATTCAAGATTATCACATGAAATTTGTGAACTATAATTACTGAATTCCTTCAACGACTTGAGAGCACCTAGCACATGAACTCAAGTATCAGTAGTGTATGTTATGGGTGCCTAACCACCTATTTCTACCCAAAAAAAATTATCGTACATTTAGAGGTGGCAATTTTGTAGAAATAACACTGGGTAGCCATTTTACATATGTTATTTAAAATTTTGCCACATTTTAAAAGTCAATCAAAGGTAAGTTAGATTTGACAAATTTGTCTTCTCTCCTTAGAAGCAAGAGAAGAAATCAAGTGGCATGGTATTGAGAAGCCAAGTGATAATTTTTAAGACAAAACTTAATAATGTTGTAATTAAAATTTTGAATTAAAAGATATTAAATATTTAAATTTAAAAATACATTATCCTGTTATTTTTTACAAAAAGAGATTTCAAAATAAAAACTTATCATTGAAGAGTTCTAAATAAACTCATACTCTTTCATAAATTTATCTGTTTTAAAATTTAAATATCAAAAAACATATCTGAATATAATTTATTTAAATATTAAATAAAATATAACAATAATATAATAATAATCTAGTAATAAAGTAGTAGTAGTAGTAATATTTTTTAATCATAGAAATAATAATAAAAATAATAATAATAATTATCCTTATTATTATTTTAAAAAAATTAGCAATAATAATAGTATAGAAGAGACCTAAAAGACATTTATCATTTCATAGGCTTATCATCCCTTTCAAATACTATAAATGTATTTAAACATTAAATAATAATAATAATACCATTTAACAGGATCTCACTAGGCTGGGGTATGCCGCTCAGCCTACCAGACCATGTAACAATATCGGATTACGCCAAAGTCGGAAAACCGAACCAAAGCTCCAACCGAAATATAAAAGAATTTCAAATAGTTTAATGACTGTATGAAATCTTTTACCCAAACAAGGGGCCTGTCAGAGATTTAATAATCTTATGTTAAACCCATGTGTCTAGAAGTTTTAATTGTGCGGAAATTCGCCCTTTTCTTAACAATACGGGCTAGCAAGGCACAACTTACTAGACGTAGTCACAGAGACAAGGCTAACATAAGTGTATTGAACTCGACTGTACCACCATTTCGGAACCAAGTCAAGAAACTATAGAAAAATTTATTTATATTTTGATAGAGTCTGGATCTTTCATAGTTAACATGTAAGTGAAGTTAGACCTTCAACATAGATATAAGATGCCTTTTAGCCGGACATAGTCACGGCTGATAACGCTCAATCTACAGCTCTCGTAGGAGTGTAAAGCGGTCGTTAGCAAATATAGAACCCAACCTGGGTTGGGTATCGATCCCACAGGGAATAGCTTGGTCAACAAGTAAGCAACGATTACTAGACTTTTAGTGCAAGTCTCGTAAGAAAGGGGGGAATTGTATTGTGAAAGTAATGTAACCAAAATAAGAGAGTAAAGCAGAAAATAGCAAAGTAAAAGAAAGAATGTTTAGTAGGTTGTGAAACAATGAGAATTTAGGAGTTGGGGTTATGTCCACCTTCTGAGTTATACGTCTCTATTGACTATGTGTGTGTTGAATTGAGACATGCATGTGCTTATAGAGAATTGTATTTGATGGTAAATCCAGGCGTCTTTCGACCTATTCGAGGATTATTTCACTTTAATTCTTTCGAGCTTAAAGCGTGTCTAACGGTACGAATTCTCCAAGAGGTTAATCCAGTTACGGGACTAACTTTTTAATAGGGGATGGGACCCTACTACCTTGACATTATCTCTTTTCCAGACAGATAACCTTTCTTTCGAACAAGTTACATGTTATACTGGTGTATTCTTGCGTTTGCAACCACAAAGAATTTAGATTAAGATGAAGAGAATAATGATATAAGCAATATACGTGTCACGAATTCACAAACTCATAGCAATAGATAGTATCTCATATGGCTTCCATAACCCCAACAGAGAAGTTTAGTTACCCATGAGTGCGAAGGAAATCACAATAGACATTGTTGTTATACCACAATAAATATTTCGTGTAGCAAAGTGTGGTAGGCGTTAGGCGTGAATTCCTTGCAAAGTAACGTTTCTCTTGTTGCGGAAATTAAGAATTGATTAGATGAATAGAAGAAGAATAAAAAGTAGAATTAATTGTAAGAATGGAGAATGTAAGAGTGTGTTTGTGGAATGGTAAATGTCTCCAAATCTCTAGTAGAATAGGGTATTTATAACACCCATATCCTATTCCTACTAAGCTAATGAAATGTTTAACCAAATCCTACTAAGCAAATGAAATACTTAACCCAATTGTACTAGGTTAATGTATCATTATCCTAATCCTAATAAATTACTGCTAGTCCCCAAAGTCTTCAGAAATATTGTTTTAGCCCGGGACAAAATTTCCATGCGCCATCTTTAGTCCTTGGCGTCCAAGATTAGCTTTTCTCCTTTCGTGAAGCTTTCTTTGGCGTCAAGTTATCCATGAAATGCTGAATTCTGCATCATTTATACCTGAAACTTTGCTAATCATGTTCGTTAGCTCACTTACAGGAAAAAGGACTAAAAGTGCATGAAATATATAATTTGTTCTCACAACTAGGCTAAAATATGGGCAAAATATCGTGCTATAGGCGTGTAAATTCGCCTATCATCAACACCCCACACTTGAAGCTTTGTTCGTCCTCGAACAAAATATCATGTCCCTCTAAACATCAACTTAGGATTTCACAGCAACAACACAAAATATTCGTCAAGACAAGCACAACAATTATCAACAAAGAGTAGTTTTCTGATCATTAGTAGAAACAATTCAGCCTCCAACATAGACTCGTGATGGTGGTCAACTTATATTCAAAAGTCAAGGCACAAAGAATCATACACAACTATCCAAAACTCATCAACCATGTGTGTCTCACAATATATTACCCATAATCACTCACAAGTATAGCATATTTTTCAAACATGGGTATCAAAATATCCTTGCTCTCACTCTCACAAAGAATTCATATGCAGCAACTGATGACCATAGGCTTTCCCTTAGTGTAATGCTCCACTAAATGTCAGAATGCTAAGCTTAGAATCAAATAGGTCTTTTGATGGTTGTAATGTAGGCTAAGGGACGGGTAGGACTATTTTGGCCAGAAATAGTGACTATGTTCCTAAGCGCTTTAATACATCACATTGTATCATTAACACTTTTCTTTCAAACAACCTTTCTACTTTCTTTTATTCTAC
This sequence comes from Capsicum pubescens, assembly GCA_030864215.1. Taxonomy (NCBI): domain Eukaryota; kingdom Viridiplantae; phylum Streptophyta; class Magnoliopsida; order Solanales; family Solanaceae; genus Capsicum; species Capsicum pubescens. The sequence continues at coordinate 259,783,564 of CM061541.1, forward strand.
CACTCTTTTTCTCCTCTTTTGTTTTTCAATTTTAAACATAACTAACTTTTCAGTTTTCCTTTCCTTTTTCTTTTGATAACATACCTCTTATGATAGCACTTTCTTTTTCATAACTCATTCAAGCACCAATGCATTCTAAAGCATCATACTCACCCAATCTCCTCTTATTTTGTCACATGACTTTACACTTTAAAGCACTTAGGAATTTGGATCAAATTATGGTCTTGAAAAAAATGGATTAGGCTTTCATATGAGGTTGTCAAAGAAAATAGGCTAAAGGCTCAAAAGGGGTTGACTAGGATAATGTTCATGGGTAGGTAAAAAGAAGGTAAATAATCATAGGTTGCCAAAGAAATGCCTAAATCATCTCCTAGACTTGCACTCTTTATTTTCGCTTTACATACATACCAGGCAAGTTCTAGCATCAGCCACAAGCACAGAATATACTATTATCTCACACACACAAGGCACATGGTCGACTTTATTGGGAGTAGTAGAGACTCTTGACCCAACAGATGAAGGAATTAAACCAAACAATATCACATAGTGAGTCACAATTAGAGCCTAAACGTCTCAATAGTCATGATTTTAGCACAAACTCTTGTCATAATCTCATGCTGCCTATTAGAATAATTTCATGCGAAGCTAAGTTAAAAAAAATTTAACTACTAAAAAAAACAATTAACTACTAACAAAACAAACAAACATAAATAAATGCAAATGTGGATAGAGAAGTATAGCATGCAAATACCAGCACCCCACACTTAGACGGGACACACTGTCCTCAGTGGAAAATAAATAAGAAGAACCTGGTTAGTCGGACTCATCCTCTATGTCTGGGGTCATACCCCTTGCATCGGAATCATCATCAGAGTCGTCATCCTTAGAAGTTCCTCATAAGTATCCCACTTAATTCCAAGAGTGAGTCGAGGTATTTGCAGCGAGAAGGGTTCTCCTTGCTCTTTTCGGCCTCTTTTCTTGTCTTTTTGTGAAGTGGTAGCCTTATCTTTGCCTTGTCTTGCTTTGGGTGCCATTGTACCTGAGACTTAAAACAATGTTCATGTTAGCATCATCTCGATGGATACAATCTATAAACAAGCAGTAGTGGCACCACCCCACACTTAGTTTGTTGGTACAGACTAGTGAAGTGAAAGTGGTCGATTACTCAGACTTCATCGACATACGTTTTAGGGGCTATATTCCAACAAGAAATTCAGATATGTAACACTTCTTGCAATCTTTGCAATACTTTCATGTTAGGTATATCAAGACTTCTACATAGGGATTACATCATGGTATAGTTTCTATTAATAATCACAATCTCCTATGTCGGTAGGCAACTATAAGTCTTATTCCGATTAGCGAGACATCCCAACATGTAAGTATTCAAGTGACAAGAGTATGCAATGTTCATGACTATAGAAATTCCGCAAGTAGTATGACAATGCATCAAAATCGAATTGAAGTCGGAAACAAGTTAAGATCATCCTAACGTATATGTTCACTCACTTGGTTGTGTATCAACAATTCAAACACATTAACATCACCAATCTTTCTTCAAGATGTAGCAATTCATAATAGACATAGCAACGTAGCACTTACGAAAAATAGATGAAGAACAAAAGAGTACTTACGTGATTGAAGCCTTTGGAGATGTTCTTGTGAAGTGGGAGAGCAAAAAGAAAAGTTTTGAGATGATTTGGAGAGTATGTGCGGTGCCTAGGTCAAGTTTTCAATGTGTTTGTGTTTCAAGACTAAGTCTCCTTTATATAGGAAAATAATGGGTCGGGTTTTGACCCATTTAAAATCGGTTTTGGAGATAAAAAGTGACCATAGGCGGCGCCTTTAGCTTTGCCTATGGTGACCATAGGCGGCGCCTAATGCAAAGCCTATGGTGAGCATAGGTGGCGCCTAGTGCAATGCCTTTAGTGACCATAGGAGACGCCTTTAGCATGGCATATGAGATTCAGAGACCAAATGCTATAGCATAGGCGGCGCCTATGCTATGGCATACTTGAGCATGGGTGGCGCCTATGCTATAGCACACTAGATTCCAAGATCTTATGCTATAGTATAGGCCATGCCTTGTTCGTGGCCTAGTTTTACCTAGGCCTAGCCTTGCTCGATGCCTATTTTGTCATGAGCAATGCTCAATCCATAGCCTTATGCATCTTAATTCCTAACTTGCCACCTTTACCATGTAATACGTCCAAATCGAACTTTGAAACCAATCTCCTCGTTTTACACCTCTTGCACCTACATTTGCTCAAAAACAATAAAAACGATTAGAACGATGGGTTGCCTCCCATCAAGCGCCTTAGTTTTGGTCGTGACACGACTCTTATTTTTGGATTTTTATTTATCAAAAGCAAAACACATACTAAAACAAAATGAACAATGAAAAAAATGATAAACGATAAACGATGGGTTGCCTCCCATCTAGCGCTTGATTTATTGTCGCAGCACGACATAGTTACCTCGAGTACTTAGACTTCGTCGAGATAAGTGATGGCCATGAAGTTTATTGAATCAAGGGGACCGATATACGGTTTCACACGTTGGCCATTCACTTTGAAGATAACACCATTATTATCTTCTAATTCAACTACTCCAGACGAGTAGACTTGTATAACTTTGTATGGACCAGACCACTTGGACTTTAACTTACCTGGGAAGAGTTTCAATCTGGAGTTGAAGAGAAGTACCATGTCATCCTTTTGAAAGTTTCGACGAACAATCCGCTGATCATGATACTTTTTCATCCGCTCCTTGTATAGGTCTGATCTTTCATAAGCATGGAGACGGAATTCATCCATCTCGTTCAGTTGCTCCATCCTCAGCTTTATTGCATCATCCCAATTCAAATTCAATCGCTTCAGTGCCCACAATGCCTTGTGCTCGAGCTCAATGGGTAAGTGACAAGCCTTCCCATAAACTAGTTGATAAGGGGACATGCCAATTGGCGTTTTGAATGCAGTCCTGTACGCCCATAGTGCATCGTCCAGCTTCCGAGACCAATCCTTCCTATTAGCATTTACCGTCTTCGCAAGGATTTGCTTGATCTCTCGATTGGAAACCTCTACCTGTCCACTAGTTTGTGGGTGATAAGGCGTGGCTACCTTGTGTTACTTGACCCCATATTTTGCCAACACGGACTTGAATAACTTGTTGCAAAAGTGAGATCCTCCATCGCTTATGATAGTACGTGGTACTCCAAAGCGAGAGAAGATATTCCTCTTCAATAACGCTACAACACGCTTTCCCTCATTGTTGGCCAACGCTACATCTTCAACCCATTTCGAGACATAATCCACAGCAACTAAGATGTACTTCATTCTGAATGACTTTACGAATGGACCCATGAAATCAATACCCCATACGTCAAAGAGCTCTACTTCAAGGATTTTCGACATGGGCATCTCATGGTGTTTTGAAATAGCACCTTGTCGCTGACATTGGTCGCATCTTCTAACAAAGTCGTAGGCATCTCTAAATATCGAAGGCCAATAGTATCCGTTTTGCAAAACCTTTCTTGCTGTCCGATTACCTGCGTGATGTCCCCCCACTTGGGAAGTGTGGCATGCTTCCAATATATTTGGCACCTCTTCATGGGATATACATCGTCGGATAACACCATCCGCGCATCGTCGAAACAAATATGGATCATCCCAAAAGTAGTGTTGTACATCATGCATAAACTTCCTCTTTTGATGGTAAGATAAATTTGCAGGTATCATATTACTCACCACAAAGTTTGCAAAGTCGGCATACCATGGTAACTCTTCTATTATCGTGGCTAAGATCTCCTCATCAGGGAATGCATCATCAATCTCGATTTCAGGTTGCGCCACATGCTCGTTCTCGAGTCTAGAGAGATGGTCGGCCACTTGGTTCTCGCAACCTCTTCTATCTTTAACTTCGAAATCAAACTCTTGCAGCAGCAATACCCATTGAATTAGTCTTGGTTTTGCATCCTTCTTTGTCATTAGATACCTAAGAGTTGCATGGTCTGTATGAACGATCACCTTAGTACCCAATAGGTAGGCACGAAACTTCTCAAACGCATACACAACCGCAAGGAGCTCTTGTTCAGTAACAGTGTAGTTCCTTTGGGCTTCATTTAGGACCTTACTCGCATAGTAGATAGGATGAAATAGCTTCTCCTTTCTCTGACCAAGTACAGCACCAACGGCTACACCACTAGCGTCACACATGACCTCAAACGGGAGAGACCAATCTGGTGCTACCATGATAGGGGCTTTAATGAGTTTTCCTTTGAGGCATTCGAATGCCTTCAAGCAATCGTCATTGAAGTCAAACTTCGCATCTTTCTCCAAGAGTTTGCACAATGGACTAGCAATTTTGGAGAAGTCTTTGATGAACCGACGATAGAAACCTGCATGGCCGAGAAAACTACGAACACCCTTCACCGAAATTGGAGGCGGTAGCTTCTCAATGACTTCAATTTTCGCTCGATCAACCTCGATTCCTCTTTCGAAGATTTTGTGCCAAGAACAATACCTTCTTTTACCATGAAGTGGCACTTTTCCCAATTCAGCACTAGGTTGAATTCTACACATCTTTTCAACGCCATACTTAGGTTTGTCAAGCACGCTTCAAAAGTCTCACCAACAACTGAAAAATCGTCCATGAATACCTCCAAAGTGTCTTCAACCATATCAGAAAAAATGGACATCATACAGCGTTGAAAGGTGGCTGGTGCGTTACATAGCCCGAATGGCATACGCTTGAAGGCAAACGTACCATATGGGCATGTAAACGTTGTCTTATCTTGGTCTTCGGGAGCAATACAAATCTGATTATAGCCTGAATAACCGTCTAAGAAACAAAACCATCCTTTCCCTGCTAATCGATCTAGCATTTAGTCCATAAATGGCATTGGAAAGTGATCTTTGAGCGTCCAAGAATTCAGCTTCCGGTAGTCCATGCATACTCTCCATCCAGTGACGGGTTTGAGTGGAATAAGTTCATTTTTCTCATTTGCGACCACCGTCATGCCCCCTTTCTTGGGGACACATTGTACCGGGCTTACCCATGTACTATCAGAGATTGGATACACAACCCCTGCGTCTAACCACTTGATAATTTCTTTCTTCACCACTTCTTGCATAGGTGGGTTTAGATGTCTTTGATGCTTAATGGTTGGTTTGCAATTTTCTTCAAGCTGAATCTTGTGAGTACAAATCCCAGGTGGAATACCAATAATATCCGCAATGGTCCATCCAATGGCTCTAATATACTTCCATAGAATATTAATAAGAGCTGCAACTTGTTACTCACCCAAATCTGCTGCCACAATGACTGGAAGTGTGCTTCCGCTTCCTAAGAATGCATACTTTAAATGACTTGGCAGCTCCTTCAATTCTAACGTGGGTGGCTCTTCAATAGATGGCTTAGCTGGTGGTGTGGGTCGATTTTTGAGATCAAGGTCCAGCTTCTTGGGAGCATAGCGATATGTCCCTAATCCTGATAGAGCAAAAATAGCTTCTTTGCAATTTTCAGCATCCTTACTCTCTCCATTCATGAGCACAACCGCCAAAGGGTCAGCAATGATTTGCTCTTCTTTAAGTAATTCTTTCGGATCATCAAGGAAAACATCAGCCACCGAGAATACACTCGGATCTTTGGGTTGCTTCATTGATTTGCAAACATCAAAGCGAACCACTTCGTCATTTATTCGGAATGAAAGCTCATTAGCTCTCAAATCAATGAGCACACTTCCTATAGCAAGGAAAGGGCGTCCCAAGATTATGGGAACCTCTGAGTCCGCTTCACAATCCAAAATAAAAAAGTCTGCTGGAAAGATGAATGAAGAAACCTTTACCAAGACATCACATAGGATGCCAACAGGTCGTTTTACCGACCTATCCGCCATGACGAGCCTCATATTGGTTGGAGTAGGATCACCCAACCCCAACTTTTTATAGATAGATAATGGCATCAAATTGATGCTGGCTCTTAAATCACATAATGCTTTGGCAAAATTCAAAGATCCAACGGTGCAAGGAATAGTGAAAGCTCCGGGGTCAGCCTTCTTCTGTGCTATTGATCGGGTAGCGATTGCGCTGCAGTGATGGACATCATCTTTCAACTCATAACTTGCTGCCCGCTTCTTTGTTAAAAGATCCTTCATAAATTTCGCATACCCAGGCATTTGTTCAAGTGCTTCCACCAATGGAACATTAATGGTCAGCTGCTTTAACATAGTCATGAATTTGCTGAACTTCGTATCATCCGCCACCTTCTTCAATCTTTGGGGAAAAGGTGGTGGTGGGTATGGAATTGTTCTCTCCACGGCTTTCTTCTCCTCTTCCTTCCGTTTTTCAGTTTTTTCAGGCTGCACGTCGTGAGGAGTGACGTTAAGGACGGTAGGATTGGCTGTTGTGGCATCTTCTCCTTTCGCCTTATCATAAATTTCCGCTTCTTCGTCAACCACTTGCTTGCCTTTTTCTGAAGTTTCCAGTACCTTACCACTTCGGGTAGTGATGGCCTTGCATGACCCATCTTTCCTTGGGTTTTGCACAGTATCGCTAGGTAAAGTGCCCGCCTTTCTTTGATTGAGTGCTGCTGAAAGTTGGCTCAATTACTGCTCTATTTGCTTGATTAAAGTGGAATGAGAATCAACTAATTGCTTCATAGAGGACAAATCATTTATTACCTCTGTTACTCCTGCGCTAGTTGCTTCCACTCCTTTCAGTAATTTAGCCATCATGTCTTTCATACTTCCAGAACTAGATGTGGTGGTGTCACGTCTTCCAGGGGGAACATACACCGCTATTGTCATTCTTGTTCTTCCAACTACTTTGGTCCTTGTTTTCAAATTTCTCATAGTAGTTCCGACCTTGGTTTCCTTGGGCATTGCCTCGGAAACCCCCCTGATTGAAATGAGATGACTGTTCAGGAAAAGATGCAATCTTTGATGAACAGACATAAACTTACAGCAAAGGTGTAGCCTTTGGAGTGAACCATTACCTCTTTTCAGAAGAGGCATGTTGTGGCTATATAAACCTGATTTCTTCCACAGGTTTAGTACGAAATTTTCAGATTAAAAACTCTCTTCTTGTCTCAAAATATTTTGTGTGATCACTCAAAACGTTTTGTGAGTTCAAAGATATTCCAACCGTTTGAGGTACCGCTACTGTTAGTCTGTTTAGCCATTTTATCCTGGGAAGAAAAATTCCACAACCTCGGGTACAGTGAGAGGAATTATTTCCTTAAGGAAACTCCATGAATTCGGACGACTTGGCTATTTTCTGTTTCATCTTAATTTCTGAAAGAATAAAATACACCTCTTGGAAAGGTCATTTTGATCTTGTGTTGAGGGTATTTGATATACTTCATTGTGTTCTTATTTATACTTGAACTGTAGTTGAAGTTATTGTTCTGCATATACTGATTCTGTGTACCCGAAGTACAAACGAATATAACATGTACATCTCTGTTAATGCAAACCTATCATTGACCATAATTACAAAACAATTGGTGTATATTTGATCCATCCAACCAGTTTAATTTAAGGTTAATCATGAAACATATTTCGGGAGTGTTTGGATTAACTTTTAATAAGGAACTTATGAGTGTACTACTCTAGTTTTGACTTATTTCGGTACTTTTTTATTTAAAAATAAGTGCTTAAAAGTATTTTTTTTTTTTTACTTTGTCAAACATCATCAAAACTGAAAAAATGCTTAAAAGCTAAAAGCACCTAAAAATTAACCAATCCAAATACCCACGAAGGCGTTACTATTTACTAAATCTAAACGTCATAAATCTTGGCTAGCTATCATGGAAACAAGTAACAAAAAAGAAGCAGGATTTAATGTACAATGTTGAAGTATGCATGCGATTATATTCTTTAAGAATTTAACTTAATAGCAAGAATATCTTTTTATTATTTAATTATATTGTCAACATAGTAAGCCTGATTCTTTTCTATTGGACCAAAAAATACGTGAAGATTCTTTTTGATAATAGTGGTTGAGATTCAATCTCATGATCTCTGTTTGCTCAAAAATAATATTTTAGAATTATGTAATCGCCTCTTGTAAAAGCTTAAGATGATAGAAAAAAAAAAGTAGTTTTATTATTTAATTATATTCTTGATTTCAGTCAATTATTTCTTATTTTCAAATACAAGATTCGGAAAAGAAAGGTATGGCTAGTACAATAGCACTAGAACCATTTTATTTAGGAAAACATAAATATTTTTTTATGTAATAATACCACAGACATATAGATGATATTGCTTAGACCATATATTCTATCTATCATCTGTGAATTTTTTACTTTTGTTAGATTACTCCTCACATACAATTAGGCATGGATATACCACAGTCTCTTAAAGCTTTCTCAACCTTAGCAATGTTGACATATCGCTGATAGGCAGGATTCTTGAGGTACTCACAAAGGCACTTAGGATCCTGCTTTCTAATCGCGTCGCAACATGCTGGAGGGGCTCGCAGTGAACTCATGAACGACGCGCCACACGGACGGACCAGCTCCATGACATTGCATGTTGTTTGTTGTGACTCTGTCACCAACAACAATTCAGCAAGAAAAAGGAACAAGAATATTGCAACAAAAGAACAACTATTAATCTTCATATTCCAAAAAATTTGAGTAATGGTAAATATTTATTAATTAGTATAGTGAAGTAAAGGTGGAGAGCAAATGGATATGATGCTGTCTCAATTTATAGTGAAAACTTGGATAATGAAACTAAAAGGCCATATTGTTGAATTTTTGAAAAAAAAAATGGCCTATCATTGCTAGTGACCTCTTACACAATTTGATGAAAAGTATGGTATATAGCTTGGTCCTACTAGAGATAGTGTTTGGCCAAGTTCACGATACGGAGAAGTACTCAAGTTAGAAGGTGTTAAAAAGGGGTCGTTTGGTAGAGTGTATAAGATTAATGCCGAATATGGTGTATTAGTAATGCTTGCATTAGTAGTGCAAGTATTAATAATGTTGGTATTAGTTATGCAAATGTTGTTTCTTATACAGTGTTTGGTTCGATGTATTAAAAATAATATATATTTATATAATTTTTATAAAAAATATTTTTTTACCAAAATGCCCTCTTTCCATTAAAATCCCAACTTCAATTCTTAATCACGATCCTCCAAAGCTTCTCCTTTTTTTCTCAAGTATAAACAATTTCCAGAACTTCATCAAAAGTAGACATTCAGAATTCTTCAATAAATGTGATAATTTGCTCTTCCATCGAAAGTGATAAAGATAAGTTCAAAGAGAAAGAAAATTTTGATGCTAATTGGAGAAGTTTAGGAAGTGATGTTGTTGAAGATCTTTGATGGAACAAAATAGTAGAATAAAAGAGTAAACCACAACTGATGGAAAAAGCAACTATTGTTTGATTAATTGAACGGAAGAAGAAGAACTCGAGAAAATTGTTGTTGCTTTTCCATGGCAAATTGCAGAAAAGAGAACGAGAAAATTGTTGTTGCTTTAATTTTCCATGGCAAATTGCAGAAAAGAGAAAGAGGGACAATGATTTGAGGGTAATTTTGTAATCTATTAAGTTAATGCATGTGTTGAAGACTATGTATTATCAATACATGAAAAATGATGTGTATTGATAATACACGTATAACTAATGCAAGTATTAGTTATGCATAGTCTAAAAAAAGATACCAAACATGGTACTACTAATACACAAACCATAATGCATGTATTATATTTTTAATACACTCTACCAAACGACCCCTTAGTGTAGATCTTTAAAAGTTATTTTTGATTAATATATACAATATTATTTTTTATATATATGATATAATTTTTCAATAAAAAGTATTCAAGTGATCACCACAGAGTCATTGTAGCTACGCTACTGGCTATAGGTAAAAATAAGATCAGTAGCTCGTTTGGGCATCTGCCAAGTCAAAAGTGAGTTTTTAAGGGGTCGTTTGGTGTGAGGTATAAGAGATAAGTAGTTTCGAAATAAAAAAAAAATAAAAAATTATTCCATATTTGATTTTAGGTATTAGTCAGTATCGGAATAACATATCCCACCATTTACATCAAAAGTAATGGAATAAGTTATTCCATAAGCATGGTGGGATAAGTTATACTAGATAATATATCCTGGGATAACTATTTCGCAACCAAACGACCGTGTTTTTTCCTGAAAACACATTTATAACCTTGTTCAAAGCACAAATTATGACTTTAGTATTTACAAAGGTTAATTGTAGACTGATTAGTCAAATACAAACTATTACTTTAAAAAATGTTTCTAACAAGACGTAGAAGTTTTTAAATCTTACAGAGACATGTGGAATGAGACTAGTTTTGTTTTAACATGTATTTAACTTCTGCTACAAAAGAATCTACTTTTTTTTTTTTTTAATCAAGAGCAGACAAGCAAATTCAAGCAAAATAAAGTAATATGACAACAAATAAATCACCACACAAATATGATAAAAACAAGAATAACAGGATACCAAATTTTGGTGAAAAACTCTTCTGTGTGAAGAGTAAAAAATTATGGGACCAAAATCTTCACTATAATCACCAAAGAGTTATAATATTGTTCTCCAAAATGGCCATAAATAAGTGTCAAACAATGAGCAACAACACAACAACATAGCACCAAAACTAGAGAATAAAAAGGAGAAAAACATCAAAAATGTAGTTGTTGTTCGGGAATGATGAACAGGAGCTACAATCACCAAATTCACCTCCGTCAGTTTTTTATCAAATATTGAGATGAGAGGAACAAGCTATCCAAAAATCAGCTCAATCGGACGAGAAACGAAGCGGGAATGAAAATTTTGGGCAAAAATTAACTTTCTTTTTCTCTCTTCGGCTGCTGAAAACTATCTTTTGTAATAATGAAATAAGACCTTAAAAGATCTATATATGCCCCATAGTAATGGGCCTAAGAACAAAAGTGGATTGATCCAAATTGAATATTGTATACGTACTAAAAATTCATTAAAAAATTATAAATATTTAATTATAAAATCATTTTTTTAATAAATTCATTCAAGATTATCACATGAAATTTGTGAACTATAATTACTGAATTCCTTCAACGACTTGAGAGCACCTAGCACATGAACTCAAGTATCAGTAGTGTATGTTATGGGTGCCTAACCACCTATTTCTACCCAAAAAAAAATTATCGTACATTTAGAGGTGGCAATTTTGTAGAAATAACACTGGGTAGCCATTTTACATATGTTATTTAAAATTTTGCCACATTTTAAAAGTCAATCAAAGGTAAGTTAGATTTGACAAATTTGTCTTCTCTCCTTAGAAGCAAGAGAAGAAATCAAGTGGCATGGTATTGAGAAGCCGAGTGATAATTTTTAAGACAAAACTTAATAATGTTGTAATTAAAATTTTGAATTAAAAGATATTAAATATTTGAATTTAAAAATACATTATCCTGTTATTTTTTACAAAAAGAGATTTCAAAATAAAAACTTATCATTGAAGAGTTCTAAATAAACTCATACTCTTTCATAAATTTATCTGTTTTAAAATTTAAATATCAAAAAACATATCTGAATATAATTTATTTAAATATTAAATAAAATATAACAATAATATAATAATAATCTAGTAATAAAGTAGTAGTAGTAGTAATATTTTTTAATCATAGAAATAATAATAAAAATAATAATAATAATTATCCTTATTATTATTTTAAAAAAATTAGCAATAATAATAGTATAGAAGAGACCTAAAAGACATTTATCATTTCATAGGCTTATCATCCCTTTCAAATACTATAAATGTATTTAAAAATTAAATAATAATAATAATAATAATAATAATAATAATAATAATACCATTTAACAGGATCTCACTAGGCTGGGGTATGCCGCTCAGCCTACCAGATCATGTAACAATATCGGATTACGCCAAAGTCGGAAAACCGAACCAAAGCTCCAACCGAAATATAAAAGAATTTCAAATAGTTTAATGACTGTAAGGAATCTTTTACCCAAACAAGGGGCTTGTCAGAGATTTAATAATCTTATGTTAAACCCATGTGTCTAGAAGTTCTAATTGTGCGAAAATTCGTCCTTTTCTTTACAATACGGGCTAGCAAGGCACAACTTACTAGACGTAGTCACAGAGACAAGGCTAACATAAGTGTATTGAACTCGACTGTACCACCATTTCGGAACCAAGTCAAGAAACTATAGAAAAATTTCTTTATATTTTGATAGAGTCTGGATCTTTCATAGTTAACATGTAAGTGAAGTTAGACCTTCAACATAGATATAAGATGCCTTTTAGCCGGACATAGTCACGGCTGGGCAGGGGTAGAAGATGAATTAAATACAAATAAGAAAGAAATATGTACCTTAATAGAAGGAAGCAAGGCTGAAATAGTAGTAAATAGTAACTTCTTATTTATTTAATCTTCAAATATGTTACAAAGAGAGATGTAGAGAGAGGGAGAGCTTATAGAAAGAGAAACAAAAGGAGAGAACTGAAGGACTCTTGCCTCTTCACAAGAATGAGGCGCCTATAAATAATAAAAAGAGAATCTTGCACAGTAATGGATGGGTCCCTGTGCACAGTGATTTTACTATTACAAAGAGAAAAATTATTGTGGTCTTTAAAAAGTCATGTCTTATCCATCAGTCATATGTTGTCTTTTCCTTTCCACTTCTTGATGAATGCTTCAGCTTTTTCAATTTCTTCTTCTTCTATCAGAATTTTCGGAGGTTGAGAATCGGTAATATCTTCAGTATTTGTTTCATTACTATTCATTGAAATATCTGAATTTTGCTCAACAGTTTGGAGTAATTTATCTCTAACTTCTGATAAATATTCTTCGATCATTTGCATTTTATTCCCGCCATGTGCAGATATTCTTCTGAAAACATAGTTAAGACTCTTTTCTTCTACCAAAATTGATTTTTTGGGAGTTTTTTCATATTCAGCAATTTTCTTGACTATTTCCTCCCTTTGATCATGATCATAGGTGAGTTTGGTCTCTGGATCTTTTCGAAGCAGTTTGTCCCAGAAATTACAATAAAATATTCGGTATAAGGCTGGAATTTGTTGAGTGTCATAGCCTATTTCGATGGACCATCGATGGATCCAAGGGATGGAGAATTCTATGTAGAAATACATCTGATCAATAGTATCAATTTTACAAATATGATCTGAAAGGTATAATTCGGTTAAGAAAGGAGAGGATTTTTTCCATGAGTAATACAAAGAAGAATATTCTGGAGGTAATATTTTGACCGTAGGTCCATGTTGAGTCCACCATTGAATAAACCAATTTGAAATAGGTTTTTCAAATACTTTAGCACAAATTTTTATGAACCAGGTGTGTTTGTGCTTATAATTATTATAATATAATACTTGAGAAAAGGCTTTAATATAATCCCAATAAGTGAAATTGGCAAGTGTTTGGCCCATTGGCCCCATTGGCATAGATCGTTGAATCATTGACGAAATTCCCCATTCTTCAATAGGAATAAGTTTTTTAATTACCATTTTGGAGTATCCATGTACTCCGGGGGTAGTTTCTCCGAGAGGGCTGTGATCAAAGGTTGCACTGAAGGTTTGTACTAATATGTGTTCATAATAAGTCCGGATTTTGTATGATTCGCCAGTAAAATATACGTTGGCAGTAAGGTAATTTTTGAGTATTCTCCATGCTTCTTCAGAATTTTCTTGTCCAGGAATATGCTGATTTTCAATATATAATATAAGTTCTCTAGCATCCAGTTTTTCATATGAAGGTTTATCTTCAGAGTTTTCTTGAACTATGGACGCAAAAGAATCTGCAGTTTTTTGTTGATCTGATAAATAAGATTGCAATTGTTTGTATAATGGATGATTTTCAGGAATATCTTCTAAATGTACCGAAGAACCAATATTCAGAGTTTTGGATGATGATGATTCCTCTTGAGGAATTTTTGAATTAATTAAAGTTCTATTTCCTTGTTGTAAGATAGGAAAATTAGAACTTGCAGAGCTATATGCAGAGTTTCTTCGATCAAAATATGAAGGGTTTGTTTGTCCTCCTTGATATGAAGAGTTTTGATTCCTTCCACCTCGTCCTCTTCCTTTGGCGATTTGCCAAGGAGGATCCATTTACTGCATCAATAATCAGGAATTTGATCAGCATACCATGACATATATTCAGCGAGATCTTCATAAAGTGTGTCCTTTGTGATAAGGTCATCAATGACTTTTCGAAGAATGAGCATGTGTAAATCCACATTTAGAGGGACTGCTTTTATAAAGGTGATTAAGAACTTTTCAGAGAAGAAGTGTAGAAAGAACTTTATTATATCTGTAAATATTAATCACTTAAGTCAATATCAAACCAATAGATTTCTCTTTCAATAAATTCGTTATAGTTAAAGAATAAATCTTCTTCTATTAAGCTATGAATAAGAGTTTCTAAAATAAGAAAATGAATATCTGCATTTAAGGGAATGCATTTGATAATGGTAATTATAGTTTTTCCAGAGAGGAAATAGGTGTAAAAACTCATGTCAGATATTCTCTAGATAAAAAATCAGGCAAAAAATTTTCGCTACCCTTTTTATATTGTATTTCACAATCAAACGGGACTAATTGAGCTTGCCACCGCGCAAAAATTAATTTAGATGCGTCATGCTTGAAGTCTTTATCAAACATAAATTTTACGGATTGGGCATCAGTCCTAATTATAAATTTTTGATTATACAAATCATCTTGGAATTTTAAAACACATTTCACAATAGTTAGCATTTCATGGGCTACAGTGGCGTATTTCTTCTGACTTTGAGTCCATTTACCAGAATAAAATCGAATCAAACATTTTGTTTTTGTATGGGGATTGACTTTTTTAAGTATTCCACCATATCCTATATTAGAAGCGTCAGTTTCAACGATTTTCAACCAGTTAGGATTTGCAAGAGATGTACACGGAAGAGTTTGAACTCGGTTTTTAATTAATTTTACTAGATCAGTGTGGACTTGAGTCCAAGGAGTTTTATGATCCTTTTTTAGTCTATCATATAAAGGGGCTAAATCTCTAGACAAATTTTTGTAAAAAGGAGAAATATAGTTAAGACTGCCGAGGAACCTTTGAAGTTGTTTTTTATCAGTAATAACATCGGGGAATTTCTTAGCAAATTCTAGCACCCGTTGAATAGGTTCAATAGAACCTTGAGAAATATTATGTCCCAAAAATCTAATATTAGTTTGAAACAAACTTATCTTGGGTTTGGAGATGACTAATCCATTTTGAATAATTATTTGTTTGAAAGTATGCAAATGCTTGAAATGAGATTCAAGAGTTTTTGAGAATACAAGAATATCATCTATGTAGACAACGATAAAATCCATATACAGATTAAAAATGTCATTCATAATTTTTTGAAATTCAGAAGGAGCATTTTTTAATCCAAATGGCATAACATTCCATTCATATTGCCCAAAAGGGACATTAAAAGCAGTTCTATAAGTATGCCGCTTATCAATTTGAATTTGCCAATACCCAGATTTTAAATCAAATTTAGAAAATATATTGGCATCATATAATCTGGAAAGTAAGTCCTTTTTATTTGGTATAGGATATCGAATTCATTTTAAAACTTTATTCAGGGGTTTATAATTTATAACTAATCGAGGTACTCCTCGTTCCTTTTCAGCAGCATTATTAACATAAAACGTTGTACAAGACCAGGGAGATTTTGAAGGTTTTATAAGACCCTTTTATAGAAGACTATCAATTTTTGTCTTACAGAATTCTACTAATTCTGTATTCATTTGACAGGATCGAGATTTTGTTGGGATTTTTTCTTCGCTGAAGTCACTTTCATAGGGAAGAGAGACAATATGCCGTTTTCTGTTCCAGAAAGCATTAGGATGATCAGCACAAATATCAAGAATCAATTGATTAGAAATCATTTTTATTTTTTCTTGAACCTTTACTGATTTTAAAGTATCAAAAATATTAAGACTCATTAGTTCTAATTGTAAAAAATTAATTTGTTGTTGTTTCATATTGATAAGGGCATTTATATCCCTTGTTACAGGATGAGTAACAAACGGATAAGAAATTTGTTTATTCTTGTAAGTAGCCTTAAAACCATTTGCATCAATATGAGTATAAGGGTAAATAGCATTTATGAAGGGAGTTCCTAAAATAATAGGAGGATATAACTGATTTTTTACTAAAAAGAAGAAATGGGGAATGCAGACCTTGTCTCTACAGATATGAGTATTTGGTAATTTATAATTGATATCAAGAGTGTGACCAGATGCAGACTTTACTATGTGAGTAGTTTTTTCAAAATACTTGGTTGGAATTAATCCTTCTTGAATACAACTAACATCAGCACCACTATCAATCATAGCAATATTGATAATAAAAAATTCTTTATTTATTAAAATAGTGCAATTTATAAACCATTTATGAGCAGTAACTATTTGCATCATCCCCAGGAAATAATCTTTTTTCAAATCTTCAGTTGGGTTAAGTTTATCTATTTCAGAATCTTCAGAGTATTCCAAATTTTTATCTTTTCCTTTTGAGGTAAAAGAAGTTTCAGGAAGATCAATGATTTTTTCTTCAATTTTTGAAATTCTATGATCGGAGATCATCTGATTTTGTTTGAGGGAAACAATTTCTTTTTTCAATTGCTCAACTTCGATTTTTAAACTATTAAAGGTAGTGTCTCTAGTCGGGGTTTTACTCAAAGCAAGACGTCGGTTAACTTCGGCCAAGGAATAAGACATGTGATGATTATCAAAAGAGTTATCTTTAGAAATACTAGTATGAGCAGAAGTTTTTTGAGTAGCAAAATTAAGAATTTTTTCACGAAGTTTTTCATCAGTAACTTCTTTTAGTAATTCAAGGACATTTTCAGCAGTAAGAGTTTGAACATTTAAATCTAGATCTTCAAATTGTGCTTCAAGTTTATACATCATTTCATCACAATTACAAATATTATTATCACAATCATTGCATTTATTTACCTGATCGAGCTCACTGTCAGAATTAGGTAAATCAAAATCATCTTCAGAAGTAGAATTAGAATCAGAATCAGAGGTATATAATAAATTATAAACTTGGTCATGAATTTCTTCAGAGAGTCCTAAGGATTTGAGTTTTTGTAATTTGCAGTTTGGAGCTATATGGCCATACTGGTTACACTTATAGCACTTAATTTTGGCTAACTCTCGTTTTGATCTATTTTTTGTGAATCTGGTAGATTTACGAAAGGTTTTCCTAGCTTCTCGTTCTTCTTTGGTTCGATGCCTAGGGCGTTTATTTCTATAGGATTTATTGGGCTTGGAATATTTTCGGGGTTTTTGTGCTAAGGGTTTATCCATGCCAAATTGCTCACAAAAGTCTCCTAATTGGGTTTTTTCTCTGAGTTTGTCAAGCTTAATTTGTCTAGCTAATTTCAACTCGTTGCAAAGGGCTAAGCCTTCTTGAGTACAAGCTACAATAAGCTGACCATAGGTTTTTTCAGAATACTGGACTTCTCCATAAGATCCTCTAAGGGTTTTTCTAACTCTTTCAGCAAATAAAGGTGGAAGGCCATCAATGAATTTAGCTTTCCAATGGTCATACTTACTTTCGGGTAAATCCATAACCCTACTAAGAAAGGTGTCTTTATACCATCTAAATTCGCCTAAGTGTTTACATTTTAAATCATTAAGAAGAGTTCGAATGTTTTCATATTGGTTGGTAAATCTTCCTCCAAAATGTTCAATAATAGTAAGCATAAGGGTATAGACAGCATTTGGTCTTCCTGCCCTAAGTGGTCGACCTAGATTATCTTTTCCAGGCTTATCATTGGTGGCATTAAAAATAGCCTCGCGTTTATCATCGTCTAAAAAATTATCCCACCAGCCGCGAAGTTGGCCAGTAAATCCTGCAATAATCATTTTACAAATTGTTGGGTCAGTACGATTGGCCCGATTTTCCGGCGAAGCAGTGGCTGTGGCAATAGTAGCATACATGGACATCCGATGAATGAGAATAGAGATTTGTCGGTCGGATAATCCGTCAATATTCCATTCATAAATAGCTTCTCCACTATAAGAAGTATTTGTTTGATTCCAGTCCCTTTCCTCTATCAGAACATCTTGAGGAGTTGGGCGCGGATAATATGCAGTAGACATTCGGGGAATATCTGCGTATTTCTTTTCCGGTTGTCTCTTAATCATACCTTTTAGCTTGTTTAATTCGGAAGAAATTACATCGCCAGGATTTTGAGCAGATTCAATATTATCAGCAAAATTAGATTCGAGATTTTGTACAAAATCATCAGAAATATTAATAGGTTGAATATTTAAACGAGAGAATTTTTTGTCTAAGAGTTTTTCTAATTGGTCTAATTGAGAAATCTTTTCAAATCCTTCTATTTCAGGAGGTCTTTGAATACAAGGTTTAGATAGAATATATCCTTCTTCGTCAGTGGTTTTGGAAGTAGAAGGAATATTAGATGAAGTCATCTGGGTACTAAGTTTGTTAACCAACTCTATAAGTTCGTCAAGTTTTTTATCAAGAGAGAAAATATGCTCTCCTAGAACCTTAACATAAAGGCTCAAATAATTATTTTGGGCAATAAGGTTATTTATTTCAGAGACAGTAATTTTTCCTACATCATCACTGACAAATTTTTGGAAGGCAGAAAAAGTCATGCCAGTATTATTAGGTAATATAAAGGAAGACTGAGGAGGATAAAGAGCTTGAGTAATAGTACCATCAGAATTTTGATAAGATCTTTCAATTATTTTGACATAGGACGGCAAATATGCAGACATAAACCATGGTACAAAAAAGATAATTTTATTATGTAAGACACACATTTCATAAAATTCTTCTGAAATATTTCGTAATTCATCAGAAGTATAAGTTTCAAAAAACCATGTCCTAAAAGTTTTCCATTTTTCAGCAAAAAATTCCTTTTGAATATATTTTCTTGCCTGAGAACCAGGACTAAAATCAATAAGTTGTGTCATCATGGTTAAACCGAGTTGATGTCAAAATCCATTTCAGATGGAGTAGGATTTTCATTATCAAAATCTTGAACTATATTAGTTTTTGAGTTGATTTTTATCTTTTCTACACCTTTAGGTGTAATATGCGAATCCGCAGAATTAATAGTATGCAAGGATGCCGCTCGATTCCTAGCTGGTCCATAATTGGGTTCAGCAGGTTCAATCGGAGAAATATGATGGATAGAAGGGAGTCTTCGAGGTAAAGAGAAAGAATTTCTATAGACAGGAGGATTACTATCAAATTGTAGACAAATTCGTCCATCAGAGTTTTGAGTTACTTGTGTTAACTCGGAATTAGTCACGTCTTCAGCCAATTGTTTTGGGGAAGTGACTGAATTTAATATCCAAGTTTGAGGGAAATCAATTTCATCCCATCTAATCGGTGGGAAATCAATTTCATCCCATCTAATCGGTCTTCGGGTAGTAAGCCTAGATTTTATAAAATTAGTTTCTATAAGCATAGTGCAATCTGAATTATCATCAATCAACTTACATCGAGGATTTAGAGTTGACAATAATCGATAATATATGTGGTAAGATAATCCTATAAGTTCAAATCCAGGAGCATAATCATATCCGTGAGTTTTAACATTTAATGTTAAAGCATGAAGAATATTTACATCAGTCAAAGATAATTGTAAGTTTGGCTGAGTATTAAAATATACATGACCATAAGCAAGAGTAGATTCAATAGATCCCATTAAGGACTTTCTAAAATTCAAATTTCTAGCATCCCGTAAAGCTGCTAAAAATGTTTCGGGAAGACCCTTTAGGGTAAGAGGCCGAAAGGCAATTTGTACTAATCCAATATGCATGTAATTATAATTTCGTTTAAAAATATCAATATCACGCTTATTTAAGAGTTGAATAGTCTGTTCATTAGCATTTAAAGCAAGAGATTGTTCAGTTGTTTTAATAATCTGTTTATGTTTTATTTTATTAAAAAATCCATATTCATAAATAGTTTTTAATTCAACTTTCGGAATAGTCCATTTATTCAGCAAATCCATATCTTGAGGTAAATCTACCTCTTCGAGTTTTGTACTTTTAGTACTAACTTCACCCATATCCATGAATATAAAAGCCTTATATCTATGCTGAAAAACTTCACCACGCTCTACATATTTACTATAAAAGTTCCTAGGCTCTATGTTGAAGGTCTAACTTCACTTACATGTTAACTATGAAAGATCCAGACTCTATCAAAATATAAAGAAATTTTTCTATAGTTTCTTGACTTGGTTCCGAAATGGTGGTACAGTCGAGTTCAATACACTTATGTTAGCCTTGTCTCTGTGACTACGTCTAGTAAGTTGTGCCTTGCTAGCCCGTATTGTTAAGAAAAGGACGAATTTCCGCACAATTAGAACTTCTAGACACATGGGTTTAACATAAGATTATTAAATCTCTGACAGGCCCCTTGTTTGGGTAAAAGATTCCATACAGTCATTAAACTATTTGAAATTCTTTTATATTTCGGTTGGAGCTTTGGTTCGATTTTCCGACTTTGGCGTAATCCGATATTGTTACATGGTCTGGTAGGCTGAGTGGCATACCCCAGCCTAGTGAGATCCTGTTATAACAATAATAATAAGAATAATAATAAGAATAATAATAATAATAATAATAATAATAATAATAATAATAATAGTAATAATAATAGTAGTAATAATAGTAGTAATAATAATAGTAGTAATAATAATAGTAGTAATAATAGTAGTAATAATAGTAGTAATAATAGTAATAATAATAATAGTAATAATAATAATAATAATAATAATAATAATAATAATAATAATAATAATAATAATAATAATAATAATAATAATAATAATAATAATAATAATAATAATAATAGCCCCAGCAATACACTATGAGTAGTATAGTAGTAGTCGAGGTAGTAAGAATAATAATATAATATAATAAATGATAAATAATAATAATATATTTTTAATAAGTCTCCTATAACTATGTTAGAATCCAACACATTTACAAAAAAATAACAAAAATTAAAGGGTAATGATTTAAAATTTAAATTAAAATAATAATAATAATAATAATAATAATAATATATTAGAATCTTGAATTTAAACTATAAGATAATCATGATATTTTTGTTATATATGTATTTACATTACAGTGAATGTCTATCAAGAATCTAGATAAGATCTATCAAGATCTAGTTGATATCTATCAGGATTTAAAGTATTTCTCTTTTAGTCAGAAACTAGGAGTATTTTCTCCTATAAATAGAGGGATTTTGAGTATTTGCTCCTATAAATAAAGAGATTTTGTTCATTGTATCCCCAATCTTATGATCTCTCATCTCTCAAGAAAAATAAAGAAGTCTCTCCCTTCTCTTTCTATTTATTCTTATTATTCTTACTTTATATTTTATAACACATTATCAGCACGACACTCTACCGTGAGTCAAAATACTCTTTGAAGATAAACATATAGATAATACTATTAAAAGTAATATGTTTCATATGTCCGTAGAAGCTTTCCTGCTTTGAGTTGTAAGTCAACAAAATCAGGTTAGTAAATTATATATTTACTTTGAAGTGTTTACTGTATTTTTTTTTTAACTTCTGTTGATGAATTATTTTTGTATTGAGAAGAAAAGTCACCCGCTAGTATTGATTCACTGGTCATTTAAATATGATTGAATTTGTATACTAATTATTTGGTTCTTGAAGCGGTGAAACAGTTTTGTAAAAGTGAAAGGTGTTACATCTTGAGATAAATATTAATAAAATATTAGGTTCAAGTCATATTGATTTATGCCTAAGACGCCGTTATATGGATAAGACGTTGGGTTTGAATCTCAATACACCATATTGATGATATTATGATGGCTAAGGTAAAATAATGGATATTTGGTGAAACATGTCCCATTAAATATGCTCCATTTCTTAAATTGAGTGTGGTAGCAATAAATCATATGTATGCCTCAATTTATTTTTGTAGTAGCTATCATAATTTGATACGCTTAAAGCATGATTATATTCCATTCCTGGGGAATGAGAAGCTTATTAATACCAACGTGCACTTGATTGTGATGGTATCACAACTCACCTCCGAACAGGGGCGAATCTATTAAGGCCGGTGGGGGTGGCACGTCATCCACAAACTTCGACAGAAACTTTATATATATAGCTATATATATAGACAGATATATTAAAATATTAAATCTGTCACCCACAATATCAAAGCACTATCTAGTGCAAGTGGCAAAGTGCTACTTTTTTGTGTAATAGGTCCTGGGTTCGATCTCGGTCAACAACATATTATTTTTTTATTTTTTATTTTTTTTTGTAAAGTGGTAAAGTGGGTTCGATCACTTTTGTGGGTCAAAGATCGTGGGTTCTATCTTGGTCAGCAACACATTATTTTTTAATTTTTCTTTTTGTTTAAGCATTGTTGATTAAAATAGGGCAACAAACGTCGAGGTCGTGGGTTCTATCTTGTTCAGCAGCACGTCATTTTTTAATTTTTCTTTTGTTTAAGCATTGTTGATTAAAATAGGGCAACAAGCGTCGTAAATGTATCAGTTTAAGCTTTGTTGATTAAAACAGGGCAAGTGGGCAACAAGCGTCGTAAATGTACTAGTTGACAATTTTACTTGGCACTCAAAGAGTCCGGATCCTGGATCCGCCTCTGCCTCCAAATGATGTAGAATAACTGAGAGTGTTATTTCAAAATCTACTTCTAAAGTAGTACATCTGAAATTTATTCATGTAATAGTAAATCTGAAATTTACTAAAGGAAAAATTACATATCATGGTAAACTTGGAGTTTGCTAGAATAAAAGTTAATAAATTAACATGAACGATTGCGACATCCCAAAGATGTGCATACTAAGTATTGTTGTTTGCTCTCATGATATGTTGGTTGGACCAACTAATTTTGGGATTGGATCCCTCAAAATCTGAAAAGTATAAAAGGTGAATATGTGTCTGTTCACCAGTCATGTGATCTATTAAGATGCATCGAAACAAGATGATTGCATGACACTTACTGTCAACCTGCAGTTTGGCATTCATAAAATTGCTTGCTCAATAAAATTTAGTTAAGAACATAATTTTCAGATTATGAATTCAAGAAAATTCATCTTGATGATGATGGTTTGAAATTGAATGCCTTTGATAAATAGCCAAGCCATTGCTAATGAGAACAAAACTTCATATGTTGGTCTGAAATATGATATATTGCATACAATAGCACTTGTATGCATTAGATCAATAAATTATGATTATTTCTTCCCTCTCAATTGGTTCAAGGTCAGGAACCAACTATTCCATCTTATAGTTCTGATGTGTGGTATACGATTAATAAATATACCATGATACACAAAGATGGATTCCTCAAAGAAGATGGATGTATGTTAGTTTTCCTAACATAAAGGGGAGATTATAAGCAGCTATGAAATATATAAGGAATTATCACCAGATCCTCATTCAAAAGATAATTCAAGTCAAATGTCGAAATCATCTCATATTTAAGCTACAAGTGCTCCTATTTTGCATTTTTAAAGAACAAAGTCTACGCATGCATGAAGCATGGTAGACTAATCGATTTTAAATGAAATAATCTTTGAAAAGAATAAGAGCAATTAATCATAATAAGAAGGCAGTGTGCTCTTGAAAAGCCTACGACATAATACTTGATGAAACCTTATGAGAGGTTCAGGTGCCTGAAAATAATGAAGTGATGAGATCTCAAAATGTTAGGTCTAGCTGTGAACCAATACGAAATGATATATCATCAATATCTTCGATACAATATTGGCACAATATTGTGAAAGATTACGAGGATCCGAATTCTACGTTTATTTAAGCATGCTGAAGTAGAAATATTTATCAAGTGATCTGAAAGGATGCATTTTGGTTAGCGTAAAACTTATTTGATTTGCAGTCCAATCACTTGAAGATATCACACTTGACATGTTGGATATTGTTACTTGACAAAAATTCATATGGAAATCCCTAAAGGATTCAAAATGTTTGAAGCATATAAAGTTTCTGGAAAAAATTTTATTATCCTCATGAGAGATAATTTGATGATTTGAGTATCATTGAAACTTTTGGAGAGTTTTCAAAAGAAATAGAATATTTGCTTAAATGATAAATATGCAAAATTGAATAAGGATCCATTCCGACCTCAAGAAAATAATGAGGAACTCCTTGGTTATGAAGTAGCATATGTTAGTGCAATTGATGCACTAATGTATCTTGCAAATACTACAAGGCCTGATATAGCCTTTTTTTTAGTTAATTTGTTAGCAAGTTTGCAGTCCCGATCTTATTGTTCATGTTGATGTTGGGTACTTATCTGACCTACATAAAGTTCGGTCTCAAATAGGCTATGTGTTCATATGTGGTGGTACTGCAATATCTTGGAGATATACAAAGCAATTTATGATAGTCACTTCATCGAATCATACTAAGATAATAGCTATTCATGAAGCAAGCCGAGAATGTGTATGGTTGAGGTCCATGATACATCTTATTCGAGAAAAATGTGATTTGAAATATGACAATGTACCCACAGTTTTATACATAGATAATGTAACATGCATAGCACATCTTAATAGAGGATTCATAAAAGGAGATAGAACGAAGCACACTTCATCAAAGCTTTTCTACATATATGAGCTACAAAATAATGGTAATATCAACGTACAACAGATTCGTTCAAGTGACAATGTGGTTGATTTATTCACCAAGTCTCCTCCAATTGCAACTTTTAAGAAGGTGGTGCACAAGATCGGGATGCAAAGGTTCAAGGATGTTCTCATTAGGGGGAATTAATACACGTTGCACTCTTTTTTCCTTATGAGGTTTTGTCTCACTGGGTTTTCCTTGTAAGGTTTTTAATGAGGCAGCCTATATGCGTATTGTTAGAGATGTGTACTCTTTTTCCCTCACTAGATTTTTTTTCCAATGGGTTTTTTCTAGTAAGATTTTAACGAGGCACAATATCTATCAATTAGACATTCAAGGGGAAGTGTCATAAATATATTTACATTATAGTGAATGTCTATCAAGAATCTAGATAAGATCTATCAAGATGTAGTTGATATCTATCAGGATTTAAGGTATCTGTCTTTTAGACAGAAACTAGAAGTATTTTCTCCTATTTAAGACAGAAACTGGGAGTATTTTCTCCTATAAATAGAGAAATTTTGTTCATTGTATCCTCAATCTTATGATCTCTCAGCCCTCGAGAGAAATAAAGAAGTCTCTCTCTATTTTTTCTTATTGTTCTTACTTTATATTTCATAACAATTTTAAAATTTTGTCTTGATAACAAACTGACATCACATTCAATTTTGACTTTGAACTCTTACTATTTCATAATAATAATAATCTATAAATAAATAATATAAAATATAGTTAAATTTATTTCATTTATATATTAATGAAAGATAAAAAGTTTATAATAATTAGACTAATATTAATAATAACTAAAGATAATTTGGAGTGGTGAGTTATTCATAGTTGTAGTGATAGATGGGAAAACGTGAGAATTTTTCCTTATTTTTAAAAGTGGATTAATCATATTGATTTTAAATATTTCTCTTAATATAAGATAAATATGTATTGTATTTGAAAAAATATGGATAAGGAAGAATAATATATTGATCTTCTTTTAACAAATAGATATTATATTTGAATTTGAATTTAAATGAATTTAAATTGGAATGGAGTTCTTTTTTTTTTTTTTTCAATCTCTCTTATATATCTATATAATAAGTAGTAGTAGTTGTAGAAACAATAGTACGTAGTACATATAGAAGTAGGATAATAGTATACTTTAAATATAATCACTTAAATTGATATGATATTTGAATTTCAAATTCAAATACAATTTAAGTTGAAGTGGAGTTCTAACTTCCTATCTCTCTCTATATCGTTCAATATAAAAGAAAGAAATAATAATTTTAATAATAATAATAATATCATATTAGATTTATATGTCTAATATTTTATTTTAAGGAGTCCTAATGTATATATCCTTATAAACCTTATCAATATGATTTAATCTTATCTGAAAAGTTATCAGTTAGTTTAGATATTTAAACTAATGTACTTCTCCTTCTTATTAGCAAAAATAAATTGTAGATGATTTACATTAAATTTTTAAATAAAGATTAAAATTAATAAGCAATTTAGGTTTCTCTTATTTTGTGGGAGGTTTTCATATCTATTATATTAAATATTTGCATTAATATAATGAAACATACTTATACTAATGTATGGGAAAAGAACATTTTAATTTATGTTTTTGTAACCAAAAGAAGAAGATAAAAGAGAATAAAAAGACAAAAAATGTATGAAATAAATAAACTATGATTAATAATGATAATAATAATAATAATAATAAATAATAATAATAATAATAATATATTATTAATTTTAATATTTATCTCAACTCAAATATATAAATTAAAATATAAATATGTATTATATTTGAAAAAATGAGGATAAGGAAGAATAGTAACTAATATTCTCTTAACAAATCTATAATATTTGAGTTTGAATTTAAGTGAAATTTGAATTGAAATGGAGTTCTATCACTTATCTCAATTATATATACTCTTATATTATCAGTTTTATTCATAAATCTATTTATTGCATTTTTTGTTATGTATTCTTTATTTTTAAAAATATATTTTATTTAACACTTTTCTTTTTGTGTGGAGGAGTGGTGTACATTTTCATCTTCTTCTTTATCTTTCTTTGTAACTATTCAAGGTCTATCAATTTAAATTAATATTTTAATGATTCGATTTACGAAGTAATATTATTATCACGACTCTTTTTTTTTTTTTGCATCATAATCATATAACTCCATCTTTATCTCTTTCTATTACTTTCATGTTTGTTAAAGTTTATGACAATACCTTTCTTTGAATTCACATATCAATTCTATATCAAAAGTTTTCTTGAAAATATATTACTGAATATTTACTCTTAATCTTTGTATATGAATTTGTCATCATTTTTAACGGAGTATGCTTATATGTTTAACCAAAACAAAAAAATGCTTATATATTTTGTTTCATTTCAAGGATGAACTAATCCTTTGTATCTCAAATTATTTTCGAATACATAAAAAATAAAATTTATTTGGAGTAATAACATGCTTGAACTTAGTCTAGATTTTTTTTTTTTTAGGATAATGAAGATACTAATTAATAGTTATTAGTTGACTAAAAGTATTGTGATGGAGGGAAAGGATAGAGAATTGTGGTGGTTGGGGCGAGGTAGTGGGTGGACTAGGTGGGTGGGGTGACGGAGTGATGGATGTAGGCAGATTGAGATTGAGGTTAGAAAAAAAAAATTAAAAAAATTGAAAGTTAAAAAAAAACTGGGATCAAGCCAATAGTTTCTAACAATAAAAAAAAAAAAAATTGCATTGTGTAGAGAGTCGGGGTGGGTGGTGGCATGTAAGGGGGGCTGGGGTAAAGAAAAATAATTTATTTAAAAAATAAAATAATTTTTTTGGGAGGGCTGGCTAGGGATAAGAGATGGATAAGGTAAGATTTAAATATTAAATATTTAAAAATAAAAATATATGGGAAGAGGAGTTTGGGGGGTGGGGGTGGGGGTAGGGGTAGAGGGATGGGCGTAGAAATTGGCGAAGTAGGTCATTTTGAAAGTGGTTTGAGAGAATTTAATAAATAAATACTTAAAGATATTAATAATAGAATTGAACACGAAAAAATTATAAAAAATAGAAAAATCTAAAAATTTAAAATAAAATAATAAAATTATAGGTGCTTAGGTTTTGAATTAAGAGTGCAGAAATTCAAATTTTGAAAGTTTTATAATTTGCACAATTAAATTTTTTTAGTGTTTGAAATAGAATGAAAGATAGAAATTTTTAAAATGAGCGAAGGTTGGTGTTGAAGTTAAATTGGTTGACGAAAAAAATTGAAATGTGAAATGAAAAGGAATGTAATTACATTCTTTAATTACCAAAAAAATTTAATTTAATTACATTCCTTAATTGATCAAAAACATAAAGGTAATAGTCCACAATAAAATTAACAAGTATTTAACATTTCATATTTTATTATTTTTAAAAGTTAGTTAATGAAATGTGATTAAATAAAACACTAATATTATTTATTTTCATATCAAAATCTTTAAAATATTGCAAATGTGATTAGTTATTAAGTATTTGTTGTAATTTCACTATTAGTAATTATTTTTAATTTTAATATTTCATAATTAATTTAAAGTATGTTGAAAATTGAATGATATATTATTTTAATGTGAATAAACAGACATTTTTAATGAATATTTTTACAAAATTATTTCTCCCATCGTGCGGATACCTATACTAGTATATATATAAAAGCAAAATTAAAACCAACACAAGAAGCCAAGTAAAAAGATATTAAAAAGCCACGTGGAAGTTTTTAAGACAAAATTAAAAGATATTGTAATAAAAATTTTGAATCAAAAAATTAAGTATTTGAATTTGAATTAAATTATCCTTTAAAAAAATATTTTCATTATCTGAAAAATAGAAACCATAATTTAAGAATTCTAATAGACCATTTACTATTTCAAGCTTATCTCTTTTAAAATGTAAATATTATAAAATGTATTTAAATATAATTTATTTACACATTAGGAAAGGATAAAATTAATACAAATAGTAGTACACAATTTGTAGTACTTTTAATTTGAAAACGAAAACGTACGAGTAGTTTATTAACAAGAACAACAATTAGTATTAGTAGTAGCAGCAACAACATATTATTAACTAGAACAACAATAATCATAGTAGTTTAAATAGTAATAATAATATAATAATCACAGTAGTGATAGTAATTAAAACAATTCATACAATATTTCTTATGAATATTAAATTGTGTGGTGCAATGGATAAAGTAACATTGTAAACTTTCAAATATTTATCTCATTCAAATATGAATTATAAGATAAATATGTATTGCTTTAAAAAAAGTATGGATAAGAAAGAGTAACAACCTAATCTTTGTTATGAAAAATAAAGTAGAGAAGAACAAGAGGAGAGAGAGGAGAGAGGAGAGAGGAGAGAGTAATTCTTATTTCTTTTGAAGAGTTCTATTGTGGTCTTTTACAATGAAGAAAATCCTTTTATTTATAGAAAAATTACTTCTAGTTCCCCTCTAAAAGATAAACATTTCATATCTTGATAGATATTAAATAAATTTTGATAGATCTTATCTATATTCTTGATAGACATTCACTGTAATGTAAATACATTTATAACATTCCGATCCTGTACACCATCTTCTTAAAAGTTGCAGTTGGAAGACACTTGGTGAATAAATCAGCCATATTATCACCCAAACGAATCTGTTGCACGTTAATATCGCTATTTTTTTGTAGCTCATGTGTATAGAAAAGTTTTGGCAAAATGTGCTTCATTCTATCTCCTTTTATGAATCCTTTCTTGAGTTTTGTTATGCATATAGCATTATTTTCATGCAAAATCATAGGTACTTTGTCATACTTCAAATCACATTTTTCTCAAATGAGATGTATCATAGACCTCAACCACACACATTCTCGACTTGCTTCATAAATAGCTATTATCTCAGCATGATTCGATGAGGTGTCTACGATAGACTTCTTTGTAGATCTCCAAGATATGATAGTACCCCCATATATGAACACATAGCTTGTTTAAGACCAAACTTTAAGCGGGGCAGATAAATACCCAGCATCAGCATAATTAACAAGATTGGGACTACAATCTTAAGAATAAAATAAGCTCATGTATTTGATCTCATTTCGATATGTCCTAATAGAAGTAGAACTGTACCTTACTAACAAATTGATCGAAAAGGCTATATCAGGCCTTGTAGTATTTGCAAAATACATTAGCACACCAACTGCACTAAAATATGATACTTCAGAAACAATACAATTCGATATATTTCTCATTTCAGCAAATAATTTATTGCTTTTGAAAATACTCCAAGAGTTTCAATGATTTTCACGTTATAAATTTATGTAATATAAGGATTATAAATAAGTTTCTCAGAAATTTTTACATGCTTCAAACATTTTGAACTTCAAACATTTTGAATTCTTAAAAAAGTTTTCGTATTAATTTTTTCATGTGACAATATTCAACATTTAATGTATGGCATCTTCAAGTATCTGGATTGCAAATCAAATAAGTTTTATGCTTACCAAGATACATCCTTTCACGTCACTTGATAAATATTTCTACGTCATCATGCTTAAATAAACTTAGAATTCAAATCCTCATAATTTTTTATAATATTGTGCTAATATTGTATTAAAAATATTATTAATGATATATCATTTTGTATCGGTTCACAATGTGTCATAACATTTTGAGATCTCATCACTTCATTATTTTCAGGTACCTGGACCTCTTATAAGGTTTCATGAAGTGCTATGTCATAGGCTCTTCAAGAGCGCATTGCCTTCTTATTATGATCACTTGCTCCTTATCTTTTTAAGGATTATTTAATTTATAACTGATTGGTCTACCACGTTTCACACATGCATAGATTTTTTCCTTTAGGCGCACAAAATAGGAGCACTTGCAGCTTAAATATTAGGTGTTTTCGACATTTGATTTGAATTATTTTTTGAATGAGGATTTAATGATAATTCCTAACATATTTCATAGTTGCTTATAATCTCCCTCTTATGTTAGGAAAACTAACATACATCCTCCATTTTCTTTGAGGAATCCATCTTTATGCATTATGGTATATTCATTAATCGTATACCTCACATCAAAACTATTAGATGGACAACGTGTGGTTCCTGACTCATAATCAACTTTGAGGGGGAATTAATCATAATTTATTGGTTTGATAAATACAAGTACTTTTGTATATAATATTTCAAACCAACACATAAAGCTTTTGTTCGCATTAGAAATGAGTCAGCTATTTATCGAAGGCATTTCATGCCAAATTGACATTATTAAGATGAATTATCCTGATTACGTAATCTGAAAATTATGCTATTAACTCAATTTTACTGAGCAACAACTTTATGAATGTCAAGCTGCAGGTTGACAATAAACGTACAAGTTATCACCTTATATCGATGCATCTTAATATATCACATGACTGGTGAATGAGCCCATATTCACCTTTTATACTTTTCGGATTTTAAGGGATCAAATCTCAATATTAGTTGCTCCAACCAACTTATCATGAGAACAAACAGTATAAATAATTCTTGAAGAATATTCTTATTCTTTAATACATGTCTAATACTCAATATGAACATTTTCGAAATGTCGCAATCGTTCATGTCAACGTATGAACTTATATAATAGTAACCTCCAAGTTTAACATAACATGGGCCTTTGCTTTAGATCCTCATTCAGATTTACAATGACATGAATAGATTTCAGATTTACTACTTTAAAAGTAGATTTAAAAATAACTCTTCTCAATTATTATACATCTTTCGAAGGTGAGTTGTGATACCATTACAATTAAGCGCACATTTACATTGATAGGCTCTACTGAATATTATCACATTCACCCCAAGAAATGAATTTGTACTTGTAACAATTAAAATTCTTATTCCTTGGAAATAAAATATAATTGTGTCTTAAGCCTATCAAATTTTGATAGTTTATAACCTCTTTCATGATATTGCTACTTCAGGAGAAAATTGAGGCATACATATAATATAGAGAATTTTTCTCTAACATATCTTATAATCATAAAAAGTGTATGTAAATATTATCACTTTTGATGATTATTTGAAACACCCTGGGTTCTAGAACCTTAGAAAATTTCCTGGGTTTTAAACTCACTAGATACTATACGACATATGGTACCAGTTGTATGATAGGGTATGATTGATATGCTTTGGTCGTATGCTAACCAGTGTTGGTTGGTGGGTTGGATTGGTTTATGAAATGGGTATGACTTGGGTTAGTATGAGTCGTATGCTGATTGACGGGTCGTATGGTTGGGTTTTCCTTTACTTAGTTTGAGACTTGGTAAAGTAACTTGGATCTGAGTACGAGTGACTCACCATGGATCGTGAGATAGGGTACGAGTTGTATTGTCCAACTCGTATGTTGGACAGTGTCAACTCCTCTTGGTTCTGTTATGGGTACATGTTAAGGGTACTAGTCATATCCTTGGATATGGTTTGGCTTGCATGGTCATATGTTGATCAGTGTGGGGGTCTAAGGGAGGTATAGGGTATGAGTGGCGGGTACCACTCGTATTGAAAGGTATGACTGATATGGTGGAGTCGTACCACCCGCGAGGATTTTATACAGTTAAGTTGGGAGTAATCTGGACATTTTCCCTCTTAACCTATTATGACCCCATGACTTATATCACACTTGGGACATCATTTATCCTATTATTCTAATCTTAAACACTTAGAAACACTCTTTAATTCTCTTTAAAGTTCTTGGATAAAGGAAGGCTAGGGTTTCATCTAGAGGATCCATTTGGGGCTTGTATTGGTGATTTCTCTCCAATATCTTCGAAATCTAAGGTAAGACACTTCTCACTCATTGTTAGTTCCAACTAAAGGCATATTTTATGAATTATTTTCATGGCATAATTATTGTATGGCTTTGGATTTTCAAATATATATTGGAGGTTTTAATTATAAATGCTTGGTTATAGTTTTCTCATGTTTTAATTATGGATTTTCATGTTTTAATGGTGGTTTGGATAATTGGTTGCATGAAAATGGTTAAATGGTATTTGGTTTTGTCATTGAAAATACTATACCCTCAATGTCTTTTATAAAATGCCTATGTGAATGTTTTTACTATATTATTGAACTTTTAATGGAACTATTGCCTGGTATAACTTGGTAATGGAACCCTAAATGGTATAAATGGTTTAAATAGTTTGGAATGGATAAATGGTAAGGTTTGGTAGTTATGGTTAATTAAACTTTCTTGTGGGGTATAAGGAAATCTCCCAAGTAAACACGTTAATGAACAACTTATGGGGTACACAGGATTCCCCCAAGTTAACTTAATAATGTAATCTATGGGCACATAGGAATCCCTTTATATAAAAAGGTTGTCTAAGAACATTGCTTACAAGATATAGCTGGTATGACGATACCACTACTCATAGCCTTGGTTAATAATAATGGTATAGTGATTTGGTTGGATAGTAACGATTTTAGTTGGGCAATAATGGCGGGGGTGTGATAGCTAACCGTGAAGGTGCGAGTCTAATGGACGGGCACTGAAAACTAATGTTTGCCGACATGAGGGTTAGTCATAGCTACCATATATGATATTATAAGGTACATGAGAATCCTCTAAGTACACTGTACACAGGTATCATGGAGAGCAAAAGATACTCGGAAATCCCCTGCTCTTATGGTATCTCCGGTTCGTGTGGTTGTACGCACCAGGACCCGTTCAGGGGGTTACACTGGACCTATATATCCCGTGGGTGGTTCTAAGTTGGTTAAGCTACACATACTCAGGTTAATGATTTTAAAGACATGCTAAATCCAGTTTTCTTTCTCGATATGGTTGCATATATATGTGTATGTATGGTTGTGTGCATATGGTTGGTTTACTTGGTTTTACTGGATGACATTACTTTATCCTTATCCTGAGTACTTGCTAGCGTTCATCCGCTAACCCATCTTTGGGCGGCTATATCTCCACGCAGTGCAGGAATCAACCATTCTACTCCTCTACATAGTGATCGAATTTCGGAATCAGCTCGGTTGGATTGAAGTGGTGAGCTTCCGTACTCCGGAAAGCTCCACTTCATATCATGGACATTAATACATACTTTGGATATTTTATGGATATTGGTTTTGGCTATGGATTGGGGCATATCCCAACCGGATATTACTTTTCTTTTGGTTAGAGATTTTGTGGAACTACTATGGCTTGAAATGGGCGGGATCAGTAGTGGTATCAGCCTTAATATTGGCATTGGTATTGGGGATAATACCGTTAAGTAAAATTTATGATTGTTCCATCCTCTTATGTTATGTTATGGACGGGAACTTGGTTATTATTTCGGTTTTGGTTTATAGTCTTGGTTTGGTAATTGGTTATTGGTTGGGTTTGGACGGTTTGACTCGTTTGGGTCGGTCACGGTCATAGACCTATCCCAGAGTCTGTAAATTATATAAAATACGCTATCTTGTTATATGTTCGGAATTCATCTGACTTAGGGTGTGCATTTGGATGGTTGGGTTGAGTAACGGGGGTGGTTCCGGTCCTAGTTGGACTTGGGATGCCCATTACAACAAGGTTTCGGATCGGGTCGGGTCATTATTATTATATTATCCCTCCATGCTTATATTCGTACGTTTAATCACTTGTCTTTTTCAGGTGTATTAAGCATTGACACCACATTCACTTCAGGAAATAGAGCATATTCAATGAGACAAATTTCATGTCTTTTCACCAAAAACACATTATTTTGCCTTAGTCATCATAATATCATTAATATGGTGCATTGAGACGCAAACTCAATGTCTTATCCATATAAAGGCGTCTTAGACTATAAATTAATGGGACTTAAACCCAACATTTATCATCATGCTGCATTGGGGCTCTGGCACGATGTCTTACCCTTTTAGTGCAATGAGATTTGAATCCACTGTCTTACCTTTGATTCGTTCAAAAGAAAATCACTTTTCAATTATAAAAAATCCAGCATCATATCTGCCACCTATAATTGATCATATAATTTTTTAAATTAAAAGCATCTCAAATAAGTTGCTGATGAGAATATATTTTTCATCATGTGACATGTGTTAAAGTATTATTTAAAGGAGAATAGGGGTGAAATATTTTCTTTACTGATTTTGGCTCCCTCCCTAATATGTAATAATCTCTTCTTTATCGCCGATCTTCACCTGTAACTTAAGCAAACCAATTAATTAGATGAATATTTATTATTAAAGAAAAACATACCTCGTGGTTCCAGTATCTAACAATTGCCTTAACAACAATCATTGTTAGTTGAATCCAAGAAATTTTGATGACTAGCGCAATCATATGGTTCCGAGAAAAATCATAAGAAAAGCACCAACAAGAAAACTTTATTCAACTAGAAGGTGATGAGATTTAGAGTCTCGTGCTGATAGCGTATAGAGCTGTCAATACGGGTCAGCCCAATCTATTCGGACTAGCTCACACGGGCTTTGAGTTTGACGGATCAAGCCGGGCTGGTCCATCAAAATGTTGGGCCACAAAACACCAAACCCACATCATTACTCTGTGGGCTGCAGGCCTCACGGGCCAGCCCACTTTTAAAAAAATAATATTTTATAATTTAATTTTAGAATATTAATAAACATAAATATTACCAAATAATATTACATAGTGTTAATACTTGTTAATCAAGTCTCAAACACCCTAAAAAATACTCCTAATAGTGAAATTAAATAGTTTTTGACATGATATTCTTTGAACCAAATAAAAATATTAATAAGCAATCTAAATAGTTGCTTGTATTTGACTTACGGGCCGACCCACGGGTTAGCCCAACCCACATTGCTCAAGTCCCACAGACCGCGGGCTTATATGGGCCGGGCTAAAAAGCCTTGTTCTTAAATGGGCTGCAGAAATTGAAGCCCAACTTCATCAAATTATAGGTTGGGTCGGGTCGGGTCGGGTCGGCCCTACGGGCCTGACCCATATTGATGGCTCTAATAGCGTATTATGAAAAATAAAGTAGAAAAGAACAGAGTAGAGAGAGAAGAGAGAGTAATTCTTATTTTTCTTAAAGAGTTCTATTAGGGTATGAAGAAAATCTTTCTATTTATAGGAAAAATTACTCCTAGTTTCTCTCTAAAAGATAGATATTTCATATCAGATGTCAAATAGATCTTATCTATATTCTTGATAGACATTCAATATAATGTCAATACATTTATAACAATCTTTTTATAATAACTGATATGATATTTAAATTTGAATTCAAAGGAATTTGAGATGGAATGAAGTTTTATCTTCTTAACATCTCTTATATATACTCATACAATAATAGGTAATGTTAAGCTTCTTTCTCTTCTTTTATTATTGACCATTAGCTTTATTTACTGCAGTTTCATGTTTTTCATTGTTTAATTTATTTTTTTTAGTTTTAACATTTTTATTTTTATATGTAGATTAGTGATAACGTATTGCGGGCTATTTTTTCTACTATATCCATCTCGGAATTAAAGTAAGTAAATATTTATTTTGATATTGAATTTCAATTTTAGATATAGTCGAATTGGAATAAAGTTCTTTCTTAACCTCTCTTATATATATTCCTATATTGATATATAATTTTAAGTTTTCCACCCACCCACTCCCACCCACTCCTTTTTTTGTTATTGATCGTTATATTCTTCATATTATTCACTTTTTAAATTTTTTTGTTTGCTTAACTTTTTACTATTATTATCGAAAACAACCTTTCTACTTCTTTGGAGGTAATGGTATGGATTGCGTACATTTTACACACACACCCCTTCAGACCCCACTTTGTGAAAATACACTGGGTTTGTTGTTGTTTTTTACTATTATATTTAACAAGTTAATTTTTATCTACAATATCCAAGTCTAGATTCAAGTAAATGATATTTTTTAATCTAATTTTATTCGTTTGATTTTTGCTAAATATAAATAAATTTAAATACATAAAAAAGATCAATTTTTATTGATAATTTTTGTCATGTTGACGTTTATTGAGAAATTAAGCTTTTTTTCTTCTATAATTTGATGCAAATTTAATATTTTTAATTAAAATTAATAATTTAGAATTGAATATTTTTTTTAAAAGTTAGTAAATATATCCACTAGGTAAGAAAATATGCCTAATTGATACAAAGAATAAGAATTTTTAAACTAAAAATTCATAAAAGAGAAGAATCATTAAAAAATAAACATGCTAACATATAAGTTGAATTAACTGGTGGTGGTGGGGCAGAGGTGGAGGAGGAGGGTGGGTGTGTCATTTGGAGGAGGAGGGTGAATTTTAGAGATCTTAATTAAATTAATTTAGAAAATATAGCAAAAAGTATAAATAAAATAATTAAAATATATTAATATAAAATCAAATAATGAAAAATTGCAAATAGTAGAACGGACTTTAAAATTTTTAAATAAAATAACAAATCGTATGTGCTTAATTTTTGAATTGAGAGTGATGAAATTTAAAATATGAAATTAGAAGTTTTGATAAATGTCACAATTAAATACTTAAGTGTTTGAATTGGAATTCGAAATTAAACCTTTTAAGAAGAGTGTAGTTAGTTGTTGAGGTTCAATTGATAGGAGGAAAAAAAAATTGAAATGGAAGGAAAATATTGTAATTACATGTTTTAATTGATTAATATAAAGGTAAACGTCCACTGACAAAATTAATAATTATTTAATATTTTTAAAAATCAACCAATGAAATATAATTAGAGAAAATATTAATACTATTTTTTTATATCAAAACATCTAAAATAATTATAAATTAATTAATTTTATGATTTCAAAATGAATAAACTAATATTTTTTAAAAAACGTTTCGCTCATCACGCAGGTACCTATACTAGTATATATTAATTACAAAATCCATTTTTTTTATAATGTAATTACAATGTGAAGGGGAGCCTTGGAGTAACCAGTAAAGTTGTTAACATGTGATTGGGAGGTCGTGGTTTCAAACCTTAGCAACAATTCCTTGCGGAAATGTAAGGTGAGACCACGTATAATAGATTCTTGTGATTAATCATTCCCCAAACCCTGCGCTTAACTAAAATTTAGTGCATCAGACTGTCCTTTTCTTTTTAATAAAATTACAATGTAATTTCATATGCCAAAACAAAGGCTCTTATAAGCCACGAGTCCCCAAGAACCAAAATCAATCCAAGATATATAAGTTGGTACAATACTGATAAACATTGTTGGTTTTTACACTTTTTACAAACACAAAGCCCACGCACATTGGAATTGAATTGAAAGTTTCTAGGTTCATTGGAATTGATTTCAAAAATATTCCACCATGGAAAATTGAATAGGCAATGGATATCAAGAAGAAAATTGTAACGACTCGAATTTTGATGAATGATGTGAAATATGTATTTTTGTATGATTTGATCATTTTATTCCTCTTCGTGATTGATTTGTGGTATTTTTGAGGTGTGACAATGATTGACACAGTTCACAATGCATTTCATTGTGATTTATGTAAAGTTATGGTTTTTTGTGGCTTGAAAAACCTTATTGTTGACTTCGATCAATATTTATTGATCTGTGTATTGGATGACAAAACAGTCTATTCCAGCAGATTCCAAGTCGATTTTAGGTTGGTAACATGGTTGATGTGGTTTTATTGCTTTTAAATCTCATTTCGACCCTCAGTTCGAAAAATTGTGAAATTGAGTTTCGGGATCAACTTTGTGAAAACGATATTTTTTTCAAAAACTTAATATCGCCATTGAGTCTGGAGCATCGAATTTGATAGGATAGCATATTTCATTTGCGTTCACGGGATTCAGGATGAATCCCGAGGGGTCTGCGAAGACTTGGATCCTATATATACCCATGTTTTGCCTTTTCCCTTCATTTTTGAGACTTGGAGATTAGGGTTTCATATTTAGCAATTTATTCCATTTCTAAGCTTGGGTAAGCTTCTAAACACCTATTTCAACAATTTTACTTTAATTTTATCATCTAATTCTTCTTTTAACGCAGATTAAAGTGGAAGGCGCTAGCTATACATATCCATCAAAATGTTATCGGTAATTTAAGTTTCAACAAATTTTGTCAGTCGTAACCTCTTGTCATTTTGATTATTTTATCCACAAATTTTATTTTTCAAAATAGTTGTACTCATTGAGAAAATAACGGAGAAGCTTCAACTCAGGAGACGATAGTTCTCGCCTCTCTTGACCCTTCCTTTTTCTGAAGTGCCTGAGTGGTCTGCTCAACAAATGTATAAAGTGGATCACTGTTTGACCGATCCACTTCTTCCCACATTCGGGTATTGTAAGTCTTCCCAGATTAAGATTGGATCCGCGCATCGCTCTGATACTATTTGTAGTTTTTTAGCAGTGTTGAACCTCAGAGATATGGAACATCTGATTGCCAATCATTCAATCTTCGCATCTTGTTGTTGTTCCTATCTGAATTCTCAGTTGTACGTTCTTGATCAAGCCTTGGAAACAGAAGGTCACTGGTTCAAGCCTTGGAAACAACTGTTTACAGAAATGTAAGGTGAGGCTGCATACGATAGATCCTTGTGGTCGAACCCTTTCCTGAACCACCCTGTGCATAGCCTGAACTTAGTGCACCGGGCTGGCTTTTTTTAAAAAAAAAATTTTGATCAAGCATATTCGTCGGTGTCAACGAGCTCAGTAATTTCTCGAATTACACTCCAGCAATTCAAAAGTTCCTCCTGCATAAATAGTCGTCCATCCAAAACAATAGTGAATCATATATATAATACACATATAATTTATTGACTAGAGACTACTAATATCTGTGATCAGATATATAAAAGGATGTTCAACCAACCACCTTCACACCGGCCGAAAAATAGTCTAAACACTATTTTTTTTATATCATATTTATTTCTTTTTTTCTGTTTTCAGTCAATTAATCATGTCTCTCTGAGAATGAAACTATTTTTTTTTTTAAATTTATTGATCCATGTGAAAGTAGAAACTTTAAAATTACTGTGTCAAGTACACATGTTTACATGGTCATACTCCTTATTACACATCTTTGTCACAATTTTCACATAATAAACAATTTGTTTTAAGAGTTAATTAACTTAGATCAATTATTGTGTTAAAGTATACTAAAATAATCAGTATAAATAATTTTTGCACTATTAAGTTATCTTTATATGTTATAGCACGTAACATATTTTACTTTTAAGATTTTAAATCCTACATTCTAAGAATGTCTTGTAGATATATCTTTTAATTGACCCGATAATAAAAAAAATTATTTATACTAATAATGTACAGAACTTAAATTCTATTTTCTTTTTTTCATTTTCCTTTCCTAGTTTAAAGCTAAAAAAAAAAAAAAAAAAAAGAACCGGTACGATATTTAATTTCCTTCTTATTTTCTTATTTATGTTATATTCACCTTTATTTTTGAAACTTGTTAATATCTTTTTTCAAAAAAAAAAATTATGTGGTGGTGTTGAATTGGACATGAAATTTAAGAATAAAAAGAAGATTTTGAAATTTATAGTATAAAATAAATTATTCTAGACTATTTTAACCTTAAGCCGAAGGTCTGTTGAAAATAGATTTTCTACCTCTGAGGTAGAAATAAGGCCTGCATACTTTTTTTACTCTTATACTGAGGTTATTTTTATCGTTGATGGTCCGAAACTAAACGATAAATATTTATATAAGGAAAACAAATTCTTATATATCAAAGGAGATTCAACTGTTTACGCACAACAAAAATAATTATCTTAATTATACATTATAATTTTCCAGCGAATGAGTTTCAGTTAAATCCCTAGCTACAAGCTAGCTCCGCAGATAATCACAACACCCCTTAAACGTAAAATATCGAAATAAATCTAGGCTTCTTAAAATATTATTCTTAAAAATTAACAAAAATGAATGGATAATGTGTAAAATCTCCTAGTTTTTAGGGTTATATTATTGAAAAAATTACATAAATTCACACCTTAATTTATTATTATTATCTAAAACTTCAACCCCTTAAAATAATTACAAAATTTCGAATTTCACTTAGGTAGCGATACATCACTTAAGGTCGCAATACATCATGGGACCAGCTAAATAATATATCGCGACCATCATTGGACCGGCTAAGTAATATATCGCGATACTAAGTAATGTATCACGCCCATCTCTGGATCGGCTAAGTAATGTATCGCGACCCTAAATAATGTATCTCGATCCTAAGTAATGTATTGCGCCCATCATTGGACCGGCTAAGTAATGTATCACAATTTAAACAATGTATCGTGACACAAAATTTCGGATTTTATGTAATTTTGAAAAGAATGGAGATAAATGCATAATTAGGTGCTAAACAATTGGGATTTATGAAAAAATTTATATTATTTAACCACCATAAACACACAAAAATGAATATTCTTAATGCTTTTTTAAGAATCATCAAATGTTTTTTTGACAGTTAGAAGTAAATGGTAAGTAGTAATTTTGAAACAAGTCCACTAAATAATGACTTATTTTCCATTTCATATATATATATATATTATGATCTTAATTTATAAAAAAAATCATGCAAACTTTTTCAAGAAAAAGTTTAATTCTTTGCTTGCCTTCATGGCAAAAAAATGTACAATTTATCTTCCTTCCTTTGCACTCAAAATCCTTAATGCAAAATAAAATAAAATGCATCATTATATATATTATATACATAAGAGATAATTAATCTCATTCATCATCCTTAAATTGTTTTTATAATTTTGAGAAATTAAATCAATCCTTTGGTTTATTCATTTGATCGTAAACTAAGGTCACTTTTTATTCTGTATTGTTTTCTTTGTTGATGGTAGTTTTTATGAAACTATATAGTTTTTTCGATTCTGCTTTTTTACATTTTCGTCCTTTCTTTAAGGTATGCAAAACCAGAATCACTTTTGATTTTGCAATATTTTCTCTATCAGATATAGGTCACATCATGACACGAACTTTTGCTCGAGGAACTATATATTTCTTTTCTATTCGAGATTAATTTTTTTTAATTTATTTTTACATTTTCGTTTATTCTTATAAAGGTATGCAGAACTAGGATCGCTTTTAATTCTGCAACATTTTCTTCATTAATTATAGGATTATTAATCATGACATAATTTTTGCTCATAGAGTTATATATATTTTATATTTTTCATCTAAAATTAATTTCCTTTTTTTTTTTTTCAGTTTTTACATTTTCTTCCCTCCTAATGATAATTCAAACAAGTAGAAAATAAAACCAATTTTTTAATATAGAATTAAAGAATGTATATTTCTAGAATATTGGGATATCAAAAGGTATATCAAAAGCCATTTCAATTACTTTTAAGAAATTGGCATAAAGAAAGTTTAAATTTAATTCCAGTATCATGGGAAAAACCAAAAATAGGATGGACAAAATTAAATTTTGATGGATCATGTAAATGTAAAACAGGAAAATCAAGCATTGGAGGTATTTTTCGGAACCACGATGCGGAATTTTTATTAGGGTATGCTGAATCGATCGGAAAATCAAATAGCACTATCGCTGAACTGGCAGCTTTAACCAGAGGTCTCGAGTATGTACTCGAAAATGGTTGGGAAGAAGTGTGGCTTGAAGGTGATTCTAAGTCATTAGTTGAAATTATTGTACAAAAAAAAATTGTTAGGTGTGTTGAAGTGCAAGAAGAAATTAATCATATAAATTTACTTATTCCTAAAATTAAAAGTTGTATCGTAACGCACGTTTTTCGAGAAGGAAATCGAGCTGCGGACAAGCTGGCTCAATTGGGACATCATATGAAAAAACCTCAAATTTGGAGAAATGTTCCTCCTAAACAAGTTCTTCGTATCGTAAATGAAGACGCTGAGGGTAAGAAGTTTTTTCGTAAAAGATAAGTGCTTGAAATATTCAAGTTCACACGAAGACAGATATTGTATCGTTGCTCCAAGATTCCCTTCAAGATAGATATTTTGTAAAAAAGAATATAGAAGGAAAATATTTCATTTTATAGTAAGATTTTTCCACATATATTTGGAATAGGGTTAGATAGGAACTAATTTATTAATTGTTTATATTGTATTTATTGTTCATAATTGTTGTAATCACAAGTGTGTTTTTTAAAGAACCTTTATATATTGGTTTATCTAATATGCATTACAAAAACATTAGCACAACACAGTTTGAAGTTAAATTACACAAAATTCTAACATTTTGCTTAGTTACTGAAACTTTTAATTTTTGGTCTGTCGAAATACATAATTAGCTCCCAGTACATCCGATGAAGATACATAAGTTGAGATTTTTGTAAATTATTTTATAAGAGACATTGTATATATAGCGATAAGAGTTATTGAGTTATATATAAACATCAAATGCAGATAAGTTAATATTGCATATTTAGCTTCTTATGACCTAGAAATCCGTGTAGTGACCTACGGGGCAAGGGACAGTCTCAAATAGATAGGGTTTTAGGGGCATATAAGCCTTCCCAAAGGTAACAGACACAAGAAACAGTAACAGACAAATAATACATTCCGAAAACAAGAAACATTTAACAGCCAAATAATACGATAACAGAAGCACAACAAAA
This sequence comes from Capsicum pubescens, assembly GCA_030864215.1. Taxonomy (NCBI): domain Eukaryota; kingdom Viridiplantae; phylum Streptophyta; class Magnoliopsida; order Solanales; family Solanaceae; genus Capsicum; species Capsicum pubescens. Next base: position 259,826,876 of record CM061541.1, read on the forward strand.
CTAACACAACATTCCGAAAACAAGAAACAGTAACAGCCAAATAATACGACAACAGAAGCACAACAAAACTAACACAACATTCCGAAAACAAGAAACTGTAACAGACGAATAAGACGATAACAGAAGCACAAGAAACTAACACAACATTCCGAAAACAAGGAACAGTAACAGCCAAATAATACGATAACAGAAGCACAAGAAACTAACACAACATTCCGAAAACAAGAAACAGTAACAGAAAAATAATACGATAACAGAAGCACAACAAAACTAACACAACATTCCGAAAAGAAGAAACAGTAACAGACGAATAAGACGATAACAAAAGCACAAGAAACTAACCCAACATTCTGAAAACAAGAAACAGTAACAGACAAATAATCCGAAAACAGAAGCACAAGAAACTAACACAACATTCCGAAAACAAGAAACAGTAATAAACAAATAATCCGAAAACAGAAGCACAAAAACTAACACAACATTCCGAAAACAAGAAATAGTAATAGACAAATAATCCGAAAACAGAAGAACAAGAAACTAACACAACATTCCGAAAACAAGAAACATTAACAGACAACATCCCGAAAACAAGAAACAGTAACAGACAAATAATACATTCCGAAAACAAGAAACATTTAACAGCCAAATAATACGATAACAGAAGCACAACAAAACTAACACAACATTCCGAAAACAAGAAACAGTAACAGTCGAATAATACGATAACAGAAGCACAAGAAACTAACACAACATTCCGAAAACAAGAAACAGTAACAGCCAAGTATTACGATAAAAGAAGCACAAGAAACTAACATAACATTCCGAAAACAAGAAACAATAACAGTCAAATAATACGATAACAGAAGCACAAGAAACTAACACAACATTCCGCAAACAAGAAACAGTAACAGTCAAATAATACGATAACAGAAGCACAAGAAACTAACATAACATTCCAAAAACAAGAAACAGTAACAACCAAATAATACGATAACAGAAGCACAAGAAACTAACACAACATTCCGAAAACAAGAAACAGTAACAGCCAAATAATACGATAACAGAAGTACAAGAAACAATGCAAACAACACGTAGTAATAGAAAAATTTTAGTAAAAAAGGGATGACAAATATGCTGCCTATATATATAAGTTTTGTTCTTTCAACAGCTTAACAATAGCAACCAACAATAACAGCTTCACACAAAATTGTTCTTTCCCTTCTAATATAGAAAAATAAAGCACAACAAAAACTGGAAAAATTACATACATTGAGAGGAAAACTGTAGAGATGAGAACAAAACTCTAATGTCTTTGTCTATCTTTTCCCTTCAAAAAAACTAAAACAAAAAAAGAAAAATCAATGAATTAACTTATGAAGTTATTACACTTCCTTTTGCAATTGTTGCCGCGAGTGTCAAACTCCGGAGGTCAGTATTATTCATGATCGATATATATATATATATATAAAGATGTTTCCCTAACAAAATCTTCCGAGGCGGATATGTGGCTAGCTAAATGGTTAAAATGTAAAACTAGACATGATTTTGGTCTGTTGGGGCTAAAATATACATTTGTGTGTTGTATATCAGGATTCATGAGACGATTCGTTTGCAGTAACATGAAGGAAGTCTCATGGAGCCATGACCTGTTCAATTGTGTAGGAAAGATCTTTTGCCCAGTCGGCTTTGAGAAGCAACGTCTGTAGTGTGCGCATTATATTATAATCAGGATCAAGTTTCCGTTGCCAGCCCTGCGAACAAGATAAAACAAGGTCACGAATAGTACGGAAGCGATACCACTCATTAGGGGTCTTAGGTAGAGGTGACGAAGGATCATGTACTCCCTCTGCTCTAATTTGTTTGTCTGGTTTTGACTTGATACGGAGTTTAAGTAAAGAGGACTTTTGAGTCTTGTGGTCGTAAACTAAAATATGTTGAATGTACTAAAATGCTCTTCAATCTTGTGGTCTTAAGCATGTCGGGTGGAAAGTTAAAGAGTTGCCAAGAAAGGAAAGAGGCATTTTTTTTTAAACGGACTAAGAAGGAAATAAGACAAACAAATTGAAACTGATTCGGGAAGAAACTACCTCCAGGACTAAAGTTGTAACCATCGCGGTGCACACGTTGCCATCAATGTTCACTCTGTGACGCCTAACTTGTTCAAGTAGTTGTGTCATGCAGTCTGCAGGATGGACTAAGTCTCCTTCCGGTGTCCCCCAAAAATCAAATGACTCTTTCACTTCCTGTTTAATAAGACGACGAAGACTAAATATTGTCAGGAACAAAGAGGAGGAAAGGAATTGTTGATATTACAAATGTTTTACGATAAAAAGAACTTGGCACAAATCCTAAGCAAAACAGATGTATTGGCAGTGGTTATAAGGCATTGAAAGTGGAGAGTCTGCACAACTTAGATTATAAAAAGGCCATCCAGTCAAAAGGCATTTCTCGGTCCAAAAAAAGGGTGTCATTATACAGTAGATCGATCAATAATATTCCAAAAGACTACTCCCTCCATAAATATTTTTAAGAAAAAAGACACATACTCAATCATATATTTCTACGACTAGGATATGAGAACCTAAAAACATGATGCTGAAGGTTCATTCACAACAACATACCCAGTGTAATTCCACAAGTGGGATCTGAAGATTCTTTACATATATCTCGGAACTATGAGAATGGATGGTTGAAGAGACACGGAGCCTAATATCTGGGGACACAGTGCCCCCAAACCATTAGACTTTCATGTAGGGGGAAAGTGGTTGTACTATTAAATATCCAAATCCAATTCCAGTAATGAGTAGGATTCATTGGCTGCTAGACACAGCCAATAAGACAAAAGTACTATGAATGGGTCGTGACTTTTCAACCTCTTCAGGAAAGGGCCTTGCACATTGGAACACCGTCCTGCCCACAGGAGCGAAGGATCGTCTCTTTCGTCTATGAACATTACGAATAAAAGAGTCGGCTAAAATATTCAAAATTTTCTACGGAAGGAGGATGTAAAGAGTTTTTGACAATACGAAATGATCTGGAGCTACTGAAGGTCCATAAATCTTTTCTTGAACTTTGGACCCGATCCCCCTGTACACTCCACTCCCCCACTGCAAAATGAAAAAAAGGCTCAAAAAGACCAGATACAAAGTTTCACCATGATAACCTATTTCGTTTGTGTATCAACTTCACTTCTACAATTTCCTCAATGACGTAGGAAGTTTTTCAAAAAAATAAATGACTTTCTTAAGTAGCATTTTGAAAGTCACAAGGATGTTATAACAAGCCATGTTTTTTTTCGAAACTTACAGCACCGGGTGGAAGAACTGATAAAGTCATCATTATCTCTGTGCATCATGATTTTCCATATATGGTGCTAGGTTTGCTCTTCCTCTGACACCAATGTCGAGGAAAGGACTAAATAATAGCAAGTCGTAAACATGAGTAGATGAGGATATCATGATGGAGGAGAAATCAATATCAAGGTTCTGGCATGACACCTCTTAGTTTTGCTTATCCCTTACTTTTTTCTTTTAATTAGTTTCGCATGATCTTGCTTTATCAAAAAAAAAAAAAAAGTAGTTTAACATGCTCTTCTATCAAGAGTAAACATTCAGGACGATTCACTAATGCTGATACCCAAAAGGCACATTGATGAACTTCCTAAAAGAGAGAACAATATAGAGAACAGGGAAATCATGTTACCACGCCCGTATATTGGAGATTCAGCAAAAACAAAGTCACTCTGAAAATAGAAACAAGCATATACAATTCTAATTCGAGTCTTTGAGAATCGCCTTGAAATGGAAAAGAAATTCTGAATGAATAAATAGTTCACCTTAATGAAGGCATCTGGATTAGGGCAATTCTGCTTCTTTGATAGATTTAAGGTACACCGAGCTGCAGTGGAACCATCTCGACGAGCAACAGCCTTAAAGAATTCAAGCAAATTCAACTTATCGTTCTGCGAAAGTTCAGCAGTCATGCCTACATCAAGAAAAATCACATGGGGCTTTGACTTGAATATACGTTTCTGAGAGGACTTCTGCTGTGATACACGGACAAGAATATTTCCTGGATGCATGTCTGCATGCATGAAGTTGTCAACCTGAAAGAAAGAAGTGTACCTTAGGTCCAATAGAATATCTCTCGCACACACAAACAGACACATCCCCCAGATTTTCATCTATTATGTCGGTTTTACATCTAAACTTTCACATAATATACGAAATAGCATGAAAAGAACCACGTGCAAAGCAACAAAATAGCAAAGAACTCGGCGCTCTGCCGACTCTCAATAATAAATAGGTTGCCACTTGCGCCAGTGTACAAGCTACGGCCTATATCTTAAAGTGATAGGGTGAAGCCGGTTGCTAGTGAGCTGCTTCTTCACCAGAACATGTCAGAAGAAAGTAACTTCTTGATGTGAAGACAAATGCTGTTCATTATCTTGTGCAGAAAAAATGGGAGACGAGCAAAAAGAAATATATCTGAACAACCAATAATATATGAACATGAATAATGAATCGAAACACCAACACAAAAAGCATAACCATATAACGTTCTTAGCTCTTAGGGGTCATTTGGTAGGAGGTATTAGAGAAAATAATACATGTGTAATAGTCATACACACTGTCCAGTATTATTCTTATGCATAGTGAACAATAGGCCCATGGCGTTAACAATATGGAGTACTTTCCTATTCTACTAGTCCCTATTCCATAATATTTCTGTTCTTATACACCCTATCCAGTAAAATTTCTATTCTAGTACACCCTATTCATTTAATACAACAAACCAACCAGTCGATAAAAGATAATGTCATCCTAACTAATCTTCGGATTACTAATACACCCTATTAAGTACTATTCTTATACACCCTACCAAACAAGCCCTTGAAAGTGTATAGTATATTGGTGTCCAATACTCATCTCAGATTTATGTGTTAAAATGAAGGAATAGATAATACTAAGGAATATCAAATAAGCTTTTATTTACGTCATGTTTTAACAGTCTTCAGTATGTGGAAATGTATTTGAGAATCTTATTCTTATTTTGAGTAAATCCACTTATATTATATACTAGAAAAGCTATGTTTCTCGGACTCTTCAAAAACATTGTCACGCCCATGTCGGATCCTCCAAAATCCACTACTTTTGGAGGATCCGACACGCACCCAACGGCATCTTTGAAGAGGCTCTTTAGGATCCAATCACAGTTAAAATTCTAGCTTCTTGCTTTTTTGGGAAAAACTATACATGCTTTGTTGCATCTGGTCCATAATCACAAAAAAGAAACAAATTTTAGGAAACCAATTACTATATGATGAACGACAAACAAATCCAAGATAATACAAGCAATTCGAACAAAATACATCAAAGAAAAGCTTACCAGAAGCATCTTGAGAAGTGCATGAGTTCCAATATGAGCAAGAGCACTCTTAAGTCGCGCATGACCCTGAAGTTCATCAACATAGTGGGCGACACTTTCCCCTTCCTCAAAAGTTTCCACCAGCACGGCAGGATGTACTAATGGATAAACAGGCTTAGGGAAAGAGACATTTTTCCATCTTCGAAAATTATAAATAAAACGACTTAGATGGGCAGCTTCTCTAGCTAGGTCAACTTGTGACATCATAAAGACGGCAAATTGCTGGACACTTTCATCCAATCTAAGCCACTGAAGTGATGGAATGAACCCTGATAATTTTGCAGCGACATTGATAATCTCAAAATCTCTTTTAATTGATTCACCAACTCCAGGGTGTCTAACCTTCACTGCCACTTTCATGGGCTTGATCACTCGACCAGTGTATCTAGACCTCAAGGTAGCACGATGCACTTGAGCTATACTTCCAGATGCTACAGGGGTCTGCTCAAAATCGTCAAAAATCTCGGAAAGCTTGCGACCAAAAGCTTTTTCGACAGCTTTTTTTGTGTAGGCGAAGTTATGTTCAGGAGCTTTTGAATGAAGCTTTGTCAGCTCAGCACACAAGTCTTTTGGGAAAAGATCCGGCCGTGTAGCCGCCCATTGGCCCCATTTTATAAATGCTGGACCTGCTCTTTCAAGAGTCCGGTGAACAACTTGAAGCCATATTTTCCGGTACCTGGGACCCAGAACTTCCGCGAACGGAGCCATTGCAATGCTCGGCGAAAACAGGATTGCTAAATAAAAAGCTCTCACCAAAAGAACAACACCTTCAAATGCTGAAAAGATTAGTCGCGTAAATACAGCATGACTATCTTGTGCACGTAAATAAAATGTATTCCTTGGCGAGGAAAGGTCCACAACCGGCAGGGCCTCTGCCTCTGCTACATTCTTTCCATATCTTAGGGCAAAAATACCAGGAACAAGAACCGCAGAGCGGCATAAAGCCAAACTAACTGCTTGAGCAATTCTACTTAGTGGCATAAAAGTTCTTCCCCTGCACAGAGAAGTCAGTAAGAACCTCCTCCAAGCAAGTCGGGCATGACGTTCTATAGAATTGTTTGACGAAGTGGCTGGCTGTATCTTGTGAAAATTGTTGTACATTCCGTTTTGTACTCTGTACCCAGTAAATGAAGCATATCCTCTAGTAGAAGATGTGTATTGCCCATAATATCTGTACTTTGAAGTACATATACTGACCCTAAAAAGCAATCCATGTTTTTCTCCTGAAGCATTTCTCTGACTTTTTTCAAGGGATTGTGCAATTCTTTTAATACTACCAATTCTAAAGAATCTGCGTTAACAGTCAAAAGTACAATCGCAAGTTACAAAATGCATTCCGACACAAACAAAAGACCAAGGCATTCAAAAACAATCTAAGTACTATCGAAAGAACCAATAGCGAAAACAGCATCCATTAGGAATTTACTAATGGAATCATACGTAACTCAAGAATAGCTATGCTCCCTCCACATTTTAACTTTTCTTAAATATATGACAGTGTCACAAGACTCTTCTTCCCCATTAAGGTAGGGGTAACGTAATGTACACCCCCCCCCCCGGGGAGCTCATAGCCTTCTATCAGCCTATCCAGGTCAAACACACATTTGTGGTCTATTAGGCTCTACTCTCAAAACATGGAAATGCTATGCCATACAAATGTTGAGCGAATAATGACCAATAAATTTTACATAAGGATTCAATTTTATTGCTGCTGATAAATAACTAGTATAAAGGAACAACTAATCAATTGCTAAAAGCTTTCTGCAACATACCGAGTAGTTTGACAAACTTATCTAGGTTTCAGGAGAAGAAAGGACGAGTTCCAGAACAAGAGATTTTATGTATTGAATAATATGTTTTTGCTCTTTAATTTCCAACCTTTCCGTTTCTACATTACCATTTTTTTTTGGCAGCGTGGTGGAGATTTTTGGTATTAAAGTAACTTCATACACTCCAGTCGTTTCTCTTCTTTTATGTGACCTGACAATTGTACTCTGTTGTGAACACACCACACATTGCTCATGGTGCTGCTCGTTCATATCCAAACAAATTTTCTTCTTTCACTTATTTGTAGGCATTTACCTTCATCTTTGGAACAAGTATTAGACTCATTGCAATAGATTGACGAACACGAACAATATAAAAACAGTCTAATTATGATGAATTCTCTGAAGGGACAAGGTCCAAATTTACCCCCTACATTACGTAGCTATAGCACAGACTACTGCAGAATTGTCTGCTTACTTCGTGGAAAAGGTTCCAACTTAACACAGCCAAGGGCATGTCCTAGTGTTCAATGAAGTGTGTGCGAGAGAGAAGCACGAGGTATCAGTTCAAATTCCAACGGACGCAAAAACAACAGATAATTTTTCTTATTTCTCCCAGCCTTGGCGGACCCAGTTACACATTGAACTAGTCCAGCTATGCATAAGCTTCCCGGAAACCACCATTAAAAAACAAAAAAGCTTCAACTTAGCTACCGAAACATCCAAATAACCAACCGGATAATGTTCTTACCTGATGAAAATTCTTTTCTTTACCTCACTCACTCATTGACAATAGATTGATGAACATAGAAAAACGCTACAAGGTCCAAATCTATCCCCTATGTTACAGAGCTATAGCACGGGCTACTGTGGAACTACCAACGTACTTCATGGAAAAGGCTCCAACTTTATGCAACCAAAGGCATGTCCTGGGGGCTGGGCCCTAGTGTTTGATGAAGTGTGTTGAGAACCATGAGGTCTCAGGTTCAAATCCTAGCACACGCAAAAACACTAGATGATTTCTTCTCATTTCGCACAGCATTGGCAGACACTGTTACGGTGCTGATGGGAAGTAACAGGTACCCGTTTAATAATCCAGCTATGCCTAAGCTAGCCCGAACACCACTATTTTTAAAAAGGCCCCATCGTTATGATGAATTCTCTGAAGAGACAAGGTCCAAATTTATCCCCCTATGTTATCGAACTATAGCACAAACTACTATGAAATTATCAACATACTTCATTGAAAAGGCTCCGATTTTACATAGCCAAGGGCATAGTCTAAGCCCTATTATTCAATGACGTGCGTTGAGAACCATTAGGTCCCAGGCTATGCTACTCGGACTCTTAAAAAATGTCTACGGGTACATATGTCGATTTCTCCAAAAGTACTGTATTTTTGAAGAGTCCTAGCAACATAAGTCACAAGTTCAAATCCAAGCGGAAGCAAAAACACTAGGTGATTTCTTCCCATTTGTCCAAGCCTAAACGGACACAACTACTTATGCTGGTGGTAAGTAACATGTGCTCATTGAATTAATTCAGCTACGCTTAAGCTATCCCGGACACCACTAAAAGGGCAGCCCGGTGCACTAAAGCTCCCGCTATGCGCAAGGTCCAGGGAAGGGCCCCAACGCAAGGGTGTAATGTACGCAGTCTTACCTTACATTTCTGCCAGAGGTTGTTTCCAAGAATTGAACCCGTGACCTCCTGGTCACATGGCAACAACTTTACCCATTACTCCAACGCTACCCATCTACTATTAACTATAGTTCAAAATTATCCTCATTACTCTTAATACTTATTCCCACATAAGTAACAAAAACAACAATATTGTAAACAAACACCAAAACAACATCAAGAATCAACAACAATTTCAAAAACAACAAAACCCCAGCAATGAAAAGCTGAAAATAAATAAATAAATAAATAAACCCCATAAACTAAAAATTCAAACTTTACAAACCCCACAATTAAAAACTCAAAACAATAAAACCCCACAAACTAAAAATTCAAAAAAAAATTAAAAATACAAACAAACAAAAAAACATAAATTAAAAATTCACATTTTTTTTCATACTAACCTTGACATGACGATGCAAAAATAAAAACTAATTTTATTGAGGTAATGTTTGCTAACGTGCGCAGGTGGTGAGCAGCTTAGAATAGCAAGAAGAAGCACCCATATTGTCACAAAGGATTTTTTTTTTTTTTTTTGATTTAGTTTATAATGTTTTTTTGTTTTTGTGATTTTTTGTTTGTTAAAACCTAGACGGCGAAGAAGAAGAAAAAAGGAAATTAAATGAAAGGAAATTAAAAAGAAAAAAAAAAGGAAAAGGAAAAAACAATAATTGGTTTTTAGATCTTGAGGTAGAAGGCAATTCCCACCACTTGGGGAACAAGATTCAAGTCATGTCAATTTTGAAAAAAAAATTAAAAAAAAAATTGCCTTTATACAATATTTTTTTAAAATATATATATTAAAAATAAAATATGTATTGTATAATTTTTAAGAAAAATAACATAAATGTATATTTTAACTTATCATATTTACATAAATTTTCACCCTTACATAATAATTTCAAATTTTCAACTAATTATGTATTTTCGTTGGATGTATCGGAAGTTAATTATGTATCTCGACAGATATGAAATTGAAAAAAATGTATAAAAAGTTAATTATGTATCCTTATAAAGAAAACAATATATCTTCGTTGGATGTATTATGCATCTCGACAGACTCAAAATCGGTGAAAAAAATGCATTGGAAGCTAATTATGTATCTTTATAAAGGAAAAATTGTATTTTTGTTGAATGTATCGAAAGCTAACTATTTATCTCGGCAGATCCAAAATTGGACTTTCAATAATTATGCAAAATGTCAAAATTTTCTATAATTAAGCTACAAACTGTCGGAATTTATATTGTTTGTACTAATTTTTAAGAAGTTAATTGTTTTTTAAAATAACTCCACCTTATTTAGCTGAAAAAGTGTTTTTGACTTCAGGAGTAATTTTCGTCATTTTTATAATTTATTTCAAAATAACTAATTTTGTTACTGTTAATTATTGCGAGCATAGCCAGAACGTTTAAAAAAAAAAGAAAAAATAAATATCTTCCAAAAATAATAATTAAATAATTATGGCACATGCTTGTAACTAGAAAAAAATAAATTGAACACCTCTTCCTCTTTCTTTATTATTTTATTCTTCTTCAAAACCCTAACTTGTTATGAAGAGACAAGTTGACAATTTGCTATTGACATAATCCAAATATATAGTAAGTAATATTTTGTTATTTCAATTTATTTGACCGACTTTTTATTTTAATTAAATATATATAATAATGAGATAATGCATCAAAACACCTTTAAAATTGTAGTCAAAACTTACTTTAGACCCTAAATTCTCCCTTAACAACTTTAAAGTGAAATTTTTACCACCCTAAAAAAACTATATCACTCTCACTACGGAGAGTGAAGTTCACACGCCCCACGTCATTGCCAACACAGTGTCATGTCATTGCTACGTAAGAAATTATAAATTTTTTAAAAAAAGTAATCCAACACACATTATTTTTATATAATTTTAAAAAAAAAAAGCAAAAAATATATATATTGTTATAAATGTATTTACATTATAGTGAATGTCTATCAAGATCTAGTTGATATCTATCAGGATTTGATGTATTTATCTTTTAGTGTAAAACTAAGAGCAAATTTCCCTATAAATAGAAGGGTTTCCTTCATTGTAAAACATCCCTCAAGAGAAGAAATAAGAATCACTCTCTCTATTCTCTCTACTCTTCTTCTTTATTCTTTCTTGTTTTATAACACGTTATCAGCACGAGTCTTTAGCCAATTTAGTAAAATTATTTTTGTGAAAACCAACAAGTCGTTCGCAGAAAACCTTGAGGAAAAGGATGATAATAATGGTCAGACCATTCCCAGGTAAGTATAATATTGAAACACAAATTTTATGAATATGGCAGTAACACCTTGAGGCAAAGGATGATAATAATGGTCAGACCATTCCCAGGTAAGTATAATATTGAAACACAAAATTTATGAATATGGCAGTAACATCTTATGACTATGGCAATAACATACTAATGATAAGAATGACCCAGAATTACATACGGGCATTGTAGTTATTATTTTAAGTAATTTTTAAACGGAAAAGGTACAAATATACCCTTGAACTTTGATAAATGGTACATATATACCCTTCGTCATACTTTCGATATAAATATACCCCTGCCGTTAATGATTTGGTACAAATATACCCTCCTAACTAATGGCGTGCCACGTGTCATGATTCTAGCCATTTACCCATTTTTATACGGAAAAGGTACAAATATACCCCTGAACTTTGATAAATGGTACCTATATACCCTCCGTCATACTTTGGGTACAAATATACCCCTACCGTTAATGATTTGGTACATATAGGCCCTCCTAACTAACGGCATGCCACGTGTCACGATTCTAGCCATTTACCCATTTTTATACGGAAAAGGTACAAATATACCCCAGAACTTTGATAAATGGTACATATATACCCTCCGTCATACTTTGGGTACAAATATACCCCTACCGTTTATGATTTGGTACATATAGGCCCTCCTAACTAACGAAATGCCACGTGTCATGATCCTAGCCATTTACCCATTTTTATTTATTTTACCCTCAAATAATTAATCCACTATAATTAAAAATCCACTACCCGACCCATTACATTTCAACCCGACCCGATCCAAATTGAAGCTTCTGAGAGACGCGTTTATGCCAAAAGCTTCTGAGACTCAGAATTGAACGACGGATTGATGCAAATGGCAGCGACGAACCAGATCTGAAGGCATTTTAACCCTACAAATGCGTATCTTATCACTAAACCGATATCCCTAACAATTTTTGACCATCCATTGCATAAAATCATCCGCATTTTCCTCCTGATGCAACGGACATTCTACTTATTTTCATTAGAATCTTGAAGTTCAATTACACCTGAAGTCTTTGGCATATACTCTCGCACAAAGTCAACTAATATAATCTGCAAATTGTGATGAGTTATGAAGTATGCATCAAGAAGAATAAAAGATTAATATGCATGAGTATGAATATATTGACATACAGAATAGTTTACAGAGGAAAAAAATTGACACATTCAATTTAACCTCACCAGAATCTGATTCCTTACTATGTTATAACCTCCAAGAGTCATCATGAAGTAAGAATTTTTTCGCGTAAATATTTTGGCAGCATTAGTTGCCTTGTTTGCTTCTGCAGCTCTTAGAAGCTTTAGGCGTACACGCGTGAAGCTTCAGTTTGAATCAGGTCGGATTGGGATGGAATGGGTCGGGTAATGAATTGTTAATTAGGATGGATTAATTATTTGGGAATAAAATAAATAAAAATGGATAAATTGCTAGGATCACGATACGTGGTGCGCCGTTAATGAGAAGGTATATATGTACCAAATCATTAACGGTAGGGATATATTTGTACCTAAAGTATAACGGGGTATATATGTACCATTTATGAAAGTTCGAGGGTATATTTGTACCTTTTTCGTAAATAAAAATGGATAAATTGCTAGGATCGCGACACATGGCACGTCGTTAATGAGAAGGGCATATATGTACCAAATCATTAACGACGGGGTATATTTGTACCTAAAGTATAACGGAGGGTATATATTTCATGTTGTAAATAATATTTCATGTTTTCAACAACGATTAATTTGTTAACCATCAGAAGTTATTTGGACAAACTTGCTAAAAGCTTATATTTTACGTTATTGTATAATTAACTTTTTAAATATATATTTGACCTAATATACTATTGATTAATGATAAGACGGTGAATTTAGTTTCATCGCATAAAGAGTAAGACATCGGATTCGAGTTAGAGTCCCGATGTATCATGATGATAAGATGTTGGGTTCAAGTCCCATCAATATATGTCTAAGACGCCTTTATATGGATAAGATATTGAGTTTGGATCTCAATATACCATATTGATAATATTATGATGGCTAAGGCAAAATAATAGGTATTTGGTGAAAAGTCATGAAATCCAACCCATTGAATATGCTTCATTCCATGAAGTGAATGTGGCAGCAATATATGATAAGTCTGAAATATGACAACTTACTTCATTCTTGAGGTGTATGTGGTAACAGTGCATAATATGTCTGAAAGAAGACAAGTGATTGAATGCACGAATATAAGCGTAAAGGGACAATATGATAATGATCATCAAAAGTGATGATATTTTCATACGCATATTATGATCATAAGACATGTTAGAGAAAAATTCTCTACATCATATGTATGCCTTGATTTGCTCCTGAAGTAGCAATATCATGAAAGAGGTTATAAGTTATCATGATTTGATACGCTTAAGGCATGATTATATTTCATTCCTGGGGAATGTGAAACTTATTAATGCAAACGTGCACTTGATTGTGATGGTATCACAACTCACCTCCGAAAGAGGCTGAATAATTGAGAAAAGTTATTTTGAAATCTACTTCTGAAGTAGTAAATCTGAAATTTATTCTTATAATAGTAAATCTGAAATTTACTAAAGCAAAAACACATATCATGGTAAACTTGGAGTTTACTAGATTAAAAGTTCATAAGTTGACATGAACGATTGCGATATCTCGAAGATGTGCATACTGAGTATTGAACATATATTAAAGAATTAGAAAATTCTTCATGAACTTTAATGTTGATTGTTCTCATGATAAGTTGGTTGGACCAACTAAGTTTGAGATTGGATCTCTCAAAATCTGAAAAGAATAAAAGGTGAATCAGGGCCCGTTCACCTATCATGTGACATGTTGAAAAGATGCATCAATAAGATGATCACATGTACATTCATGATCAACCTACGTTTGACATTCATAAAGTCACTTGTTCAATATAAATTGAACATAATTTTCAAATTGTGTAATCAAGATGATTCATCTTGATGATGATGGTTTAGCATTGAATGTCTTCCATAAATAGCTGAACCATTACTAATGAGAACAAAGTTTCATGTATTGGTATAAAATATGATATATTGCATACAATAACACTTGTATGCATTAGACCAATATATTATGATTATTTCTTCCCTCTCAATTGGTTCAAGGTCAAGAATCAACTATTCCATCTAATAGTTTTGATGTGCGGTATAAGATTAATAAATATACCATGATGCACAAAGATGAATTTCTCAAAAAAGATGGAGGATGTATGTTAGTTTTCCTAACATAAGGGGGAGATTATAAGCAGCTATGAAATATGTTAGGAATTATCATCAGATCCTCATTCAAAAGATAATTCAAGTCAAATGCCGAAAGCATCTCATATTTAACTGAAAGTGCTCCTATTTTGTGTCCTTAAAGGATAAAGTCTATGTATGCGTGAAGCATGATTGACCAATTGGTTCCAAATGAAATAATTCTTGAAAAGGATAAGGAGCAAATAATCATGATAAGAAGACAATGTTCTCTTGAAGAGCCTACAACATAACACTTCATGAAACCTTATGAGAGGCTTAGGTACCTGAAAATAATGAAGTGATGAGATCTCAAAATGTTATGTCGCATTGTGAACCGATACAAAATAAGAAATCGTCGATGATATCTTTGATACAGTATTGACGCAATATTGTAAAAGATTATGAGGATCTGAATTCTACGTTAATTTAAGTAAGCTGACGTAGAAATATTTATCAAGTGACCTGAAAGGATGCATCTTGGTAAGCATAAAACTTATTTGATTTGCAGTCCAGACACTTGAAGATGTCACACATATTGATATTGTCACTTGACAAAAATTCATATGAAAATTCCTAAAGGATTCAAAATGCCTGAAGCATATATAGTTTTTGGAAAACTTATTTATTATCCTTATGAGGGATAAATTGATGGTTTGAAAATCATTGAAACTCTTGGAGAGTATTCAAAATCAATAAGATTATTTGCTGAAATGCGAAACATACCGAATTGAATTGGTCCTGAAGTACCATATCTAAGTCCAATTGGTGTACTAATGTATCTTATAAATTACTACAAGACCGAATATAGCCTTTCACTCAATTTGTTAGCAAGGTATAGTTCTACTCCTACAAGGAGACATCGAAATAAGATCAAACATATAAGCTTATTTATTTTAAAGATTATAGTCCCGATCTTGGTGGTTATGCTGATGTTGGGTACTTATCTGACCCGTATAAAGCTCGATCTCAAATAAGCTATATGTTCACATGTGGGGATACTGTCATATCTTGGAGATATACAGAGCAGTCTATCTAGCCACTTTATCGAACCATGCTGAGATAATAGCTATTCATGAAGCAAGCCGAGAATGAGTATGGTTGAGATCCATGATACATCTCATTCGAGAAAAATGTGGCGTGAAATGTGGCAATCTACCCACAATTTTATACGGAGATAATGCATCATGCATAGCACATCTTAATGGAGGATTCATAAAAGGAGATAGAACGAAGCACACTTCATCAAAGCTTTTCTACATACATGAGCTACAAAATAATGGTGATATCAACATGCAACAGATTCGTTCAAGTAAAATGTGGCTGATTTATTCACCAAGTCTTCTCCAATTACAACTTTTAAGAAGATGGTGCACAAGATCGGGATGCAAAGGATCAAGGATGTTCTCATTAGGGGGAGTTAATACGCGTTGTACTCTTTTTTCCTTACGAGGTTTTGTCCCACTGGGTTTTTCTTGTAAGGTTTTTAATGAGGCAGCCGATATGTGTATTGTTAGAAATGTGTACTCTTTTTTCTTAACTAAATTTTTTTTCCTACTTGGTTTTTTCTCGTAAGGTTTTAACGAGGCACATTATCGATCTAGGCATTCAAGGGGGAGTGTTATAAATGTATTTACATTATAGTGAATATCTATCAAGATCTAATAAGATCCAGTTGATATTTATTAGGATTTGATGTATTTATCTTTTAGTGTGAAACTAGGGGTAAATTTCCCCTATAATTAGAAGGGCTTCCTTCATTGTAAATCATCCCTCAAGAGAAGAAATAAGAATCACTTTTTCTATTCTCTTTACTCTTCTTCTTTATTTTTTCTTGTTTTATAACATATATATACTATTTATATATGTATATAAAATAAATATTTTTGAAAAAATATATATAAAAATTATTTATATATTATTATTATTATATATATATATAAAAAACCCACCCCACCCCCTCCTCCTCCTTCTTCTTCTTCAATACCCCACCCCACCCCACCCCCGTCGTTCCTCCTTCTCCTTATGCTTCAACAGCCCTTCATCCCCACCCCCTCTTTCCTCCTTCTCCTTATGCTTCAACAGCCCCCGCCACCATTAACACCAATAACTTTCACTCAATTAATGACTCGCCGGAAAACACCCACCTCTGCCGTGAACCACCCTATAAATTCCCCCAAATCACCTGAAAACACCACAACCACCACCAAAAAAATCTCAAAATCTCAAGAATTCCACAAAGTCTTCACCGAAAACGATTTCACCATTAAAACCATTAACATCATTATTTCACCATTAACATCATAAATATCAATAACTTGATTCGGATTTAACAAGAAATTGATAAATAACTTGATCCAACAGTGCACCCCAGCCCCCCCCCCCCTCCCCACCCCGATTCCTTTTCTTCTTCTTTAACAGTCAAATCTCCATTAACATCATTATTTCATCCTTCAATTTTAGCTTCCTCCATGTTTTTAATAGTCAAATCCACCAACTCATTCACCCAATTATTCATCAAATTTGGGAAGTAGATCAATTTAAAGTGAATGATAAATTAGAGAAGAAAAATTTTCTAACAGAGCCATTTTCAGTGTGGTTGACCATCTCCGATATGTGGTTGACCATCTCCGATATGTGCCATCAACTCAGTGAATGATTTTTTTTGCTCTATTCAACAATCCTTTGATTTCTTTTTGCTCTATTCAACAACCCTTTAGCTCTGACATTGAAAGAAATTATATGTGATCTTCCTTTTTCTGCTTGTACTTCTGTAATGTAGATATGACCAAACAAGAAAGCTATTTTTTTCAAGAGTTCATAAAATAGATTGTGGTGATGATTTGCTTCAAAAAAAAATAGAGTTGTTATTAAAAAGAAAAAATTGAGTTGTTGGGGTGGGGAAGGAGATTGTTATGAAGAAGAAAGTGGAAGTTGACTTATAATATATAATTTGGGAAATTTAAAAGCTGGGACCCACCTTTTTCATTTTTTTAAAGACATTAACGTGTTGATTTTTTAAAAAATTATCACGTCAGCAATTAGGATGGTAAAAAATTCACTTTAAAGTTGTTAAGGGGGGTAAATAATTACTCGATTAGTTTAGAGTCTAAAGTAAGTTTTGGTTACAAGTTTAGGGATGTTTCGATGTATTATCTCTATAATAATCAAATGACTCGATCATTATAATGTATTGATAAAGTAACATCTATATAATTCACGGATTTAAGTCGGGGAGTCACTCATGCTAGCATTAAGGTATATTATCTACATTAAACCACTTGATAACGATCGTTGAATACAGTTGCTTAGTGCGTCGGGTTGTCTTTTATTAATTACTAAGAAACAATTACATGATATGTTGGCCAAGACATGAAGGATCTCATAAGTCATGAGTTCTTAATGAACACATATCAGTAGGGCTGGACAGAAAATATCGAAAATTGAATTAGCGAATTGGTTTGAAAAAGTTGATAATTGGTATTTGGTATGGTATTTGAGAGTAAAACTTCAATATTTTGATATTCAAGATCGAGTTTGATTCAAAATATTAATATCGTTTGATATTCGGTATTTACCAAATACTGAATTATTTACTATATATATATAATATGATATGTCTAACTAACCCAATAGACAATAGTATTAGTCATCCCAAAAAATTTCTTGAACCTCCGTAATATGATCGTAAAAAGCACAAAAAGAACATTAAATAAGATTTCTATTAAGTATACTCTTTGAAGTTTAAACGTAGTTTACACAGCTTCTACTTTAATATAATATTACCAAATATCGTATCGAACCGAAATTTAATTTATCGATTACCGAATTACCAAGTCAAAGTTTAAAAGTATGGTATGTGGTATCTACTTTCAAGTACCGATTACCGAATTCAAACTTTGAAAATACCGAACCGAATATCGAATGTCCACCCCTAAATATGAGATACCTCTTCTAATTTCCTATAATGAAATAATTATTAATTGCGCAATCTGGGGAGAGTGGAGTGTACCCTACCTCGAAAAAGGTTGAGATGGTTCGGGAAGACCCTTGGATCGAGTAACGAACATCATTAATTATACTTTCCTCTTTCATATAATATCATACTGTTATCTATCCGAAGTCGGAAGTCTATCTCTGCGTACACTTTACCCTTTCCAGAGCCCACTATGTGGAACGACACTGGGTATTATGTTGTTGTTATCGTTCATATAATACCCCACTATGTGGAACTATAATAGGTATGTTGTTGTCGCCGTAGTTCATATAATAAAATCATTTGGAGTAGTACTTATATTGACTACAAAATCCAAATTATCGACTGAAATATGTTGCTCGGAATTACCAAAAAAGTTGTTGAGTGCATGTCGGATCCTCTACAGTAATGCAATTTTCAAGGATCCAACACAAGTACGACAACTATTTTGGAGTTGTTTAGTGCATGTCGGGCATCCAACATAGGTACGACAGCTATTTTGGAGTTGTTGAGTGCTTATTGGATCCTCTACAGTAACGCAGTTTTCAAGGATCCAACACAGGTATGCCAGCTATTTTAGATAGTCTACTATAAATATGTTTTTTTTTCTATGCAAAACAGACAATATAAAAACAGTTCAATCTAACAACAACATAATCCCAACTAACAAAACATTACATAAAAACACTTAGATGTCATACACTGAGTTGCTCGAAGTCTCCAAAAGTGTTGCCGCGCCCGTGTCGGATCCTTCAAAAATACACTATTTTTGGAGGATCTGACACGCAGCCGTAGACATTTTTGAAGAGTCCGGGCAACTTAGGTCATACAAACTCTTTCTTTTTCAAATTTCTACTAATATATAACTCTAAAATGTCATACTATTTTGCTCCCATAGTCCCCTTTTGCCATTTCAACATGAGTTGTTGCTCCTCCTTTGCCTATTCCAGGATAATCAACTTCAGTCATAAACCTAGACCAAAACCAATGTTCTTTCCACACAATAACCATCTCTTCGATCGGCACATTCTTCGTCTCAGGCAAGAAGAAGTAGACAAACACGGTCATCACGCACACAAAGAACGCGAAGAAGAGGAACAAACCGAACTTCAAGTGACACAACATTGTCAAGAACACTTGCGCGACTATGAACGTGAAGATCATGTTGACTGATACATTGATACTTTGTGCTGCAGAACGAATTTCGAGTGGGAAGATTTCACTTGGGACTAACCATCCCAAAGGCCCCCACGACCACGCGAATCCGGATACATAAATACAGATGAAGATTACTACTACTATTGCATACCACTTTGGTAATTGGCCTGCATTGCCATCAGTACCAAACTTCAGTCCAATGCAAATTGCTACAGCAATCTGCACACAAAACAAAGTTCATGTTAGTTGATGTCGCTGTCATGTGGCAAGGAGGTCACGAGTACTGATGCATCAAGAAATGTTTGAATCTACAACGGTAACAACATACGCAGTGTATTCCCACAAAGTGGGGTCTGGGGAGGGTAAAGAGTACGCAGTCCATACCACTACCTCAGATGAAGTAGAGAGGAATGTTTGAATCTACGCAACTCTTCAATTTTCTTACATGTTGCGGAGGTTCAACATCTTATATATGACGAAAAATATTCATTTTTACTCTATTTGCACAATATAAGCGGATTCAAAAAGCTGTTAAAACAACCTATTGCAGAAATATAAGGTAAGGTCGCGTATATAATAAACCAAATGTGATCCCGGGGAGCTTAGGCATAACAAGAAGCACGTTATAAGGATATGTATAACAGACTAAATGTGGTCGAGTCCTTTTCCAAACACCAGATACACAACGGGAGCCTAGTGCATCGGACTGGATTCTTTAAATGAAAATATGAAAGATCATGAGATTGAATAGACTTACTTGGCAGATGAGCATTTGAATTCCACCTTCAAGGAACAAGAATCTTCGTCCCAACTTATCGACATAGTAAATAGAAACTAACGTTGCAACAACATTGACGATACCAGTAATAACAGCAGACATCAACGAAGCATCACCACCAAAACCAATGGTCTTGAACAAGACAGGCGCGTAAAACATGATCACATTGATACCGGTAAGTTGCTGGAAAAAGGGGATAGCAATAGCCATAGTGAGATGTGGCCTATACTTCTTCTGCAATAAGTTCCTCCATGGATGCTCAACTTTCCTCGAGGATTCACTAGCCGCAACTAAATCATTAAACTCCTCGTCTACATCATCGACTCCCCGAATCCTCTTGAGCTTTGCCTTAGCCTCCTCGTTCTTCCCACGCTCAATCATGGAATTGGGAGTTTCCGGGAGGAGGAGTGAACCTACCGAGATGATCAATGCAGGTACCATCGCTCCTCCTAGACTCAAACGCCATCCCCATGTAATTCTCGCGAAGAAATAGTTCAATACATTGGCTACAAGAATGCCTATTGTGATGGATAATTGAAAGCCAATGTTGAGTGCTCCTCTATACCTGTACGGCGCCATTTCAGATAGGTATAAAGGAACAGACTGCAAAACAAATTCATCAACACCATGTTAATCAAACTAATGAAACAAATGCAAAAAACACCAACAAAAATGAACAAGAGGGAAACTTTTGTTCCTTTCAAGAGGATCACATATTTCTGTCGCCTATCTTGTTCGGACTATTCAAAAAATACTGACAAATGTGTGTCACATCCTTCAAAAGTAGTGTAGCTTTGAAAGATTCGACACAGACTTAGTAGTGGAGCCAGGATTCTCAGTGAAGGGGTTTATAAGTAAACATACGAACTAGAGGATCACATATTTCTGTTGCCTATGTTGTTCGGACTTTTCAAAAAATACTGACATAAATGTGTCACATCCTACAAAAATAGTGTAGCGTTGAAAGATTCAACACAGACTCGGTGGTGAGTCAGGATTTTCATTGAGGGGGTTCAGAAGTAAACATACTAACTAGACAAAGAGGGGTTCAACATCTATTATATATACATAAAAATTATTTTGAATCATGTAAAAATAGTATAATTTTCTGTCGAAGGGGGTTCGATGACCCCTTGGATGAAAGGTGGCTCCGCCCTTGAACACAGTACGACAATATTATTAGAAAGCCAAGCAACATACATTACCAAGATTAGTAAGACAATATTTTGTGTTGTCATTTCTGAATCGAGAAATACAACTACAACATATCGAGTGTATTTCCACAAAGTGGGGTTTGGGGAGGGTAAAGTGTACGCAGTTCATACCACTACATCAAATGACAACACGAAATATGAACATACTACTCTGAGCTTCATAAACATACAAGTACTAAGTTTTCAACTCATAATTATGTAACAAAATCTCATGCATGCGTAGAACATATATCAAACTCGTCAAGTTTAAGTCCTGAATCGTGTACCTGATTGGCGAAACCAATACCAAAACCGAGCAAAATCCTTCCAACGATAAGCATAGCAACATTCTTAGCAAATCCATTGATCAACGCACCAGCGCAAAATAGTACACCACCAAAGAGCATTGAAAGCCTTCTACCCAATTTTCTCGTGACAGTTGATGCAACAAGTGAGGAAACTAGTGCAGCAAGGTACAATGATGATGTGAACATTGTTAGCGTTTGGCTGTCGAATTTGCAGTATTGGTTTGTTGATTTGTCTGCTTTTTCCTTTGTGTAAACAGAATGGAAAAATTTTGACAAGAATGAGTCCATTGATGTCACTCCCCCTATAACAACACACAAAAAACATCATCAGATGAACAAGTTATGTTGTTCGAATCCTTTAATAATGCTTGTCGCGTCCTTCAAAAGTAAAAGTATTTTTGAAGAATCCGACATGGTTAGAACGATATTTTTGGTTAGTCCATTGATGTAAATGTTCCAAACACACACACACACACACAAAAAAAAAAAACATCATCAGAAGAACCATATTCATCTTTTTGTTCTCATATAACACAAGTTAAGTTGTTCGAATCCTTTAATAATGCTTGTCGAATCCTTCAAAAGTAAGTAATTTTGAAGAATCCGACATGGTTAGAACGATATTTTTGGTTAGTCCATTGATGTAAATGTTCCAAACACACACACACAAAAAAAAAATACATCATCAGTAAAACCATATTCATCTTTATGTCCTCATATAACACAAGTTAAATTGTTCGAATCCTTTAATAATGCTTGTCGAATCCTTCAAAAGTAAAAGTATTTTTCAAGGATCGGACATGGTTAAAACGATATATTTGGTTAGTCCATTGATGTCATACACCATGTTCCAAACACAGAGACACAAACATCATTAGGAAAACAAAAAAACATGTTTACTTGTTACATTGTTCGGATTCTCCAATAATGTATACCGGATGTATATGTGTAGGATCCTAGCAACATAGAACACAAGTACACAACCTTTTTTTTGTATAACACTAGTTATGTTGTTCGAATCCTTCAATAATGCTTGTCGCATCCTTCAAAAGTAAAAAGTATTTTTGAAGGATCGGACATGGTTAAAACGACATATTTGGTTAGTCCATTGATGTCATACACCATGATCCAAACACACACACACACATACACAAAACATCATTAAGAAAACAAGTTGTATATATGTAGGATCCTAGCAACATAGAATATAAGAAAACAATATTGTTTTTTCGTATAACACGAGTTATGTTGCTCGAGCTCTCCAATAATGTCTGACAAATGTGTATTGAATCCGAGCAGCATAGAACACAAGTACAAAAATTTTAGTATATGTGTACAAAACATACTAAAATTTCAAGAACAGAAAATATTGAAAAAATTTGAATCATAAATTTCAAAAGTTATATAACGTTGGAACATAGAAAATTAAATAATAAACCTATCAAGTTCAAATCTTCGATCAACTCCACGATAGCGAAAAAACAACATATACATATATATTCTAAAGTCGCTGACTCTAGATTAAATTCACGTATACAAACACACATATATATAACGTATCGATACACAAAAAACTAAACGTATCAGAAATTACAATATCATAACCAAAGATCATAATATTGAGATATATACATATTCTAAAGTCACTAACTCTAAATTTACATTTCATCGTAAACAAACACACACATAACGTATCGATACACAAAAAAAAAAGTAACGCAATATATATATATATATATATATAAGTTGCGCGGACTCTTCACTTTCGATGTCGCACCCGTGTCGGATTCTACAAAAATACACTAGTTTTGGCGAATCCGACACGTGCCCATTGACATTTTTGAAGAGTCCGAGCAACACATATATATATCCTAAATCTACTAACTCTAAATTTATATATCATGTATACAAACACACACATATAACGTATCGATACACAAAAAAAGTAACGTACCAAAAATTCCAATATCATAACCAAAGATCATAATATTGATATATATACATATTCTAAATCTACTAACTCTAAATTTATATTTCACGTAAACAAATACAAACATATATAACGTATCGATACCAAAAAAAAAAAAAAAACTTACCAGAAATTCCAATGTCATAACCAAAAATCATAATATTGATATATATACATATTCTAAATCTACTGACTCTAAATTTACATTTCACGTAAACATATATAATGTATCGATACACAAAATAAAAACTTACCAGAAATTCCAATGTCATAACCAAAAATCATAATATTGATATATATACATATTCTAAATCTACTGACTCTAAATTTACATTTCACGTAAACATATATAACGTATCGATACACAAAAAAAACAAAAAATTACCAGAAATTCCAATGTCATAACCAAAAACCATAATATTGATATATATACATATTCTAAATCAACTAACTCTAAATTTACATTTCACGTAAACATATATAACACATCAATACACAAAAAAAAAAAAAAAAACTTACCAGAAATTCCAATGTCATAACCAAAAATCAATCCACCCATAGCAGCAACAATACATGTAATAGTAACATAAAGAGTTAAATTTCCAGGATATTCTTTTCCATTATTTCGATTAGGATTAATTCCACCACCACCAGCCATATTTAAAAATTAACAAATAATAAAAAACTATAGTAGTAACAATTTTTTTTTTGAGAGAGAAAATATGAGCAATGAAGAATAAAAGAGTAAGAATATAGAGAATTTGATGAGACAATAAAGGAGTATATATAGAAAAAAATAAAAATATTGAGATATATTTAGATTTTATTACTTAGCTGTCATATTTTGGATAAAAAAAAATTTACTATTTTTTTAATTATAATTAGCTGTCAAAAAAATTGTACAGAATCTTAATTAAGTAAAATGGTGAAGAATTGCCAAAAAAGAAAGGATGGACTTTAATTTACAAAAATATACTCGTAGTATTATTGATTTACTATAAGTATCAAGAAATATGAAATTAATATAGGAAAAAAATTTATGTATGAGGATAAACTTTAATTCTTCCGTTTTCTTTTAGTTGTCATAATTTTCTCTTTAAGAGTCGAACGACATAAACTTTGACCAATATTTTAAAGTGCAGTTTTTCATTATATTAATATTAGAAAAATCATAATTTATAATACTTTTCATATGTTTTTGAATAACTAAATTTTAGATTTTAAAATATCGATTTAATCTAATCTAAATTAGCTTTAAAATTAATTAAATTGATTCTTGAAAAGCGAAACGTGACAATTTAAGAAGGAATAGATGGAGTATTAATAAATATTATTTGTTTTTCAATATTTAGTTAAGTTTTATAGTTTATAGGTAGAGTGATATATTAAAATTATTTACCAAAAAAAAAGATATATTAAAATTATTCCTTTTATATGTTCATTTTTTAAAGAATGTGTCAAGTCAAACATGGATAAAATAAAAATTGTAACTTTATCCATATGAAAATTAATTCTCATTGGTTTTTATTTATAATGGGAATAATTAGGATATTAGTCAAACAAAAGAATTCACACCATGGCATGTACACATCACTTTTAGTTAAACAAAATTTATCCCTATCCTTTTTTGTTTAATATTTTGGGAAATCTACGTGGCAATAAATTTTCTACCTATAGATTAATACATCATTAATTCATCATCAATACATCATTAGGCATGAGTGATGACATTAGTTGAGATTATTTGGAATACTTTTCAATTTTTTCTTTTATTTTTTTTTCCATCTAGCTTTTAGATAATTGTTGTGTAATTAATTTAAATTCACATCGAAAAATTTCGAAAACAAGTTCAAAAATGTAGACCCAAAACAAGAGCAAAGCGAGAAGAAGACAATAAGATTGCACTAATTAGGGGGTCCCCTCAAGCCATTTTTGAGTCAAGTTTGGCTCGAACCTGAGATGAAAAAGTACTTGTCATTCCGTCAAAATCTTAAACGGTAAATATACTATACAATTTCTCATAGTTCAATTTTTCACCATTTATTTGTTAATTTAAGTCACAAATAAAGTATATACTCTCTTTGTCCAAAATAAGTGTCAACTTATGTTTTCATTTTAATGATTTCCAAACAAGAGTTCAAGGGACTTGGTCCGTTTTGTGCTCACCTTAAATTGAAACTCAACCACAAGGGTTGGTGTGGTGGTTCAGCACCTCACCCCTTAAACAAGGGGTTGGGGGTTTGATCCCCTCCTTTGGTGAATGGAAAAAACTCTGTGGCCAGTTTCCTACCGCTTAGTGCGCTGACAGTAGGAACGGAGGATTAGTCTCACGGCTGCCGGCTGTGGGAATATCTCTGCTTTGTTTTGGCCGGTAGTGCTGCAGCAGTTCTACGGAGATGTGGCCAGTTCTCTACCGCTTAGTGCGCTGACAGTAGGAACGGAGGATTAGTCTCACAGCTGCCGGCTGTGGGACTACCTTGGGAAATCGAAAAATAAATAAATTGAAACTCTGTACAGCTATACACTGTACTGCTCTGTTTTGGCCGGTAGTGCTGCAGCAGTTCTACGCAGAGGCAGATCCAGGATTCGGACTTTTCGGGTGCCAAGTAACTTATCAATTAAATTAATCAGATTATTCATTTTTTCGATCTATAGAATAATTAACCAAAGTCAAAAAATAATATTAATTATACATTTTAGTCAACTGGTATAATTTATATAAGTAAAATTATCAACTGGTACATTTACAACGCTTGTTGCCCTGTTTTAATCAACAAAATGCTTAACAAAAAAAATATTAAAAATGATGTGCTAAACCCACAACCTATGACCTACAAACATCGCATTTTGCCACTTGCACTAGATAATACTTTGATATTGTGGGTGACAGATTTAATATTTTACTATATCAGTCAATATATATGGCTATATATATAGAGTTTCCATCAAAGTTGGGTGGCGTGCCACCCCCACGGGCCTTAATAGATTCGTCCCTGATTCTGTGTATAGTGTTCGGACATTTGGTCCAATAGATAGTGGTTAAGGATTTGCTCTTCGGTATACAAAAAGAGATGAGACAAGAGCAAAACCTAAATTTATTGCAATCGCTAAAAGGATTCTTCTCTCAAAAAGTTATTTTTACAAAAAGAGTCACTGCTTATTTTAACAAAGAGACCTAATCGAGTTGAAACTTCACTCTTCGTTGTGTTGCTGAGTATTGAGTCTCTTTTGTCCTTGAAATTGTAAATCTACTCCTATGCTATAAAGGATTGTAGATTTTGATTTTGTCTATGTCTTAAGCTGAATCGAAGAAATTAGATTTAGTTGTAGGGCCAGCCTTATTGTACTCGAGTTCTTTTCAACATGCTTTGTGCTATTCTGAGTAGAGTTACCTAGTACTGTCAACTAGAGTTAATTGATCTGTTGAAGTACGGTAGAGTTGCTGCACGAGTCCTTTGATTTGAAGTTAGTGGAGTTTGCTGGAAATTTTGTGAAAAAATGTCTGTAATTTTTCCTTCCTTAAACAAGGAAGTCCCTCATAAATATTTTGTGTTATTTACTTTCAGCACTTCTCCCAAGAGAGAGATATTGTAATAACCTGTATTTTCCTAGCTCAGTTTAGCTCTCAATAGGCTAGAATTTCTATATATACTTTCAAAAATACTCAGAATTTTCTTGTTTATTCTGCTTATCTCACTATTTTTCTACCCAAGGGACCTGATCCCTTACTCATAGTGAATTCGTATTAGCCAACAATTTTGTATTTACTACGTTAGTTTTAGATTACAAGATTTAATAATATTATTTTTGAAAATAAATAAATTAATATGAGTTAAGGTAGAATAATATTTATTTTGAAACGGAAAAAGTAACTCATAAACCAAAAAAAAATAAAAAATTTAACTCATTTAAAGCTACTAATAATATTTTCATTACCACCGTCCACAAGCAAGAAATCAGTATGAATTTATTATCAACACCGTCATATCCAATTAGCCATTTAGGTTCATTACTACCTTAATTAGATAAAAAAATAAAAAATTAAATACATCATAATTCATGTCAAGAATTCATTATGAATAATAAAAAAATAAAAAAGAACAGTCTGGTGCACTAAAATTTTCGTTATGTGCGTGATTTGAGAAAGGGTTTCACCAAAAGTGTGTATTGTACGCAGTCTTACCTTGCTTGCATTTCTACCGGAGGTTGTTTTCAAGGCTTGAACTCGAGACCTCCTGATCATATGACAACAACTTTACCAGTTACTTACGAGTTTTTCCCGTAAAGGAGAAATAGTAAAGGAGTCTAGGAGAAATTAGTAAAGTCGTCATGAAATCAGAAGGCTAGGGTTCAGATCATGAAAATAGTTTGACAGAAATGCAAGCGTACAATAGATCATTATGTTTTGACCCTTTTTCAAATCGTGCATACAACAAAAATTTTAATGCATCGATCTATTATGAATTACTATGCCCAGTAAATTACAATTTATTATTTAGTCATATGATAATGTTGTAATCCATCAAATGGGAACTATTCCAACTATAAGTCAGTTTTTAATTGTTATCACCTCATTGTTTAAACTTCTGCATAATATTTGGATAAGATTAATTTAAAGATGAATTTATTCCATATTTGACTGGTATAATATACAGAAAAGACATCTTTTCTTTTCTGAACTTGTCCTCCAAACTCACTTTAGCACTTAAACTTAACTTTCATTTATTTACCCCCTTAACATCTTTAAAGTGAATTATTTTCCCCCCTAATGCTGACGTGACATTTAAAAAAAAAAGGCGCGTTTCAGATTTTTCTTCTTCTTTTCCCACTTATTTTACACACACACACACACACACACACACACACATATATATATATATATATATATATATTTAAAAGAAAATACTCCTTTCTTCTTCAATACCCCCCACCCCCCTTCACCTCTCATCCCCACCCCACACACCTGCACCCTACACCCCATACCATTTTATTCTCCAATATATCAACAAACAACAACATCCATTTTCTACAACAATTAATTCTTTCATTAACAACCTCAAACACATCCTCCAAGTACACTTTCCTTCATTTTTTTTTATTTTTCTCCATTAATACATTCTCCAACAAAGAAATTGAAGACATTAAATTGCTTCATTAATTCAGTTCGAAGAATACCAAAATTGAAAGAAATTTTCGCAACTTTTATTTTTAAAGTTCATTGTTCCTTCTCTATTCTTTATTTATGTTTACATCTTCAAGGGTGAATTTGGTGGTTGAAAACTTGAGAAAGTTTGATTGAAGGTTGAGATGGTGTTTAATGGAGAAAAAATTTTAATTTGATATTTTTTTGATTGTTCTGTAATGGTGTTAGTTAAGGAAAATGAAAAAAAAAAAATTGGAGGTGGGGATGGGATTGGCTGGAAAAAGAGAAAGAAATAAAGGGGGCGGGGTGGGTGGTTTTGAAGAAGAAGAACAATGAGGGGTGGGGTGGAGGAAAACTGAAATTGAAGGTGGGATGAGAGGTTGTTAATGGAGGAAAATTGGAAAACAATGAAGGTGGAGAGCTGGGGGGGGGGGGGGCAGGGGGGGACGTAAAGAGGGGCGGAGGGGACAAGATGGGGTAGGGGTGTGAAGAAAATGGGGGTGGGGGGTGCACTTTTTATTTAATATATATAAATATGTATATATATATAAATATAAATAAATATATATATTTGTTATTTTTTTTCAAAAAAATATATAAAAATAATGTGGGAGGGATTATTTTTTTTTAAAAAAATAGTAATTTCTTACGTGACAATGACGTGGCTCCAACGTGGCATTGATGTGTAAGCGAGTGTAACACACTCTCCGTTGTGAGAGTGATATTCAGTTTTGAGGGATGAGAATAATCTACTTTAAAGATGTTAAGGGAGGTAAATAAACGGAAATTAAGTTTAAGTGCTACAGTGAATTTGGAGGACAAGTTCGGGAGGGGGGGGGGATGTCTTTTCTCTATAATATACATGGAATAACTCATCCCGACATTAGTTATTCCGCGATTGTAGTGCTTTTCTTATCCCTTCTCGACGGTGTCGAGGGTGAAATAACTAATACCGGGAGTAATAATTTTGAGATAACTTATTAGGTACGAGTCGAATATTGGAGAGTTTTGACGACTAGTTAAGAAGGATCGTAGTATAAAAAGAAGATCGACATGCATATTATGTAGCAACTTTGGTTCAGTCTGTTCTCCCCGCCTCCTTTTGAATCTATATCTCATGCCTTTTTTGATCGACATGCATATTATGTAGCAACTTTGGTTCAGTTTGTTCTCCCCTCCTCCTTTTGAATCTATCTCTCATGCCCTTTTCGATCGACATGCATATTATGTAGCAATTTTGGTTCAGTCTGTTCTTCTCGCCCTCTTTTGAATCTATCTCTCATGCCCTTTTCGATCGACATGCATATTATGTGGCAATTTTGGTTTAATATGTTCTTCTCGTCTCCTTTTGAATCTATTTCCCATGCCCTTTTCGATCGACATGCATAATATGTAGCAATTTTGGTTCAGTCTGTTCTTTTCACCTCCTTTTGAATCTATCTCTTATGCCCTTTTCAATCGATACGCATAATATGTAGCAATTTTGGTTCAGTTCTTTCCTCTCGCCCCCTTTTGAATCTATCTCTCGTGCTTTTTTCCATACCAGTACTCAAATGGTAAGCATCCTCCATCGTTAATCTTAAGATTATGAATTTAAGTCATCGAGGAGCAAAAAGGTAGAAACTCCTAAGAATCAATATTGTATTTAACAACTTAATGCTTGTGTTGACAAATACAAAAACTATTAAAAATATCAACAAATATTTATTTTCAAATTCATAATTCTAAAAGTGTAATGAATTCAAAAGGAAATAAAGGTTAAATAATTTAGAAATCAATAATAATGTTTCTTGAAAAGTTACAACCCCCTAAATGGTCCAAATAAAATTATTTGGGCCTATTATATCAACAATAAATCAACTAAAGTGATTGATCCATTTGGGTTGTGTGCGGGATTTGAAAAAAAATCAAATCAAAAGAGTTTATTATACGCTGTTCAAACAAAAAAAAATCAAAGCAACATTGTTTATTTTTTAAAAATAAATTACACTCTAATCTAATGCACTCGATCCGACCTACAAAAAGATACACAAATAAATATACCCCTTCCTCAGTTTTATTGATCGAATTTTTTCAGCGAACAAAAATACTTCTCTTTCAACATGCAACGCTGGTAGATTGTTTATCAATGAACAAAAAGTAAAACGAAATGAGATAACGTAAAAGTATGGAACTAGAGAAATATCTTTACAAACTCTATTCATGTTCAATTTCATGTGCATCGATATTCTAGAATCAGTGGATACGTTTTCTGAGAAAATAATATGATGAAAAATTCACGTGGATCTAGCATATAAAGACACATAAATGAAGAGATATCACGATTGGCACATAGAAAGATCTCTTAACTCAATCATCCAAAGAAATATCTAGTGAGCCTAATCTACTGCATTTAACCTTCAAGTGTCATTTCTCATGAGCTCCGCACTGATGCAAATCTATGAACTTTGAGAGGGATATATTTTTTTGTGTTCGCACTCATGATGCAGATTAATTTTTCGTGGTTATGCACTGATAAATATCTAGTGACTTAATCTCGTTAGAAAAATTTGATCAACAAAATTGAAAAAGATATATTTATTTGTGTTCTTTTTAAACTCGAGTCGAATATATATGAAAAGTTTCTTAACAGCGAGAATATGCAGGTATATTGTAACTCTACATCCACTCGTGTGGGCATATGCCTTTTCCAGCAAAATAGAGGTGTCAGCCGAAAGTGTACTAACATGATTAAAAGCTAATCAAGGCATTAACAATGCCATGAAGGCTGCTAATTATCTCTTTACACTCAATATAATTAATTATTATGTCACTTTCAAGTTGGTGCCCACATATATACTAAATTAAATAAATACTTTGTTGAAATACAATAATAAAACTTTTTCACCAAATTTTAAGTGATAGAAATGATTGATTTCGTGTGGAATTTGAGACTTAAAAAAAAGTAGGTGGTTTAGAAGATGTGAAAGCGCGTTAATCTCTCTATATATATAAAAAAAAAAAGATATGTTTTGAGGTGTGAAATGGGAGAGAACAGATGTTACGATTGAGGTTTTGAAAAAAACGATTTCTTGATTTTTCTTTTGATTTTGTTGGCTTCGATGGGAGGATCACGTAATTTGTTATGTCAGCTTCAAAAGAATAAGTTACATTTAAATTGATCAAGTTTCGTGGAGTTTATAATTGCATAAAAGGAGTCAAAGTAAGGGTTGGGATATGGTGCTACAAATTTTAGTCTACTCGGCGTGCATCGATTCTTTGTTGGAGAAGCCTAGATCACTAGTTTTAGACTATCGAGAAATCCCACTCTACCTGCATTTCTGAAACTTGCTTTGTTTTTTTTCTTTAAAAACCCCGCATGCTCCACACTTTTTATGATAGGGGAAATACTTCCACACGAGTACTAATCCCTTAACCAGCCCATCAAATAAGTGAAAGATTCATTAAATTGTGAACATTACCCTGTCATAATATGATGTGCTTTCAATGCCAATTAAAATTTGGGTTAGCCATACACTTTACACACTAAGATTAAATAAATACTTCCCTACTACTTTGTTGAAATACAATAATACAACTTTTTTCACCAAATTTTAAGTGACAGGAATGATTGATTCCTTCCTGAATTAATTTAGGAAAACAAAAGGTTGATGTGAATCAATTAAAATACTAGTGCTATTTTTTTATATTTTTTATACTCATAGTGTCCGAGTTAATTTGTTTATATCTCAATTAATTAGAAGAGATAGATGTTACCTCCTATCTGCGATAAGTATAAGATAATTCTATCTATCAAAATTAGAACAGATGAAAAGAGATCAGTTGATATTTTGAGTAGGGCTGGACATATTTTGATTTAAATCGAAAAAATTGAATCAAAATTTAATTTTGGTTTGATTTTTCGATTTTTCGGATTGATTTCGATTTCAAATTTTAGAAATTTGATTAAACGGTTTGGTTTTTGGATTTACAAAAAAAATAAAATCAGATAAACCGAAAAATCAAAATTATATAAATATAATCTGATATAACATATAAATATATAAATTATAATCAATTAGTAACCCTAAATCATAATATACTGTTTTGCTTTAGACCCTAACATTAACGTGAAGGCTGCAGTGGCGCTCAACCATCCTTAGTTCGTCAGTTCATTTGAAATTTCAATATCGCCAACGACAGTCGTTTTCTCAGTTCATTTGTTCAGGTCGCTGCCGTCGGCAGTCGCTACCAAGTGCGGCCACTGCCGGCACGCCAATGGTGATGACTCAGCGAGGTCGATATTTATGGTTATTTCATGTGTGTTGAATTAATTATATTTGGGAATAAAAAATAGGTTTGAAAAAAAGATTATTTTTCTAGAAAAATCACTAATTTTAAATGCTCACTACTTTAATCTTTAAAATCGAAATAAAAATTTAAAATAACCGAACCAAATTTATAAAAACCAAATCAAACCGAAATAATTTTGGTTTGGTTATAATTTTTATTTTCGTCAATCCGAAAATTGAAAAACCAAACCCATATTCAACAATCAAACCGAATAAATCGAATGTCCACCCCTAATTTTGAGTGATACGAATGATTGATTCCTTGAGAACTGAGGGGGGGGGGGAAGAAGTTGATGCAGTGTAAATAAAATACTACTACTATTTTTTTTTAATAATTATGATGTCTAAATTTATTTGTGTATATCTCGACTAATTATATATGCAGGCGGACTTGTATGCATTTTTTTGGTGATCCAGCACCCGTTAGATCCGACATAAATTAGGTATAATTATATAAATAAAATATAAAAATTGGAATAAACTTCAAAAAAACACCTAGAAAATCAAGAAGATAGTTGGGACTTGGGTGCTTTAATTTTCCGGCGAAATCTTAAAACTTTGTGCATCATATGTGTGTTGGAACCTCACGAGCACCCACGATCCCTAAATTCTGCGTCCGTCATTGATTACATGAGGTACCTATTATCTTCTACCTGTAACTTTGTCTTAACTCCGAGCAGCGTAACTGCAACAACATACCCAATGTATTTCTATACATTGAGATTTGAAGAGGGTAGAGTATACGCAATTTGTACCACTATAAAATAGATGAGGTGAGATAGAGAGACTGTTTCTGTTTTGATCAAAAAGTAAACTGAACAAAAAAAAAGACAAAATTGCTCAATTTTAAATGAAGACACAAGCAAAATTGAACTTTGTTCCATAGGCCAATAATTTAGTCCAACCAAAACACTAATGCACACATGCACGTTGACAAAGTGTGTGTCTGGTTACAACTTTGGATTCCACATTTTGTCCTTTTTTTTTCTGACAAAGTTCTCTTTCCCAAGAAACATGTTACACAAACATCACATGCTTATCATATAGTTACAAAACAATAATTAACAATAACATATCCAAAGTAATTTTACGAGTGGTGTTTGAGAAGGGTGGAGACGGTAAAATATATGCAAACCTTACTCTTATCCTGTATGAAATAGACAGATTATTTCCGATAGACCTTTGAAATACCCAACGAGATCTCACGAGTGGTGTCTGAGAAGGGGGGAGACGGTAAAATATGTGCAAATCTTACTCTTATTCTATACAATGTAGATAGATTGTTTCCGATAGACCTCTCGAACACCCAACGAGATCTCACGAGTGGTGTCTGAGAAGGGGGGAGACGGTAAAATATGTGCAAACCTTACTCTTATCTTGTACGAAGTAGATAGATTGTTTCCGATAGACCTTTCGGATACCCAACGAGATCTCGTGAGTGGTGTCTGAGAAGGGTGGAGGCGGTGAAATACATGCAAACCTTACTCTTATCTTGTACGAAGTAGATAGATTGTTTCCGATAGACCTTTCGGATACCCAACGAGATCTCGTGAGTGGTGTCTGAGAAGGGTGGAGACGGTGAAATACATGCCAACCTTACTCTTATCTTGTACGAAGTAAATAGATTGTTTTCGATAGACCTCTCGGATACCCAACGAGATCTCGTGAGTGGTGTCTGAGAAGGGTGGAGACGGTGAAATACATGCCAACCTTACTCTTATCTTGTACGAAGTAAATAGATTGTTTTCGATAGACCTCTCGGATACCCAACGAGATCTCATGAGTGGTGTCTGAGAAGGGTGGAGATGGTAAAATATATGCAAACCTTACTCTTATCCTATATTAAGTAGATAGATTATTTTTGATAGACCTTTCGAATACCCAACGAGATCTCACGAGTGGTGTCTGAGAAGGGAGGAGACGGTAAAATATGTGCAAACATTACTCTTATCCTGTATGAAGTAGATAGATTGTTTTCGATAGACCTCTCGGATACCCAACGAGATCTTATGAGTGGTATCTGAGAAGGGGGGAGACGGTGAAATACATGCAAACCTTACTCTTATCTTGTACGAAGTAGATAGATTGTTTTCGATAGACCTCAGGAATCCCCTACGAGATCTCATGAGTGGCGTTGAGAAGGGTGGAGACGGTGAAATACATGCAAACCTTACTCTTTATCTTGTACGAAATAGATAGATTGTTTTCGATAGACCTCTGGAATGCCCAACGAGATCTCATGAGTGGCGTCTGAGAAGGGTGGAGACGGTGAAATACATGCAAACCTTACTCTTATCTTGTACGAAGTAGATAGATTATCTTCGATAGACCTCTGGACAGTGGCGGATCCATCTTGTAATCAGGGGGGTCATCTGAACCCTCTTCAACGAAAAATTATACTATTTTTACACCGTCAAAAATATTTTTATGTATATATAGTAGATGTTGGACCCCCTTCGACTAGTCCGTATGTTTACTTCTGAACCCCCTCAATGAAAATCCTGGCTCCGCCACTGCCTCTGGAATACCCAACGAGATCTCATGAGTGGCGTTGAGAATGGTGGAGACGGTGAAATACATGCAAACCTTACTCTTATCCCGTACAAAGTAGACAAATTGTTCCCGATAGACCTCCGGAATACCCAACACGATCTCATGAATGGTGTGTCTGAGACGGACCGAGAGTAAAATATATGCAAACCTTACTCTTATCCTGTACGAAGTAGATTCCGATAGACATCTCGAATACCCAACGAGATCTCATGAGTGGTGTCTCAGAAGGGTGTGGAGACAGATAAAATATATGCAAACTATACTCTTATCTTGTATGAAGTAGATAGATTGTTTCCGATAGACGCCTCGGCTTTCTTCTAATACAGTTGGAAGTGAAATTAAGGGTGTGTTTGGAACAAAGAACATACTTTCATTCCATTAAATAGTGAACTTCTCAAATATTTACAACAAAGAACTCTTATGCTATTACATGTACAAACAAGCCACACAACTAATCTTCAATGAAAGGGTTGAAGAACAATGGCTTTGTGTAAAGATTCTTGTAACCATGGTTCGCGTTGCTATCGTGCTTGGTGCCCGTTGTCAATCTGGGACTTCCACTGGGCACTAGGCGCGAACCACGTAAGGGGATGCCATGATAAAGAGAGAGCTTCGTCGATCAATGATCAAATCCGGTGACATTTCTCCGCTCATGTCGTTCACTTGACCAAGGTATCCGTTTTGAGTTCCTACTACATTCTCGTTTCATGTACTTTCAAGCACCGGTAAATGATAATCAAGGGCATCGAGATGTTAGATCACACTCTTCGTTTGACTAAGATATCCGTTTTGAGTTTCAACGATAGCAATACCTGTACATAATCTGGGTTTGAGTTCAGAACTTTAACGCCTTCGCCTACTTCCTCAACTGTCTGATGCAAACAAGGCTACTGAGATGTCAGCCAGCTTCTTCCTGCTCAACCGAGACCTTGCAACCCTCGATTGCATTGGAGCATTTGGCGCTACTTCTAACTCATCGGTATCACCTAACTCCTCCACATCAAGAGCATTCCGCAAAGGAAGTGTCTTTCGGGGTGTGCTGAAGTCAAAATGCCATCCTTTCGCCATCAAGGACTGATCATACATACATAAAAGAAAAACGATAACCTCATTAATGAGTCGACTAATTTAACGCTTCATTAATTACGTAATATTCAACAATACTTCAGTCATAATTAAAGCTTACCGCTTCTCTAAGTGCCCTTGATACATGAAACAACCTCTTTAAATCGTCGTGATCAACTCCACATGCTATTTTTATCTGCATAATCATCGGTAAAGGAAACACAATCACGCTACAATCTTGAACTATAAAAGAAGAATTACGTTTGAGAGAACATGAATATTAACAAGAAACTTCACATAAAAAACACAAAGCATATACGACGCGACAGGTGAGGCTTGCTCAGGTAGCTGAGCACCTTCATCATAAACAGGCAGGTTGAGGGTCCGAGTCATCCTAGAGGGTAAGTGAGAACACGTAAGAAACACGAAAAGGAAATAAATTATGAACTAACCAAGATATCTTTAGGCAAGGCTTCAAGGACAGATTTCTCATTCGTAGAACACAAATTCTGACTGCAAAATTTCTTCGTTGGTGTTGTTGAAATGAAGTCGACGTCAACTGTGTTCGATAAAGTGACTCTTTTTCGCCCAAACGAGGTACTCCTCACAATGCCTAACCCCAAATCTTCACAATTGTTCCCCAATGCCATTTTCTTCTTCTTCACAAGAAAAAGCTCAACTGCAAGATCCAAAAAATTTCACCAAATCAGACAACAGAACGAATAACCGATCACTACTATCCCAATAATCGACCCCAAAACTCAGCAGAATGAACAAAGTATCCACGCTAAATGCTGAAATTTTCGGAAATGGACATAACTATGACGCAAAACCAATAATCAACCCCCAAAAAACAGCAAAATGAACAAAGTATCCAAGAACCAAGAAACCGAAATCCGATTAAACTCTAAGCATAATCCAACAGCCAAAAAAATGAAATCTTTGGAAATGGACAAAACTGGCAAATACCGGAAAAAAACAACTGCAAGATCCATTTTTTTTTTCACCAAAGCAGAAAACAAAATGAATAACCAATCAGTATTAACCGATACTCAACCACCAAACGTCAGCAAAAACAATAAGGCGACCAACAGCCAACAACAACAACAATATACCCAGTGTATTCCCACCTAGTGGGGTCTGCGGAGGGTAGAGTGTACGCAGACCATACCACTACCTCAGGAGAAGTAGAGAGGTTGTTTCCGATAGTACAAGGTGACAAACAGCCAACAAACCAAAATCCAATCAAGTTCCAAGCATAAACTAACACTAGAAGATGAAATCTTTAGGGATGGACCAAACTAAAAGTACCCAAAACCAAATCTTTGGACATAAAAATGAAATCTTTGGAAATATTGACCAAAACTAAAAACACCCAAGTAACCGAAAAAACTAAATCAAAATCAATCTATCAATCAATACCTAAAAGATTATCTGTATAAGTTAAGCCAATTGTATAAAACAGCAAATGTATAAATGCACATAACCAACCCAAAGCTTAGCAAAATGAATAAAGTATCCAACAACCAAGAAACCAAAATCCAATCTTAAAAAAATGCAATCTTTGTAAAAATGGAACAAAACTAAAACCACCCAAGAAATCCAAAACCAAAATCTTTGATAATGGACATAACCAACCCCCTAAAACAGAAAAATGAATTAAGTATCCAACAACCAAGAAACCAAAATCCAATCAATTAAAACAATGAAATCTTTGGAAGTGGACATAACCAACCCCCCACCCCAAAAAAAGGACATAACCATCCCCCAAACTCATCAAGAATGAACAAAGCATCCAACAATCAAAGCTCTAACCATAATCTAGCACCATAAAAATAAAATCTTTGTAATTGACCAAACAAAAAATTACCCAAAACCATATCTTTGGACATAACTAGCCCCCCAAAACAGCAAAAATGAACACAAAGTTAGAAACCAAAATCCAATCAACCTCTAAGCTAAATCTAAGTATCTAATACAATAAAAATGAAATCTTTATATATATGTACCAAAACTAAAAACACCCAAGTAACCAAAAACCAAATCCTTGGAAATGACATAACCACCACCACCACCACCCCACCTCACCACACAAGAAAAGAGAAAATGAACAAAGCATCCAAAAACAAGAAAATCCAATCAACCTCTATGCATAATCTAAGTATCTAATACAATAAAAATGAAATCTTTATATATATGGACCAAAACTAAAAACACCCAAGTAACCAAAAACCAAATCCTTACAAATGACACAACCACCCCAACCCCCCAACCCCCCACCCCACCCAAAAAGCAGAAAATGAACAAAGCATCCAACAAACAAGAAACCAATATCCAATCAACCTCTAAGCATAATCTAAGTATCTAATACAATAAAAATGAAATCTTTATATATATGGACCAAAACTAAAAACACCCAAGTAACCAACCAAAACCCAAATCCTTGGAAATGACATAACCCACCACCCCACCCCACCCCACCCCACCCACCCAAAAAAAAAGGGAAAATGAACACAACGTATCCAACAATCCAATCAAGCTCTAACCATAAAAAAAGAAAAATGAAATCTTGGAAATGGACATTAACCAACACTCAAAAGTATCCAACAATCAAGAAACAAGAATCCCATTAACCTCTAAAACATAATCCAACACCATAAAAAATGAAATCTTTATAAATATATACCAAATCAAAAAAACACCCAAGTAACCAAAAAAACAAATCAAAATCAATCTATCAATCAATACCTAAAAGATTTTGTGCATAAAACAGCTAATGTAAATGTATATACTTCAAAAACAAAAGTGTATAACATGTATATATAGAATACAAACCTTGTAAAAAAAATAAGGCTAAATTAAAGGGCAAATAATAAAATTGATAAAAATTGAAGTAACGGTTGTTACTGAAGAAGGAAACTCCAACTGCAAAATCCCTCTACTTGCTAGACAGTCTACTGTAAAAT
Organism: Capsicum pubescens; assembly: GCA_030864215.1. Classification (NCBI taxonomy): domain Eukaryota; kingdom Viridiplantae; phylum Streptophyta; class Magnoliopsida; order Solanales; family Solanaceae; genus Capsicum; species Capsicum pubescens. The sequence continues at coordinate 259,866,782 of CM061541.1, forward strand.
GAGCAAGTTTTTTCCTTATATATACCCACAACTTATTTTTTTAATTAATTAATTAATAAATAAATAAATAAATAAATAAAAACTTTTTTTTATTTGCTCCAAACTATAGTACTCCCTCTGTTTCATAATAAATGAATTATTGTATTTTGGCACACAAATTAAGAAAAAAGCATTAAAGACATAAATTTAACACAACTTTTCATTTTTACCCCAAAAAAGGAAAAAACTGACATTGTAACACCTTTTCAAAAGTTAATTGATTGTCAAATCATAAGGGTAAATTTGAAAAAAAAAATCAATGATTCACTTATTTTGAAACACCAATAAATATCTCAATAATTCATTTATTCCGAAATGAAGGGACTATTATTTTCTTTGCTCGCAAGAAATTAGGTGAATTTTTAAGGAAAGATAAAATAATTATAAAAATATCAACTAATTATGTATATTCTTTAAGTATATCGAGAAGCTAATTATGTATCTCGATAGATCTAAAATTAAAGAAAATATATTGAAATTTAATTATTTATCTTTATAAAGAAAAATGTATATTCATTAGATGTATTATGTATCTCGACTGACTCAAAATCAGAAGAAGAAAAATATATCTAATAAATAATTTACCCTTTAGTTGACAAATTTTAAATCTAGACAAAATACTTCTCAATTTTGTGATTCAGAGTAAATATTTTTTGATTAAGTAATGGACATATATTTTCGTCGTCTAATAATAATACCTTTTTAGTTTCTAAATATTTGTTATAATTTTCTTTTTGAGACTCATGCGATATAAATTTTAATTAATATTTTAAGTTAATAATTATTTTGAAATGAAGGAAGTAGATATTTACCCTACTCGTCTAATAAATGATGCATATCTATTATTTTCGTAAATTTTTTCCTTTCTTTTTTTTTCTTCCCTCCTATACTGTATTATTTTCTTTGTTTCTAAGAAATTATAGGAGTACATTTAAAATGGTAATAAAAGATTGTAAAATAAAATAAAGATTCTTTCTTGATATAGAAAAGGAAATCGAATTTTCTTGTGATTCTTTTTTATTATTTTATTTTTTGGGTTATGTAATTAAATATTACTACCAAAATTAAATTTTAAAATTATGTGGTGATTTATTCTGTCCACGTTGGTATGTCGGTGTAGCTTCTATCATGTTCTATAACTTTTAATAAAGGTTATAAAATTACCTTTATAAAAAGTTCAATAATTGAGCAAAATTATTTTTATGAATTGTTTTTTTAATATATTACAATCTATAATAAGTGGGGATAAGCAGGCACGTCTTCGACATGCCTATTTGTGTTGTCTGTTTCCGCTGCTTCAATCGTAATTTTACTATATTACCCCTAATTAATTAGTATAGGTTATTTAAGTATTAAAATTTATAATATTTAATAAAAAATATAGAATAGACATAAAATAATAAATTAATATTTGATTTTTTAATTTAACTTGATGTCTATATATGAGACCCATTTATGTTTTTTTCACAAGTATTTTTTATAGTAACTTTATTATATTACTTCTAATTGTTATAAGTTATTTAAGACATGTCTTCTTCGCTGCTTCAATTGTGATTTTATTATATCAACCCTAATTAATTACTACATGTTATTTAAGTATTAAAATTTTATAATATTTAATAAAAAATATAAAATAGACATAAATAATAAATTAATATTTAAATTTTTAAATTAACTTGATGTCTTATATGAGGCTCATTTATGCTTTTTTCCACAAGTATTTTTTATAGTAATTTTATTATATCAGTTTTAATTAGTTGTTATAAGTCATTTAAGACGTGTCTTCTTCGCTTCTTCAATCGTGATTTTATTATATGACTCCTAATTAATTATTATGGTCGAATTAGAAAAATTAGTAATATTTCATAAATGGACACAAAATGATATGTGTTTACTTTTGAAATTATATCAGTGTCACTTAAATTGGAATAGAAAAAAAAGTATTATAAATCACAATAAAATATTTGATTGACTATCGAAATTATAGAGTGCCATATAGGTTAACTTTTGAAATTATATCAATGTCAATTAAATTGAAATAGAAGAAAAAGTATTATAAATCATAATAAAACATTTGATTGACTATCGAAATTATAGAGTGACATATAGGTTAAGACATGCATTTTACTTGAAGAGAAATTTAAATTTTACTATATTATCCCTAATTAATTATTATAGGTTATTTAAGTATTAAAATTTATATTACTTATCTATAATAAGTGGGGATAAGCAGGCACGTCTTCGACATGCCTATTTGTGATGCCTGCTTCCGCTGCTTCAATCGTAATTTTACTATATTACCCCTAATTAATTAGTATAGGTTATTTAAGTATTAAAATTTATAATATTTAATAAAAAATATAGAATAGACATAAAATAATAAATTAATATTTGATTTTTTAATTTAACTTGATGTCTATATATGAGACCCATTTATGTTTTTTTCACAAGTATTTTTTATAGTAACTTTATTATATTACTTCTAATTGTTATAAGTTATTTAAAACATGTCTTCTTCGCTGCTTCAATTGTGATTTTATTATATCAACCCTAATTAATTACTACATGTTATTTAAGTATTAAAATTTTATAATATTTAATAAAAAATATAAAATAGACATAAATAATAAATTAATATTAAAATTTTTAAATTAACTTGATGTCTTATATGAGGCTCATTTATGCTTTTTTTCACAAGTATTTTTTATAGTAATTTTATTATATCAGTTCTAATTAGTTGTTATAAGTCATTTAAGACATGTCTTTTTCGCTTCTTCAATCGTGATTTTATTATATGACTCCTAATTAATTACTATGGTCGCATTAGAAAATTAGTAATATTTCATAAATGAACACAAAATGATATGTGTTTACTTTTGAAATTATATCAGTGTCACTTAAATTGGAATAGAAGAAAAAATACTATAAATCACAATAAAATATTTGATTGACTATCGAAATTATAGAGTGTCATATAGGTTAACTTTTGAAATTATATCAATGTCACTTAAATTGGAATAGAAGAAAAAATATTATAAATCATAATAAAACATTTGATTGACTATCGAAATTATAGAGTGCCATATAGGTTAAGACATGCATTTTACTTGAAGAGAAATTTAAATTTTTGTGAGGGAAAGTGAAATTTCTTTCAAAATTAGTACGGTATTTTTCAACGAATTTTCAAAATTGATGACCAGATAAATATTTGATGATAAATTTACAAAATCTTATCCAAAATATATGGTCAGATATTAATTTATTTCTAGAAAATTTTGGACTAACCAAAAATGGAGAAAAGTTAAAACAATTTTCCGTATAAAAACATATCCTAAGTGAAAAAAATATGGATATAAGACATAATCTTTGTTCATTCTACTTGGTGTATGTTGAGAAAAGTACTACAATATTGATATTGAAACTGAATTAATAATAGTGAAAGAGTTGTCACAAACATTGTGTCGTGGCAAGCCACTGCCTTGAAAGCGATTTTGGCCCGACTCCGGTGCAAATCCTTCTAGCCGGTCGCTCCCCAAGGTTCCACAGCTACTTGGAAACACGTGCACTCGTGACTGGAAGTTTGAAGGTTGCCTAATCCAATTGCCCAAAATAAGGAACTTAGGAAGAGGAAAGGAGGAAAATATTTTTTCTTTCTTCTAGTTGTGTATTTTGTTCTCCAAAGATATGTGTTTATATAGGATGCCAAAAAACTGTTTGCAAGAAGAGTATTAATGGCATTAAATTATCATTAAATCAAAGTACAATTAAATCAAGTTTATTACAGACTTTTGTTTTTTCATTTGGAACCGATATGTAGATTTATCTTCTTGGTAATCATATTTTTTTTCCTTTATTCTTTGCACTACAAAATGCTTTATGAAGCATTAACTCCACAATCCCCCACTAATGCAAAGATAAATAATATGAATAAATTTTGGGCAAAAGGAAGGAACATGTACTTAAGTGTCAATATCTTTCGATTTGAATTGACACGTAGTGATATGAGGCAACAACAAATATCCAAAAAGTGAAGTACTCTTGAACTAGATGGACATAAGTTGAGACCCCCACAACACTTACCATATTCTTGATTTTAAGCAACCTCCGCGATACTACAAAGTGCTTTTTATGGTCATGCACACAAACCTTGGGTCTCATGAGTGCTCTAGAAAGATAACCTAAGTCTTTCATAAAAAGGTGACCAACCTTTTACACTCACATAGGTGATCCATCAAGTCTATTTCATAGACCACCTTAAGACTATGGATCATTAGGAGCAAAAGTAAGCTCAACCTTATAATACACTACCTCACACCATAGGGATAGGATATGTAGTGTTTATTGACGGCCTATATGGCTTCGTTTGACCACAAATGGGTATCCATCATATTACCTCAATCCATGGACTTTAGCCCCATCCCCCTCGGTGATTCAAGGACCATTTTTCTTGTCAAACCCTTGGTCATAGGATCCGTCAAATTTCTTTCGGATCTTACATATTCCAAAAAAATAATACCATGTTTCAATAATTGTTTAACTGCACCATGTCTGATGTGAATATGTCTCTTTTTACCATTGTATACACTATTTTTAGCAATCCCAATTGCCGCCTGTGAGTCACAATATAAAGAGATTGGTGACATTTGTCTTCCCCATAAAGGCACATCTGTCAAAAGATTTCTCAGCCACTCAGCTTCTTGTCTTGCCAACTCGAGAGCAATTAATTCAGATTCCATAGTAGAACGTGCTATACAAGTCTGCTTTGAAGACTTCCATAAAATAGCACTTGCAGTCAAAGTAAACACATAGCCACTGGTAGAGCTAACTTCATCATTGTCAGTCACCCAGTTTGCATCACAAAAACCTTCTAAAACAACAGAAAATTTATTAAAATGCAAACACCAATTCATAGTACCTCTCAAGTACCTTAACAAGCGATGAAGAGCATGTCAATGTTCATTACTGGGATTATGAGTATATCTACTCAATCTACTAACGGCATAAGCTATATCAGGCCGAGTATAGTTCATGAGAAACATTACACTCCCAATTATTTTAGCATATTCAGTTTGAAAAACACTGAAATCTTTATTCTTTTTCAAGTGTATGCTAGGTTCATAAGGAGTTCTCACTGAAACTACATCAAAACAATTAAACTTTTTCAATATTTTTTCAATATAATGAGACTGACACAAAGAGAAACCATTAACATTTCTTTTGAATTCAATTTCTTCTTGAATATCCACTTGTTACTTATGGGTTTACAACCTTAAGGCAAATCATACAAGTCTCATGTGTGATAAAAAATTATAGTGTCTAATTCACTTTTAACAGTCTCTTTCCAAAATATCGCATCTATTGAACTCATTGCTTCATCATATGTCTTAGGGTCTTCTTCTATTAAGTAGATAGACATTAATTCATCATTTAAAGTATCGATATCAAAATCCTCAGTTAAGAAGATGGTGATAAAATCAGGACCAAATCAGTTCTCAATTCTACGTCTTTCACTCCTTCTAAGTTCATTTTCATGCTCATTAGCATTAACATCAGAAGCAGGCATAACATGAGAGTTAACAGACACAGATATAGAAGTATTATTTTGCACACCACTAGGCACATCATTTTTTAGAGGAAAAACATGCTAAAAAAATTCTGCATCTCTAGATTCACAAATAGAATAATCATTTAAAGACATAAATCTATATGGAGCACTATTTTGAGAATAACCAATAAAGACAGTATCAAAGGTCTTAGAACGTACATTTACTCGTTTAAAATCAGGTAGACCAATCTTAGCCAAACACCCTCACACTTTCAGAAATTTCAAGTTAGGGACAAATCCTTTCCATAACTCATATGAGATCTTGTCTAACTTTTTATGAGGGACTCTATTAAGAATATAGCATGCAGACAAGACAACTTCCCCCCACATATAGTCAGGTAGACCTAAGCTTAAAAGCATAGAATTCATCATTTTCTTAAGAGTTCTATTCTTTCGTTCAGCTACACCATTTTGTTGGGGAGTATAAGGAGCACTAAACTCATGGATAATACCATTTTTCTCACAAAAATCTTTTAGAGTTTTAGTAGTATATTCATCGTCCCTGTCAGATCTAAATCTCTTGATTTTCCTGTCTAATTGATTTTCTACTTCTGCTTTGAATTTTAAAAACATATTTTCAGCCTCATCTTTAGACTTAAGGAGGTATACCTTAGTGTACCTACAAAAGTCATCAACAAAAGTAATGTAATACTTCTTTCACTTTTACTAATAGTGTTCTTAAAATCTGCTAAATCTGAATGTACTAGTTCAAGCAATTCGGTCTTTCTACTAGTAACATATTTAAAAGGTTTCTTAGCATGCTTTGCTTCTACACACACAGGACATTTAGAAATATCATCAATATTTATTGTAGGAATTAATCTCATTTTTCTAAGTCTTTTAATAGCAATAATATTAACATGACCTAGCCTACCATGCCATAAATTAATAGACTCAGCAATATAAGCAGAATTAGAAATATTTGCATTATTGATAATCTCATGATCAATGTTCAGTACAAATAAGCCCCCACTAAGGTATCCCTTCCCAACAAAGTTTTCTCCACGAGAAATAATTATTTTATCATCTTCAAAAATAAGTTTAAGGCTTACTTTGTTGAGAAGTGCTCCAGAAACTAAGTTTCTACGGAGCAAGGGAACATACAGAACATTGTTCAAGGATAATATTTTTCCAGAAGTTAATTTAAGTAAAAAAAATTCTTTACCCATAACTCCAGCAGTAGTGGAGTTACCCATGTAGACGCACTCTCCATCGGTAGATTCCTCAAAGTCATGAAATAATTCTTTGTTAGCGCAGAAATGTCTTGAAACGCCTGTGTCCAACACCCAATCAATCTTGTTAGCTACCAGATTTGTCTCGACGATTACTGTAGTAATTACTTCATCACCCTCAGTAAGATAAGATTGAGCATCATCTTGTCCTCTCTGTTTTAGCTTTTTTCCTTTTCTTAGATAACATTGGACAGCCCTGTGGCCAAGTTTTTCGCAGATAAAACAAGGCCCTTTTGATTTTTTAATTTGACTCTCTCGCTTGTTTAAATTATTTTTCTTCTTCACTTGTTCCTTACTATGGACATTCTTTTGTTTACCTTCATACTTGTCTTTTTTAATAGTACTAGAAGATTCAACAAGGTTAACTTTAGAAGAATTAAGAGAAAGAGCTTCCATCTTATCTTTGAGACGGTTTGCCTCCTCTGTTCTCATGAAACTGATAAGTTCTTGGAGAGTTAAATTTTTTTTCTTATGTTTCAATTGATTTCTGTAATCACTCCAGGATGGTGAAAATTTTTCAAGCAGAACATTAACCTGAAGAATCTTACACGTCTTCATGCCCTCATTTAGAATATCAACAGTTAAATTTTCATATTCGTGGACTTGTTTCATGATTGATTTATTATCAATCATTTCGAATTTAATCCATTGTCCAATAACATATTTTTTCTTTCCTGCATCATCGGCACCATATTTCTTTTCTAAACTATCTCATATTTCTTTAGCAGATTTATAGGTAACAAATAAATCAAACAAATGATTAGTCATATGGTTCAACAAATGTCCTCTAACTATTTTGTTATCCTTTTCGAATTTTTTTTTAGCAATGTCATCAACCACAATAGTGTTAGATCCAGTAGTAATATTAGAACCATCACTTGGAGGTTCATTAAACAAAACATAATCAACTTTTAATCGTTCGAAAAAAATCAGAAGTTTTTGTGACCAACGTTTAAAATTATTTCCGTCCAATGGCTCTAGCTTTGACAAATCAGGAAAAGTTTTGTTCAAAGAAATAGTCATTTACCAATATTGTATATAAGAAAATCGCTTTCAAATTGTTGGAAAAAGTACTACAATATTGATATTGGAACTGAATTAATAATAGTAAAAGAGTTGTCACAAACACTGTGTCGTGGCAAACCACTGCCTTGAAAGCGATTTCAGCCCGACTCTGGTGCAAATTCTTCTAGCCGGTCTCTCCCTAAGGTTCCACAGCTACTTCCAAACACGTGCACTCGTGGATGAAAGTTTGGAGGTTGCCTAAACCAATTGTCCAAAATAAGGAACTTAGGAAGAGGAAAGGAGGAAAATATTTTTTCTTTCTTCTAGTTGTGTATTTTGTTCTCCAAAGATATGTGTTTATATAGGATGCCAAAAAACTGTTTGCAAGAAGAGTATTAATGGCATTAAATTATCATTAAATCAAACTACAATTAAATCAAGTTTATTACAGACTTTTGTTTTTTCATTTGGAATCGATATGTAGGTTCATCTTCTTGGTAACGCATTTTTTTTCCCTTTATTCTTTGCATTACAAAATATTTTATGAAGCATTAACTCCACAGTGTAAAGTAAACACATATAAATAATTGATGTGAAAGTGTGTGATTGAGCATCTAATTTAAGAATGATCATTTATTTTATTTTATTTAAAAACAAGAGATTTAAAATAAGCATGTGAACGGCTTCTACGGAGTCAGATTGGATTTTAAGGCGAGCGAGCAAGTAAGCCATGACAATCTTGAGGTCCTCCAGTATAGCCAGAAGTTCAGCTTGAGTTGAGAAGGGTAGTGTGCGATAACAATAATGAAATTATTTTCGACGAACAATACACATTTCGTTCTATATTATTTGACGCTTTGACTTACACACTCTTAAGAAGGTTTTATTTAAAAGTTTATTTTACTGAACTAATCTTATTAATGATGATTTTAAAACTCTAGATCGCATGCCCCAACGCTGAACGTTGATTTGAAATTATGATTTGAAACATAAGATGAAATGACATGTCCAATGCTAGGCTAAATATAGAAAAATATTATTTTTTACAGACCGTTTAAAAGGAAAGATCTAAAATAAACAAGAACAACAACAATAATAACAACATATCCTGTATATTTACATAAAATGAGATATGTGAAGGTAAGTGTACGTTGTTTATACCGCTATCTCAAATACGAAAAAGAAAGGTTGTTTCCGATAGAAAATTGAGAAACTATTTTCGATAAATAATACTTCCTCCGTTTCAAAATAAGTGAATTGTTGGGGTATTTATTGGTGTTTCAAAATAAGTGAATCATTGAATTTTTTTTCAAATTTATCCTTATGATTTGACAATCAATTAACTTTTGAAAAGGTATTACAAGGTCAACTTTTTCTTTTTTTGGGGTAAAAATGGAAAGTTGTGTTAAATTTATGTCATTAATATTTTTTTCTTAATCTGTGTGTCAAAATCCAATAATTCATTTATTATAAAACGGAGGGAGTATTCAATTTTCATATTTTTTTTATTATAAGATTCTTAAAATGGAAATAAAATAATTTGATTGAAAGTACAATATGATATGATTGGTTCTATGTAGTGGGGTGCGTAAGGGAGACAATAGTTGGCAACTTGCAATTTGCAAATGGGAAAAGAATTATAAATGTGCGGCTAGTAATATAATAAGAGTATTTTATCCGTTTCATTTTACGTGATATTATTTTTTTTAATTGTCTCAAAAAAATATCGTTTTGTCCTAACTAGAAATAATGTAACTTTAAAAATTTACTTTTACACTTAGTGAAATAATTTATAATTATATAAATATTTAAAAATTATTTTAAAATATAAATTTTAAAAATTATTTTATCTTGAATATTGTATCAAATCAAATGGTGTCACAGAAAATAGAACGAAAAAGGTACTTTTTTCGTTTATCTTTACTTGTCCGCCATAGTAAAAATAAATATACAATAATAGAGTATATGTTTAGTTTGAAAAATTAATGTATAATTATCCTTTTTCTATCCATTTACTTTTGCTATTAAATTGTTTTCACTACTCAATGCATTTCTCACGGTATTACATTTTTTTTTCATTTCCCAAGGTATCTCCACAGCCGGCAGCCGTAAGACTAATACTTCGTTCCTCGGTCAGCATACTAAGCGGTAAGGAACTGGCCACAGAGTTTGCTCCATTCGTCAGAAGAGGGGATCGAACCTCCGACCTCTTGCTTAAGGGACATAGTGCTGAACCATTATGCCAACTTTAGTGGTTCACGGTATTACATCTATTATAGTCAAAGAATGATATAATAAAATCATACCTATTATTTATACTTCTTGGTAGGAGTTTGACCAAGAAAAGTTTTTCACCTTAGAGAAAAAAGTAAAAATTGTGATTTTGGGCATAAAAATAATTTCACTTTAGTAAAAATTATTTTTAACACTTTTCTGACTCATATTTCTCTCACAAAATTTTAAAAATAATTTTAATTTATATTTATGACCAAATATAACACCACTTCAATTCCAATTCTAACTCTAAAAAATTATTATTTTTATGAACAAACAACCTTAATCTATATGTTAAGTTAAAAGTGAATAAATATTACATATTACTTAATTTTTATTAATATTGGTGGGAATTTAGGTCACCCACTTGGCCATTTTTTGGTGGGGGTAGGTGGGGTCAAAATCTGTTTTTAAAGTGGCTATAATCTTAAGACATTTGTTGAGTGGGGACACTTAAAAATTGAGCCACATGTTAATGACATTCATTTCATTTTTATTTATTTTTTAATTTGTAGTTTCTTCTTCTTTCTTCTTGCTTTAATAAATAAGTAATTGATTTTTAAAAAATTGTCAAAATGTTACACACTCGAAATCATATTTCAATTATACTGAGTACTTTATTGGTGTATCCAATTTTTAATAAAATGTTACAATTAATTCAAATTTATTTAGTTAATTTAATTATCGAATAAATGAAGGAATACATACACACATATATATATATATATATATATATATATATATATATATATATAATTTTGTTGTTTTTAATTGAAACTTTTTATTACAAGTTGGTGTGGAACATGGTGTAATTTAAGTGTCTAAATAAAATATTCTGACAAATTAAAAAGATTGGATATGTATTAATCCTTTTTATTTGTCTTATCGGAAATAGTTAGAAAGTATTTAAACTACAATATATATATATATAGAGAGAGAGAGAGAGACCGAGTATGATTAATAATCAAAATGAATTTTGATGGGATGATTGAAATTCTTTTATCCTTAATCAGATATTGCGGATTAAGACTGTAAAAACAAAAAAAATCCTATTAAAAATGTCACCCTAAAAAATAATTCCTGCAATGAATGACTTCAGATTTAATCTGACTCTAATACATGAACAAACACCACATGAAAAATAAATAAAAACTCAAATAATTAATGAGTCATATCACTTTATCCAACAAAGACAAAAACAATATATCCAATATAAATCCACAAATAAAATTTTGGCAAGCTAACTATAGACAAATCCAACCTCAATATTTATGAAGCATAAGGACTATTTTTGATAGATCTTTGACTCACGATCTGAGTATACAGAATCTATTGACTAGAACGGACTAGCTTAAGTCAGAGCCGAAGCTAGCCTTTGACATAGGGTTTCATTGAACCCCTGTTAGCAGAAAATTACATTATTTATACATCACTAAAATTCTAACATTTTAGTTTTAATTAAGACATTTGTTTCACTTGTGTTTAAGATTTTTGTGGGGGCAAAATGAAATTTAGCCACAAAGCCAAAAATAAAACATTTTCTATCCAGACACTTCTAATCATGAATGATCAACTATTTTAATCTGAAAATTTATACTGATTGCTCAATTAATATATTTGTATTACTACTAATTAATAATGTTTGAAAAAAAAAGAAGAATTTTGGCGTAACTAGTAAAGTTATTGTAATGTGATTATAAGATCGCGAGTATGAACAAGTCGTAAAAACAACTTCCTGCAGAAATGCAAAATAAAACTGCATATAATAAATCTTTGCGACTCATTCTTTCTCAAACCGCATACGTAGTGAACGTTTTAAGCGTTAGCTGTTGTACCTTTTGTATTTTATAAATGACGATTAACGTTTGACTGTAAAAATAATACTCTCTTCGTTCATTTTTATTCGCCACATTTTTGGCTAGACACATTCATTAAGAAAATAATTATTAATATGTTTGTTTTACTATATTACCTCTATTAATTGATGTTTAGAGTACTATGTCTTGAAAATAATTTGAAAAATAAATAGTTAATGCTAAAAATATAATATGATTTTTTTTTGGTCTTTTCTTAATATGTCAAAAGTTACGAACAAAAAAAAATCATTTTAAAAATGAGTCACAATCAGTTGCTTAAGCACTCATAACCAACACTGTAGTTTGTGTCATTAAGGTGGATAATATTGGACCAAAAATTTAATGTAGATGAACATTTTTCTATATTAAATAGTACATAGATGAATTAACTTTTTTCTCTTGATCAAATATTTTTAAAATTTTAAATGGCATAATATGTATTATATCAATTATTGTGGAAGTTAGTTATTGCACTTATATTATGTATTACTATATTAATCCTTAAATGTTAAGTCATGATTGAAGGTATTAAAAAGAATGAGATGAACTTGTTAAATTAATTTACATAGCATTATTAATTTATTATACTCCTACCAAAAATTTAAATTAATAAAGACTTGAATAATTTTGAGTTTTTCTAAGTTGTATAAAACTATAAATATAATGTTCTATCTATTAAATGATGTCAAATATTTTTAAATGTTTCAACAGAAAGAGTCAAATAAATTCAAAGAAAGAGAGTAGTTTGAAACAAATCAAAAATAAATTAAAAAAATCCTAGTACCTATATTGCTATCACATTAAATTATGATAATTAGATCATCATAAATGAGAATTTTGAAAGATATGATCTAGTTAAAGAAGTATTATTATAATATATGTTAAAATTGGGTTGTGATTTTGTTCAACTAATACAAGATGTTATATGGTCCAACTACCCCTTTTCTCAAAAATAATTAATACTTTTAATTGTAGAAATTTCCTTTATGGAGAAAAAAAATTAAAACTAGTGAATTTTTTATTTTTTTTAAAGATCATTTAGTTATTACTTATTATTTAGAATATATTGATCTAATTAATGTAAATTCATATCACCAAAAATACATTATAGAGGACATTAATGATCGACTTCATTTTTCACAGATGAATAACTTCTCGATTTATCTTAAAAAATTAAAAGTTTTTTTTTTTTTTTTTTTTACTTTCATGAGACATAAGGAACAATACATAAAATAGTTAGTAGAAAGTATAGTAAAAAAAAATTGAGCCAAAATATTTATATTTATTGACATTATCTAAATATTGATTGTTTAATAACTATTTTGTAATGCATGGGACTCATGGGAGTAACCATATGGAGTTAGATTGAGAATGTGCCATGTTTGAGCATGTAAGGGTTGACCTTTTTCAAATACGATATATTTTAGATCACAAAATTTAATAATTTTATGCAGCCACATAAATATTATATTATATTATATTATATTATATTTGAGATTATGGGTTCGATCCCTGATAATAGTGTAAGAGTTTTTTTTAAAAATAGTTCATGCTCGTGGATATGCAAAGTAACGTAAATCTCACCTCACCTTCCACATATCGGAGTCGAAAGAGATAACGTATCCACAAAAAAGTTCTTTTTTTGGAACAATTTATTCTTGTGTTTAGCGCGTCAGTTGCCTTCCAAATATCGTTCATCTAATATAAAATTAATGATTAGATCTGACCTCCCCTTCTACGTATTGTATTCATAGAAGAGATAACTTATCCGCAAAAGTTTTTTGTTTTTTTGAACAATTTATTCTTGTGTTTTTCACGTGAGTGGTCTCACGAAGACCGTTCATCAAATATAAAATTAATGAGTAGATTTTACCTTCCTTTCCACGTACCATCACCGAAAAGGATAACGTATCGCAAAAGATTATTATTTTTCTAAACAATATTTATTCTTGTTTGCAGATCAAACAATTCATTCTAGTGTGTAGCACATGGACTCATGTCTACCGAAATTCGTCCATCTAATATAAAATTAATGATTAGATCTGACCTCCCCTTCTATGTATCGTATCTGAAAGGAATAACTTATCCAAAAAAGATTTTTGCTTTTTTGAGCAATTTATTGTTGTGTGTAAAGCAAACAATTCATTCTTGTGTTTAGCACGTAAGTTGTCTCACGAAGACCGTTCAACAAATATAAAATTAATGAGTAGATTTCACCTTTTCTTCCACGTATCATAGTCGAAAGGGATAACGTATCGGAAAAGATTATTATTCTTCTGAACAATTTATTTTTATGTGTAGAATAAACAATTCATTCTTGTGTTTAGCAAGTGAGTTGTCTCGCGAAGACCTTTCGTCAAATATAAAATTAATGAGTAGATTTCACCTTCCCTTCCACGTATCATAACCGAAAGAAATAACGTATCACAAAAAAATATTATTTTTCTGAATAATTTATTTTTATTTGTAGCGCAAATAATTCATTCTTGTGTGTAATGCATGAATTCATGTCTGTTGAAGTCTGTTCATCTAAGATACAATCAACGAGGAATAACGCATCGCAAAAGATTATTATTTTTCTGAACAATTTATTCTTGTTTGTAGCGCAAACAATTCATTCTTGTGTGCACCTGAATTCATGTCTATCGAACACCATTCATCTAATATAAAATCAACGAGTAGATCTTGAATTTTTTATTTCTAGAACTTTTTCTAAATCTCTTGTACTTTATTTTTCTTATGTCAGAGACATTTTTTACACCCAAAATATATAATTTATTAAACCAAAAAGGCAAATGATGAAGTAACATGCTTTCAACTTAAGAATCTATGCGTATAAATCATGCTTTTTAATTATTATTTCAGTCTTTAGTTAGGATAAAAATAATAATTGAGAAACAAAAAAAAACTTAAGAATGAAGAAACTCTAATAATAATAATTACTTATAATTAAAAGAGAGATACTCAAAGATAATATTTGATTATGATAAAATCACTAAAAAAAAAAATTTAATCTAACAATAGTATGTTTGACAATTTTTTGAAAGAAAAAAAACTTTTTATTTTAATGAAAAAAACTTTTTATTTCAAGCGAATAGATCACAACGTTATTAAAATCATTCAATTAAACGCGTCCTTTAACATGGTTTCAGCTGACATCTATATCCGTTAACTTTTGAGTGTATATTAGTATACATTTAAACTTCTATACAGTTGAACAAGTAGACATGCACATGCATTTTACATGACAATTCATGTGAGATACACTCGAATTAATTTGTATTTATGCGATGTAGGACTCATATCACGTCATGCTTGACGCCTGTGCCCGCTTGTTCAACTTTATACAAACTTAAGTGTCTACTTATATACAACAAAAACTAGAGGGTAGAGATACTAACGGAACCAAGTTAAATGACATGTCATGTATTATGCGTTACTGTATATTGCTGTGGCGGAGCCAGTCCTTTGATAGGGGGTTCATCCGAACTCCTTTCGACAGGAAAATATTTTATTTATACATGATTAAGATTAATTTTTATGTATTTATAATAGGTGTTGAACCTCCTTCTACTACGTTTCTTTAAATATTGAACCCTCTTAGTTGAAATCCTGGCTCCGCTTTTGATATATTGTTGTAGTAAATATAATCAAGCAATGTTAATGATGTGTCGCCCTCGATTCTATAACTAACTTTTTATCCTAATAAAGTTGGGGTCGTATATGTGAATCCTCACTGATCATATACTTCATTTAAGTTTATCTCAAGACAACGTAATTTTGAACCTACGACGTCGTAATGCAATTTTGAGCCATATTTACCATTATTACCCCTATCTTTGGAACAAAAATAATTCATTTGTCAAATAGGAAACACATACGCCTAATAGTTCAAGTATGAAACTCAACAAATTGAAATATTCGATATATAAAAGGTACATAAATCTTAATCATTTTGGAGCTAATTACTTCCTATTCTATTTTTTTTCAAAATTTACTAAAAATCTCTGATTTCGTCCATACAGATATATTACATTTTCTCGGATACATCACTTAATTTTACACGAATACATCATATTCTTTCGAATAAATCACTTAATTTTTACACGGATACATCACATTCTTTAGTGATGTATTCGAGTTTTTAAGTAAAATCAGTAGTTATGGTTAATCAAATAGAAAAAATAACATAAACATACATCTTAACTTATCATATTCATATAAATTCCCATTCTTATAAAGTAATTACAAAAATTTCCAACTAATTATATATCTTCGTTGAATGTATCAGGGAGCTAATTATGTATCTCGACAGACCCAAAATTAGATAAATGCATCTGGAGCTGATTATGTATCTTTACAAAGAAAAAATGTATCTTTGTTGAATTTACCGAGAGTTAACTATATCTCGACAGGTCCAAAATCGAAATTTTCAGTAATTATATAAATGTTGAAATTTTCTGAAATTAAGTTCCAAATTGGAGAATTTATTCCATTATTGTGCCATTAACTCCTGGGCCTATCAAATTGGGCCTTTATCTGGAGAACATAAGTCAATTGTTTTTTTAAAAAAAATAAAAATAAAAATTATTCTTTTTGTTTGTAGATAATTTCAAAGATTTTCTTAGAGTTTATCGTCGTAATGTTTAACATTCTTTGTAATTTGTGATATTATTTTTCACTCTAACAACACTAATTTCAAATGATAAACTTTCTACAATATCCAACAATGTGCATTTGTGGTTTTAGTAATTAAATAAACTTTAGTTTTTTTTTTTATAAATGGTTATCGTCGATTTGAGACAGTTAAATTTATAGGTGGGTCAAGAGTACGTGTAATAGATTAAAATAACAGGCAAGTAAACTAATAAAGACAAGAATAATAAACAAGCTTAAGTTAGAGAGAAAATCTGAGCCACCGTACAAGTCGTGTAAGCAAAACGAACAAGAAAATGCTTTGGTCTCGACGGGCGTAATGCTAAAAATTCGAATAGAGAAAAAAGAACAGAGAAAATTTGGAGGCGAAGCTAACTAGATATTTTATTGTTTGCAGGTTTGCAGGCATAATCGGGCGAAATCAGATGCGCTTTATAAATGTGAGGGAACAACTATTTATAGAGTACGAGGTTGACATATGCCCAATATGAGCTCGTCATTCGAACCCTATAGTACCTGAACATCTCGTCACATGGCGCTTGCGTGTCCTTTAGTGCATCGTTATTATGGCTAGCGATTCTGCATTTTCAGGATTTTCAATTTATCCGACCCACGATGTCACACATTTGTTATTCCAATTTTACCCCCATACAACAAATTCATCCCATCAAATTCTTTTCTTATGATCACAAGTAAGGGTGTTCATGGGTCGCGGTTATTGGTCAAAACCATAACCAAACCAACTTAGTCGGTTTTTAAATTGCTAAAATCAAATCAAACTAATATAAAAAAATAACCGTCGGTTTGGTTCTTGTCGGTTTAGTTCGGTTTATAATTTTATCTAATGATAAAGTTGAAATTAAGAAAAAAATAAGATGTCAACCAAGTGTTGTGCCTCAACTTTGAAACTACGATATCAATTCAGTGTTATAATTAGGCAAATCCAAGAACAACACCATATGAACACTTCTACAAAAAAAAAATTAGAAACTACATATAAGAGAACGATACAATAACCCGCAAAAGGTGAACGCAGAATTTTTTTGCTCAATAAATACCAAAAAGAAAGCTCAAAACTAGTAATTATCTACGGTCTAATGAAACTCACCTGCAAAATATCATAAACAACAAGATAATTAAGTTATTTTAGAGTTAAACTAAAATCGAACCACATGAATATCGATTTTTAAAATTTAAAACTAAATCAAACCAAACCTAATTAAATATCAATTCTTTTTAATCGATTTAATTTAATTCGCGATTCGATTTGATTTTTAACCAAACCGTGAACACCCCAAATCACAAGTCAAAATTTTCAAGAGTTTAAACGTGTACCTCTTTTCATTGTTGGTCCAAAAGTACATTAAAACAATGGAGACAATATTAGCTTAAAAGAATTATGAAAAATACTTTTATGTCAAATTCAATAAATAAATCAGTGACATTTTCAATAATAGTATGCTCAAATTAATTACAAATGTTATATCTTGGTTTAATTATAGGAATCTTTGATAAGTCATGTCACAACAAATCGTATAAAAAACAACTACCTCTTATACTTTGTTTGGATGATCGTTTTTTGTTTTATTATATAGTATTGTTATTTTAAATATAATACTATTATTTATTTTAACTGAAAAATATTTTAGTTATTATTAAATTTATTATTTTTCATCGTTATTTTTTTTTTATATATATATAAAGCTAAAAAGTATCTTATTTTGTGTAATAACTGGTATATTCAACAGTATCCTCCATTTATGCTTAATGAAAAATATTATTTTATTTTCAAAAATAGACCCTATAATACATATACGTACACACAACATATTCGTTGTCATCTTATAAGTGAAGTTTGAAAAGGATAAAATATACACAAATCTTATTTTTATCTGTACCTCATAAAAATAAAGAAATTGTTTCCCTCGACCCTCCTCAAAAAAGACTCTACAATATACAAATTCATATTTAATCGAGACACAATACAAATTCCAAACATACAACAACCCTATAATACATATGCATACATATAACATTAAAGTATACACAAACCTTATTCTTATTCTCAAATCATAAGAATTTTAAAAATTATTTTCAATAGACTATTGACTTAAAAAATTATACAATATATAAATTTATATTTAATCGAGATCCATTACACATATCAAACAACCCATGACTATCCAAACAAGGAAACAAACTCTTGGGTACAATCCAAGAAGAACCTTCCTCTAAATATCCACCCTTTTGTTTCATACTAATACCCATCCCTATACATATATTAATTTTTTCGTTCGTTTTTACTTGTTACTTTTTTTACATGATACATTCATTAAAAAAATAATTATTAATAAAATTATTTTATTACATTATCTCTATTAATTGATATTAATATATTACGAAAATAATTTAGAGAATAAATAATTAATGCTAAGAGTAAAAATATAAAAAAAAACTTTTATCTTTTCTTGATACATTAAAAATGTCAAGAAAAATGAAAATTTAATTAAGAAAATAGAAACAAGTAAAACGGAAGGAGTATATACAAAAAAATATAATTTATCTAATCACACAAATATAAATATTATATTTATTTTAAATTAATTATTTTTCTTCGTCCTATTTTATGTGACATATTTTCACAGAGTATAAAGTTTATTAAATGAAAATGTGTGACACTTCAACTTAGGAGAAAGAGTCCCACACCGGCAAAACACAGGAGGTATGCTGGGTATATAAGTAAGGGAAAAGGACAACACGTTGCTTTTTTAAAAAGTAATGGACAATAATAGCCCACCTTTTTCTTTTTGGACAAAAGTAACACTTCGGTTGTATTTAATACCATTTATTAGCCTTCTACACGCGCCCTAATAAGCCAAACACTAAAGGATAAAAAAGACGCACGCGTCCTTTGCAGTTGTTCTTTGGGAGAACAACTTGTACCTACAGTTCACGTTACGTGGTATCCTTTTCCTTGTTCTTTTCCCAAAAAAAGAAAAGAAAAGAAATACAGTAACTGGTACCTACAGTTCACGCTAAAGGATAAAGATTTGTAGTGATGAAAATCAAGAAAAAGGTTAGTACTGATACCAAATTAGCTGGTAGAGGTACCAGATATGATCCTAAATTTGTTGCTACTAATGATGCTTTTGAAGATTTATCAAATCCTGATGTTCGATTGAAGGATTTGAAGAATGTTAATGCTAGTCCTAGTCGAATTACTAGGTCTCGAGGTAAATTAGTTGGTGATCCATCAATGGCGAAACAAAAAAAATCCGCTAAAAAAAGGGCACAAATAGATTTGAGTGAGGATTCAGATCTTGTTGTTATTTAGAAAAAAACTAAAAGAAATAGTGATTCAAAAAATGATGAAGATGACGGTAAGTCATCTAAAGGAAAGGAGAAGATAATTGTTAATGATGAATGAGATGCTCCCAGAAAAAAAAAAAAGGAATCGATCAAATGACGGAGAAGATGATGCTCGATCATCCAAAAAAAAAAGTAAAAAAGTTCCTTGGAAGAGAAAAATATCTAAATTAACTGATTTTGAGGTACATTGTTTGTGCTTTGTATGTATTAATTATGTCTGATAGATGTTCAATTGTTGTGTTGAATTTGAGTATATTTAAAATATGTGTGTTATTGATGTATATAATATGTGTCAATGTTGTATATGAAATGTATTGGGTAGTGAAGTTTGTGAAATTTAGTGTACATTGACTGTTTGTGTATCAGGAATGTATAAGAATTGTGTATAGTTTGAATATTTATACTGTAACTCTATAAAATTAAAAAAACACTGTTGTAATATGAGTACAATTAGTGTACATTGATTGTATAAATATTTGTGTATCAGGATTGTATAAGAACTGTGTATAGTTTGAATATTTATACTGTAAGAGTAAAATTAGCAACACTGTTGTAATGAATATTGTATGAGTAAAATTAGTGTACATTGACTGTATTACTATTTGTGTATTGGGATTGTATAAGAACTGTGTATAGTTTGCATATTTATACTGTAAAAGTAAAATTAGTATACATTGACTGTATGACTATTTGTGTATCAGGATTGTATAAGAACTGTGTATAGTTTGAATATTTTTATTGTTACTGTGTAAAATTAGCAACACTGTTGTAATGAATACTATATGAGTAATATATGTAGCTTTTTGAAATACTTATACCTAAAAGTACACTTATGTATTGTAGGTTTGGGATTTGTTTCTTGGTCCATCTGATCATTGCAAGTGTCAGCTCAGCGTCCACACAAACTGTGCTATTGTGACTGCGTTGAAATCTAAGTTGGACAAGAAACAACTTGATTTGTTTAAGAATAGTTACTTTGGGTATTTCTTATCTTTACCAAATGTTTTTCCTCAAAATCAACTTATACATGAAATGTTGCTCAGGGAACTTGTTTGTGAGAGAGATGATGAAACATAGAGTAAAGTGAATAACACTAGGTTACGTTTCGGCTTACAAGAGTTTGCTATAATTAGCGGCTTAAAATGTACTGGAAATTACAATAATGAATTTGCTGTTAGTGAAGAAAGTAAGCTGATGGACTTGTATTTTTCAGGAAAGTCCAAGGTCATAAAGCTTGATTTAGAAGAGTGTTTCATGGGAAAAAAGTGGCGATGTGATGAAGATGTTTTACAAATTTCTGTTTTGTTCTTCATTTATTCTTTTATTTTTCCTGTCACGTATAGTTATGTTATAATTAAGAATGATTTCTTATTGGTTGAATCTGGGAACTACGAAACATTTTTTTGGGGAAAATTATGTTTTCGTCTGATGTTGGAGTCAATGAAGTCTAAGGTTTATCAGCGAAAAACTATGTATCGTTGTGCTGGTTTTCCTCTTGCATTTGAGTGTTGGTTTTATGAGTGTTGTCCTTATGCCGATGGCCATCTTGCTGACCGAGTGGGCGATGGTGTGCCACGTATACTGAATTGGTTTGTAAAGTCTAGACCAACATACAATGAGGTCAAGTTTGCATTTTTTGATATTAGGCAAGAGCAGGTATATCGTTATTTTAAATTGTAATTTATATATCTTTTGTTAAATTGTTATGTGTTTCTTAAATGTTGAGTGTTGTTTTGTATGTGCAGGTTGTGTTACGTCACATTACGCCGACAGTTCTTGAAAAAATAATCCTTCAATTACCTGATTTTAAACTTGTGGATGCGGTTGTGCACTCTGTTGATTTACCTAGCACAAGTAAACAAGAATGTAATTAGTCGAGCTCAGATCATGAATTGACACTTTCGAGAAATGATGTTAAAATGGTATATCGAAGGTTTTTATTAATATTTGTATGTTTTTGTTGATTGATGTGTTGACTTTTTCCTTTTATGTTTAGTTAACGGAAAAAATTTCCTCGATGGAGAAGTTTATGAAATCCTCATTTGAATTGATTTTTCGAGCTCTAGATATAAAGAATGTGCCTAAGGTATTCTTTTCCTGAATTTCTCCTGTTTTTTTAGCAAAACTTATAAACACTATTGTACTTATTTTACAAAGTTTTTTTTTTATAGATTGGTACATCAATTGGTGATAACGATGGTGACAACTCAAATAAAAAAGACAATGAGACACCTAATATTGGTGGTACAAGTGATGATCAAGTTAATGATCCACCTAATGTGGGACAACAAAATGATGTACCGAAAGTGGATCATATAAGTGACAATTTGATGGATGATGTAGGGAAAACAACAGATTGTGTAGGTGGTGACGTAATTGGACATTTGGTGGATGATGTTGGAGAGAAAGTTAATTTTGTAGGTGGTCATGTCGATGTTGATTCTGCGGCTGAAATTTTTAAGGATGGTGCTTGGAAGAATTTTCTAAATTTTGATTTATTGAAGTTCACACAAAGTTCAGGTGAAAATAAGGATATAGGGGAGGGTAGAAATAGTCAGGTTGATAGTGATTGGTCTAATTTTAATGATTCTGAAGTGACTAAATTTACTCAACCTTTTCGTGATCAAAAGAAACAAAAATAAGGTGATGTGGCAGTGCTTAGCCAGGATGAGCTTGACTGGTCAGAAATTCCAGAAGCTGAAATTTCTAAGTTCACTCAACCCGATAAGAGTGTTGCAACAAGTGATGCAACTGATTTAGTATGTGATAATGTTAGAAAAGTTGATGCAACTGCAAGTAATAATGTTAAAGGGATTGAGGAAAATATGGTGGTTGCGTCTGTTATGTTGGATGAAACACCTGCTATTCCTCGCCGATTACGTAAGCCAGCGGCGGTATGTGAATCTCCATTTTTATCAAAATTTAATTCTGATTGTGGCAAAGTTGAAGGCCAATCAGCTAAGCGTGTAGAGAATGCTCAGCCAAGTAAATGTGTCTTGTCTATAAAGCATCCTTTTGTGAAGAGTATTACGAAGCGAATTGATGATATGAAAGTGACATTAAAGTTTAACAGGTTTGTTACGAGATCATTGCGCGTTAAACATATGTAAGTTTCTGTGCGTAAATTTTTTTTTTTACTTTATTTTATCATATATTATAATTTTTGTGACATTTTTTTCCAGGCAT
Source organism: Capsicum pubescens (assembly GCA_030864215.1). Classification (NCBI taxonomy): domain Eukaryota; kingdom Viridiplantae; phylum Streptophyta; class Magnoliopsida; order Solanales; family Solanaceae; genus Capsicum; species Capsicum pubescens. Next base: position 259,890,004 of record CM061541.1, read on the forward strand.
GTTTATTTAGATTCTGTCAATGCTCTCCGAAAATATTTTGAATATGGAGTTGATACTGTTAAAATAAAAGAGTGATTCTTCACATTGGTATATCCAGGAATACCGTTAACCGATTCAGTAAGTAATGAATTTGTTAGTTAAGTAGGTTATATATCTTTTATTTTTGTACTTGATAGTGATAAGCTAATTGGAATACTGAAATTTTGTATATGTTGAATGTTATATAAGTCCTATGCTTTATTTATGCAGTACTTTATGTTCAGTTTATATGCAGCACTTTATATGCAATGTATATACAGGTCATATGCAGTGTTTACACAGTAGGTACACAGTTTTAAATGCAGTTGTTGCTATTTAGTATATACACAGGTCTTACACAGTAGGTACACAGTTTGTATGCAGTAGTTGATTTGATGCATGTTATATAAGTAGCTTGTATTTGTCAGATTTAAATTAGTGTTCTGTATTCATTTTTAGCATTTTAACGTGGTTTTGTTGTTTGTATTTTCAGCATATTGATGTTATCTTTTACTATTTGCTAAAGAACTCAAAGTACGGGCCTGTTTGTGATTCAGTTAAATTTACAACCACCGATTGTTGGTTAAACTGCTTGATTCAGAATTTGTATAAGCATTTTGTGGAGAACAATAGAGATGTAACACTTATCACTCAAGAACATCAAATCGTTGAGTACATGCTAGGCTTTTTTATGAGATGTAATGTCCCGTGGAATAGTGTTGACAATGTTCTTTTCCCAATTAATCTTGCTAAGGAGTTTCACTGGATTTTGGCGAGGCTGTCTTTTAAAGATCAGTGCATATATGTGTATGATTCAATGCATGGTGCAAGGCATGTCGTTCGTGTTCAAAAATCAGTTGCAGCATATTCAGAATTAATTTCGCACTTTCTTTCTTGTATTGGATTTTGGGAAAGTAGGAGCGATGGACTTTCAGTGGCTAATTCTTTTGATATTCATATTGTTGATGGATTTCCAACTCAAGCTAACACGTAATATATTGAATGCACATTCAATTGCTCATTTTACATACTTTTTTATCAATTATACTGATGATGTATTATGTTTACAGGGACTGTGGTGTATTTGTTGCTGCCTTTGCTGAGTATTTGCTTGATGGTCTTCTAATTTCTAATCATCTAGATGATATTGATGCTATTCGTATTCAGTGTGGTATTTTGCTGTGGGATTATGGAAAGAAGAAACAAAGTCAATGTGCAGTTAGTGAAGATGAATCTACTGGTAGATTATTGAAGAAAAAGGATGGTGTGCAGCAAATTTAGTTAGAAATGTCTTTGAAGCATAGATGTTAGATATGTTTTAGTGTTGAAATGCTTAGAGTTGTTTTTGTTTTGTGTTGATACACTTGGAGATTCTTATTATGAAATGTTGTGCTGAATACTATATATTTTGGTAATTGAGACAATTCAGTACAACTGATGCTGAAATGTTAGTTTATGTTGATCACAGTTGATATTCAGTATATATGCAACATTTATTCAGTTCCTATATAGTTTAATATCCAATATATATTCATGTGCTATACAGAAATTACACATTTCATGTGCAGTACTTTATATGCAGTATATATATAGGTCCTATATAGTAGTTACACAGTATGTACACAAGTTATATGCAGTATTTATGTAAATTTATACCAACAAAATATAAAACTTACCCATTGTTGACACAGGTCATATAAAGTAGTTATATAGTTTAATATCCAATATATATGCAAGTGCTATACAGAAATTACACAGTTCATATGCAGTACTTTATATGCAGTATATATACAGGTACTATATAGTAGTTACACAGTATGTACACACGTCATATGCAGTTTATATACAGTATTTATGCAAATTTATACTAGCATTCCAATAAAATATAAAACTTATACATTGTTGACACAGGTTGTATAAAGCAGTTATATAGTTTAATATCCAATATATATGCAGGTGCTATACAGAAATTACACCGTTCATATGCAGTACTTTATATGCAATATACACACAGGTACTATATAGCAGTTACACAGTCTGTACACAGGTCATATGCAGTTTATATACAGGTCGTATACAGTAGTTACAATATTATATGAAGTATTTATGCAAATTTATATGAATATTCAGGATATATGCAACATTTATTCAGTTCCTATACAATTTTTACACAATTTAAGCACACTATTTCTAAAGTTTTATACATTTATCCCAACCAGATATAGAACTTATATACTGTTTTAATAAAGTATTTATACAGTTTATAAAAGTACTTATATTCAAAATATAGAGGTGCTATGTATTTGCTAATTAATTCAAAAGATAAATACTAATACTAGTACTTATATGTATTCAAACAGTATATAGGTATTATATATGATTGACACAAATGATATGCAATCTTTTAGGAGTTGATTAGTGCACCTCACCAAAGAATGTGGCTTAATGAAACACCATAATGTACAAATTTTTATAAGAGTAGAATGTATTTGAAGTAAAATAATATTGTTGCTATTACATTGCTATGAAAAGAATAGTCTTTTTTCAAGAAAAAAAAAATGGGAAAGATAAAAGTGTTCTTGCACCAGCATCTTATTAGATTCTTGTTGGAGCATTTCCACATGTTCTTCAATTGTGTCTTGGTTTTTAACAGTGCCCACATGAAATTTGTTGCTTAAAGTAGTCCATAATGTCCTTTCCCCGGTTGTTCTTTTTTGGTCTTCCTAGTTTTGATTTTCAAATTGGTGGTAGTACTATATTAGCTGATATCTCTGCTGGAATGTGCCAAGATGTTTCATTCGAAAGTGGTATAACTGGAAGTTCATATACTTTCAAGAAGTTTTTTCTTGTGTAATATGGAGCACAATAGCTTTGTAAATTCATATGCGTGTAAGTTAGGACTGTCATAGCATGTGGACAAGGTATGCCATCTACTTGAAATTGTAGGCAGGAACATTTTTTTTCACGCATGCCAACAACGTTTCTTTTTTCAGTTTCATCAATGACTACATAAAAATAGTGAGTAGAACCCATCACCTGCAATGTATAAATATATTAGTAGATAGTGTGCACATTAGAATATGTAAGTGTCTGTGAAGTAGAAATAAGAAGTAATACCTTCATTTTATTTGATAGAATGAGATTTTCCCTCATTATTATATTGTATTTGTTTCCCAGTTCTGTAAATATTGCTTCTGAATGCTGTCTATGCTCATTATTCCATTTCATGATAAGATCCATCATAAACTGTAGGAATTTTTTAATTGGCAGGTCTCTTGCATCTTTATTTGCTGAATTTAAGGACTCTACTATGTTTGAAGTCATGAACATCGACCTGTTGACATGAGCATAAGCTATGGACCATTTTTCATAGCCTATATCAAACATATACTCCTTTATCCTATTATCGATTTTGTTTATGTCTTCCATAAGACGATAAAAGCCTGTCTTTATGTACGTTCTAGCCATTGTAAAGAAGATTCTCTTTAGTTGCTTTTAATTCTTCTTAAATCTACCCTTGATGTTATTCCATAGATGGTAGATACATATACAGTGAGCTACATTTGGATATACAAGTGCAGCCGCTTTTAATATGTTGTCATGCCAATCAGATACTATGAACGTGCCTTCTCTTTCACCAAAAGCAGTGTTAAACATGCGGAAAAACCATTCCCACGAAGTATCATTTTCATAATCAACAACAGCATATGCTAGTGGCAAAATATGTCCTGATTAAACAAGTGGGATAGTGTCTATCAGTGCATGCCAGCATATATATAATTTTGTCTAAAAAAATTTCATAAAACTCACCTGCTGCATCCAGTACACTAGCAGACAACATTGTTCCCTTGTATGCAGATTTCAGAAATGTTCCATCAACAACAATGGTAGGCATACAATATCTCCAGCCCCTAATTGATGTGCTCAACGCGACAAAAGCATATAAAAAGTGTTTGTTCTCCGTTTTATGTAGCCTTGTGAATGATCCAGGATTTATTGTGTTTACCATGTATAGATAAGCTGGCAATTTAACATAAGATTCACGCAAGGAACCTCTGACCAGCTCAAGTGCTTTTTCTTTGGCTCTATATGCTTTTTTGTAGTTCATTCTAATTCCGTACAAGTTTCTCATTTCTTCCACGATCTCTGCTATAGTGTATATTGACTTAAGATTTAAAAAGTTGTGCTTCACCATTTTAGCGATGGTTAAAGAAGTAGCATGCCGTTGTGAAAGCATTCTGTCCGTAATTGGACAGGTGTGATCATTGGCAAATTTTGTCACCATGAAAACTTTTGAATTTTGTTGACTTGAAGATCTAAAAGTTCAATTGCATCTCTGATTGATACACTTAAGATAGTACCTAGATACATTATGCAGTACACTGTTCATAACCAATATATATGCAGGTGCTATACAGAACTTACACAGTTCATATGTAGTACTTTATATGCAGTATATATACAGGTCCTATATAGAAGTTACACATTCTGTACACAGGTCATATGCAGTTTATATACATGTCTTATACAGTAGTTACAATATTATATGCAACATTTATGCAAATTTATACCAATATTCCAACAAAATATAAAACTTACACATTGTTGACACATGTCATATAAAGTAGTTATATAGCTTAATATCCAATATATATGCAGGTGCTATACAGAAATTACACAGTTCATATGCAGTACTTTATATGCAGTATATATACAGGTCCTATATAGTAGTTACACAGTATGTACACAGGTCATATGCAGTTTATATACAGTATTTATGCAAATTTATACCAGCATTCCAATAACATATAAAACTTATACATTGTTGACACAGGTCATATAAAGTAGTTATATAGTTTATACCTTGATGATGATGATCTTTTCACCTTAAATTGGAATCTCTCACGGATTGCATAATGTTTCATCACACTTGATATTGTATTTTTATCCCAGTACAACTGCCCTTCTTCAACATCTCTATGAAGTGGATCCTTAATTATCGATTCGGGTTGTTCTTCCATTTCTTCATCTTCAATTGTATAATCAGAAATATGTATCGGATGAACTTGAATAACAGTCGGAGATGTTTCGATCAAATTTCTAATTGAGGATTCTCCATTTTCAAATGTGTTTTGTAGTGTTATACACAATGAAAATTCATTTATATCCAAAAAAAATTCTTCATCTCCATATAAAGTCTAATACTCATATAATTGTAAATAGTCATAGATCCACTCTTTATAATGTATTTTATTATCATTAAACCAGAATTTTGCTCTAGATTCAACTGGTTATACAGTTCATCAATAAAATATTCGTACCTGTAATCTGAATTCAAAAGTACTCCATTGATTGTAAACTTTTCAAACTGTACATCACTTAACCACTCTCCTCCGTATTGTAGCATAATTGGAACTAAAATTGAACTTGAAGTCATAATTTCGTGTCAACTGAAGCTAATTGTAAATGAAAAAAAAAACTTTTGAAGCTAATTAACGGAGGATCTTATATATTTATATGCAATTTATGAAGGCATTTTAAGGTAATATGGTGTATCTGAAAAAGGATTTGTGAGGTAAAATTAATGGAAAGGAATCTTGAGGTAAAATTGGGGAAGAAAAGTGTGAGTTTCAATTGAAAAGGAAAGAAATATATTACGCGATTTTTGCGGCTTTTTAGCGGTGATTAGAAGATGGTTAGAATATGGTATTATTTTAATGGCTATTAAGTGAAAATTAAAAACAGGGGCTATTTTTGTGGAATAAGTTTTAGGAAAAGGGTTATTTTTGTCCTTCTCCCTATAAGTAAGCAAGTCTTATTCCCCAGTGATGCATTTTAGAGCTGTGCGGGCCTGGACCCAGAGCGAACAATATCACTACTGGGCTAGGCTAAGGGGTCTCTCGGGCCTTCGTAGTTCAGGATGCTCGTCGTGGCCAGGGCTCTGGCTCGGGTCATGACAAAATGAGATAAATATACCCTAAATTATAATAAATATATATACTCTTCATCATACTTTAAATACACATATACCCCTATCGTTATACCGTACCATTTATCATAGTTCGAATTTATATTTGTTCTTTTTTCATTTTATTTTTTTTATTTCAAATAACTAACCCCAATCCACTACCCAACCCAATAAACTCATTGAACCCTTTCAAACCAACCCAATTCATCCTTTTTTTGTTTCAAACTCGATACTCCTTATGTTTTTCTGTTAAACGTGAACCTCAATCAAATTACAGTAATTGATAACTGCTACTAGTTAGTGTTTACTGATTGAAGGGAGTGGAAATTAGTTCGAGGATGGCCGGAGCTAGAAGTGTGGCGATGGTTCGCCGGTGGGCTATTTTCGATTCGACGGAGATGGTGGCTATGTGGGGTTGATTGATAGTGGATAATGTCTTTTCGATGAAATTGTTAGTGTGAGGGACATATATGTTCCATTTCTTTAATAATAGGGGCATGTGTACCCAAAGTTTGACAGACAGTATATATGTACCATCTATCATAGTTCTAGAGTATATTTGTTCCTTTAATAAGGAAAGACTTTGTGATGTTTACCAAATTATCGTTTATTAAAAAATGTACTGCTACTATCTTTAATTGAATGTGTAAGGATAAAGGAATTGCCTAATAGATAATGATATTGTTTTGATTTTAAAATTCAAATGTATAGGTTGCAGTTGTATTCCCTTATCTAGTGGATATAGGTATACTGTCCTTTGTCTTGAGCTGGGGGTCTATCGGAAATAGCCTCTCTACTTCGTTAGAGGTAGTGGTATGGTCTGCGTACACTCTACCCTTCCCAGACCCCACGATGTGGGAATCTACTGGGTTTGTTGTTGTTGTTGTTGTATCTAGTGGATATAGGATTAGCTTAAACTCACATACTAGAGTCCTACTTGGACTCTTCATAGCAGTAACTTTGTGTATATATATAGAGGTCTAATCCTCTAAACGTGATATAATATTGTCAAGGATTAAATCCTTTCAGAATGAGTCCTTATAAGTGACATCAATAAGGATAAAAGTAAAATTGTGTTGCTAAATAAGAAAATATGACATTCTTTTTTAGAATGGACTAAAATAAATGACGATATGTAAAATAGGACGGAGAAAGTAAAAACCAACATAAAGTGTACCAAATATAGCAATTTTTTTTTGAAATTACCAAATATTACAAAGTGGTTCAACAAAAACTCAAATTATTGTCATTTCTCAAAATTTCCCTATTATATATAATGAATTAATGATCCTTACATGGAGTGATATTAATTAACTATTTTTAATATACAGAAATCTTAAGAAAATCACCAAATATATACAACAAAAATTCAAATTATTGACGTTTCTAAGAATTTCATGGCAATATATTTAATCCCATCAAATTAATATGGACAAGACAAAAGAATTGGACAATGACATAATCCCATCAAATCAATCATTACATAAAATATTTTTTAAAAAAAAATCATGACAATATATTTAGTACGAATTCAATATAATACAGTAATTAAGTAATAATAAAAATTAATATTATATTTAAAATAAAGAAAATTTCATAAAGCACTTCTACTTCTAGATAGATGCTAATTACTCAATATAACAAACATGAGTTGTGGTATCACGGACTACTTCGCTCTTAATTAGAGGTCTCAAATTCGAGTTTTGAGTATGGAAAAAATTCTATTAGGAGCGTCACTCCTAGAATGGACCCTGCAGTGCTTGATCCAAATTAGTCGGGACTCCAATTCGAGTACCGAACACCGGATGAAAAATTAAAATAAAACTAAAAAATTACTCAATGTAAACAAAATTAATTTATATCTACAACTTAAGCCTGGCTAACAATATTTATCTAGCAAATTTTTTGAATGAAAGGCTACTTTTTATGCAATGAAAATAAAAAATCAAGACCAGTTCATTCGAGGATTAAATTTACAAAGTTAACCTCTGATTCAGAGTTTTAAATATTTTTTTATAAAAAAAAAAATCATTAAAATTGTCAAAAATAAACCTTAAAATTCTCAAAAGAGAACATTCCACTCCAATCCACCAATTTGGATAATAAAAAATTTAGAAAAAAAAAAATATCTAGCGAATTTTCTAAAATAAAGACTAAATTTAGAAAAAAAAATTATTGTTTGGGACCAAAAGGTCAAAATGGTCCATCTGAAAGCCATTTGTAAACTTAACCATAGTCCTTTGATTAAGACATACATAGGTATATTTCAATACAATGAATTTACATAATTGATCGGAAGTTCTATCTTATAATTAAAATTTAAAAATTAAATACATTGTCAGTAATTATTCATATTTAGCAGGAACATAAATTCTGAACTACACATTTCGAAAGATAAAATTTAAGACTAGATATTTAAAAAATAAAAAATTAAGATCAATCACTCCAGCAGAAGACATTCTAACTATTACCCATAAGACATAGTTCGTACATTTTAGGACAACGAACTCACACAATTGATTAAAAATTAAATATGTTGCTTCACATAAAACATACGTGCTAACTACTATTAAGATCAGTCGCTTTGAGAGATACTAGGTGTAATTTCCTGAAATATAGCTACCTATCAATTTTTTTTTTGATTTTTCATCCGATCTTCGATATCCATATTGAACCCTCTATTAATCCGGATCGCATACTGCAGGGCCCATTCTAAGGATGACACTCCCAACATGATTTTTTTTTCATATTAAGACTTAAATTCGAAATCTTTAATTAAGCAAAGAGTCTCGTCACTATACCATAATTCATGTTGATAGCTACCTACCAACCATATAGAATAGCCCATGACTAATATCTTTTTTTTTTTTTGGTTAGAAATGATTAATATAAATAACAGAGTAATAGTTACAGGATAGCCGGTTAGTCCGGCTCAAAAATAGCAAGGTCCGCACTAACGTTTGTACTGCTGGCTTTCACAGAACTATTAAAACAAGTTCCTAAAATGTCGGTCCAGACATGTTCTAGTGCAAACACAGGAGGAACTTCAAAAATGCATGTGGATCCAAAAATCCGCTTGCGTGCTCCTTCCTTTACCGGTGAGTCTGCTACTTGGTTTTGTTCTCTAAAACAGTGTTGTACTGCTGGTCGTCCCAAACAAGGGAAAGAGCACAACTTCAAGTAAACAACAAACTCTTGCGTGCAATCCAACAACAACTTTTTCTATAAGTCCGTTCTTTTGTATTTTTCGTATATAAAATATTTTATATTATCAGATAAATTTAATATTTTTTTTATGTAAATAATTAGGTAAACAGTAATATCAAATTAAGTTTATCTGATAGTATAAAGTAATTTCTGAAAATACACAAAATTTAAACAGTTAAACTCCACATTATCTCGTGTTTTCCTTACCCATTATAAATACTTTCTTCGTTCATTTTTTTTTTATTCATTTCTATTTTCAAGGCGTAATACGTGTAATATAATAATATAATTATATCAATAACTTTTTAAAATTACATGTTCAATCAAACTAAGCCATTTGGAGGGAGTAAGAAAATTACCAAATATATACAACAAATATTCAAATTTATTGACATTTCTATGAATTTTCCCTACTATTATGTAGTCCATCCATTTGTCTCATTTTATTTGTTTCAAATTTTTTAATTTTATTTATTATTTTTTATAAATTAGAGATAAAAAAAAATTATGTTTATCTTTTATATTAATTATTTTTTCTTCAAATTAAAATATAAATATTATTTAATAGATTTACTATGTAAACTAGTTATGCTATTAATTATTTTTCTTAATTAATGTATGAAGTTAATTTGAGACAATTAAAATGAGATGGAGGGAGTAAAATAATGATCATTACATATATAGTTGATACTAAATTACCAATCAACTAAAAATAATTTCTATGAAGCTTATCGCATAAATATACGAATTAACTTATCGCATTTACACAAATTCCCACCCTAAGTAATTACAAAAATCTCAACTGATTATGTATCTTCATTGCATGTATAGTAGAGTTAATTATGTATCTCGACAGATTCAAAAATTTTTAAAAAAAATAACGGGAGCTAATTTTGTATCTTTACAAGGAAAAAATATATATTCGTTGAATGTATTATGTATCTCGACAGATTCAAAATCGAAACAAATATATCTTCATTGGATGTATCAAGGGGTCTATTGGAAACAACCTTGCTACCTCTCCGGAGGTAGTGGTATGGACTGCGTACATTTTACCCTGCCTAAACCCCACTGTGTGGGAATACAATGGGTTTGTTGTTGTTGTTGTTGTTGGCGACAGATGTAAAATTGAGATTTTCAGTAATTATGTAAAATGTTGGAATTTTCTGTAATTAAGCTCCAAATTGTCGGAATTTATATTGTTTATCCATAATGATAATCTCGAGATAAAATTTTGATCAACTTTATTTCCATATTTATTTGATGCATTAAATTAATTTTATTTTATGAGATATTTCATAAAAAAAAAAAGGAATAAAAGAAACTAATAGCAAGAAAAAAATGTTTTATTATATAGTGTATTGTTATTTTAAATATAATACTATTATTTATTTTAACTGAAAAATATTTTAGTTATTATTTAAATTTATTATTTTTCATCGTTAAATTTTACTATCTAATAAGAGGCAAAAGGCAAGAGAAGCAGGCAGCTCTCTGTCGACACGCCTGCTTCATCAGCTGCTTCTTTCGTAATTTTAATTATGTGATCTCTAATTAATTATTGTAAGTTATTTATGTATTAAAAAATTAATAACATTTGATAAAAAAAGTAAAATAGATATTTATGATCCTGCCTGCTTCATAAACTGCTTCCTCCATAATTTTATTATATCATCTCTAATTAATTATTATAGGTTATTTATGTATTAGAAAATTAATGATATTTAATAAAAAAGTAAAATAGATATTTATGATATGTCTGTTTCAGTTGTTTCACCCAAGTATTTTTGTATAATAATTTTGTTATATCACTTATAATTAGACATGTCTGCTTCGTTGTTTCAATCGTGATTTTATAATGTCACGCCTAATTAATTATTATGACTATTTAAATTTTTTCACAAGTATTTTTTATAGTAGTTTTATTGTATCGCTTCTAATTAGTTGTTGTGAGTACATGTCTGCTTCGCTGCTTCAATCTTAGCTTTACTATATCACCCATAATTAATTATTGTGATCATCTAAGCATTTGAAAATTATATAAAAAGTATTATAAATTATAATAGTTAACAATTTAAAATATCTAAAAAATTTAATACTCCCTTCGTCTCAAATTATGTGTCGTCATTTGACCGGACACGCTATTTAAGAAATAAGTATTGGCTTTGTTAAAGTTACAAAATTACCCTTCTTAAAAAAAGGAGTAATAGTATTTAAAATCAAGTGGGACCACTTTTAATTGAAAAAACAAATAAAAAAAAGGATTAATAGTATTTAAAATTAAGTGGAACCACTAAAGATAAAATTGTAATTGTATTTTTAAAAAACTTACCAAATAAAGAAAGACGACATTCTTTTTGGAACGGACCAAAAAGAAAATGGCGACACATAATTTGAGACGGAAGGAGTATGTTATACTATATTTTCTAAAAAATATTATAAATCACAATAATTAAAATAATTTTTTTAAAAAATATTTATTGGGCCTATGCCTTGCACGGGCTATTAGTAACTAGTATTTTTATATAAAGCTAAAATGTATCTTATTTTGTGTAGTAATTGGTATAGTGTGCAATATCCTCAATTTTTTTTAATTTTTTTTTTGGTTTCCCAAGATGTCCTCACAGTCGGCAGTCGTGTGACTAATCCTCGGTTCCTATTGTCAGCACACTAAAAGCTAGAATCTATATCATATGGTCAATAAGTAGAATTTAATGAAAAGAATATAGTATCCGCAAATCTTATTCTTTTTTGTACCTTATAAAAATAGAAAAACTGTTTCCCTCGACTCTCACCAAAAAAGACTCTACAATATACAAAATCGTATTTAATTAAAACGCAATACAAATTCCAAACATATAACAACCCTATAATACACATGCATACATACAATATTGAATGTACTCAGGCCAATACCATCTTATAAGTGAGACTGGAAAAGAATAAAAGCGTATACACAGATCTTATTACTATCCTTACGTCATAATTTTTTTTTTTTTTAACTATTTTCAATAAACCATTGACTTAAAAAAATTGTGCAATAGGGGTGTGCAAAAAATCGAACCGACCAATAAACCGAATTGATAAAAATGTTATTGGTTTATTGTTATTCGGTAATGGGTTAACGGTTTTATAAAAAAAAAAAATTTAGGTTATTGGTTCGGTTCGATATTTTCTTATTGGGTTATTGGGTAAACCGATAACCCAATAAGACAATATATATATATATATATATATATATATATTACACGACTTATTATATATTTCTCTTTAATTTCTACAAATTAACAAACCTATTATTTCAATTATACAAACTCTTAATTTCTCCTAACAACCTTTAGTCCAAACTTGAAGATTCTTATAAATTAAAACACATCATGTAAGATTTTTTGTTGCAACTAAGATTCGATTTTTTTTTTCTTCATGTTAGTTACTACTATTTCTATTTCATGAGTATTTTCTTATCGGTTAAATCGAAAACCGAACCGTTAAGGATTAAAAACCGATAAAAATATCTTATTGATTTGATTATTGATTTAACATATTTAAAAATCGAAAATCGATAATATATAAAATAGAACCGAATCAACCAATGCACACCCCTATTATACAATATATAAATTTATATTTAATCGAGATCCAATACACATACCGTCTACCGATCATATAACAAACAACCCATGAGTATCCAAACAAGAAAAAGAAGTAAACAACAAAATCTTACGTGCAATCCAAGAAGAACCTTCCCATATCCATCCTTCTACATATACTTTCTCAGTTCATTTTTATTTATCATTTTTTTTGACATGGCGTATTCCTTTAAAAATAATTATTTTATCTCTATTAATTAATATTAATATGTCATGAAAATGATTGAAAAATAAATAATTAATGTTAATGATAAAATAGAAAAAAATTGTTTGTCTTCTTAATATGTCAGAAGTGATAGAAAAAAAAAATCAATTAAGAAAATAGTGACAAGTAAATGTATAGAAATAGTATAGTTCTATCAAATATGTATATGTATAAAATATATATAAAAATATATAGAAAGTGTATTAAAATTATATAATTGTTTTATAAAATGTGTAAAAAAAAAATTATAATTATTGTATAAATTGTGTATCAAAACGGTATAATTTTCGTATAGAATATTTATATGTATAAGATTTGTATAAAAACTGTATAAAATGTGTGTAGAAACGGTATAGAACAAGCCAGTAAATTGAAATGACTAGAAAGTGAAATTTAAATTCCATGACTATTTTCATGAAAATAATTTAATTTAAAGTACCGTTTTTATCGTTTCCCCATTTAATATACAGACCAATAAAACAGATGGACTATAACAAAAATTTTAAGAAAATTATCAAATATATACAACAAAAATTCAAATTATTGACATTTCTAAGAATTTCATGGCCATATATTTTTGGACAATGACATAATCCCATCAAATCAATCATTACATGAAATAATATTTTATATTTAATAATCTAATATAATAATATTTAAGTAATAATTAAAATTAATATTATATTTAAAATAAAGAAAATTTCATAAAGCACTTTAATGTAGATGCTAATTACTCAATATAGAAAAAAATTAAATTTATAACTACAATTTGAGAAACTTCCATTCTAATCCACCTTTTTTGATAATAAAAGCTTTGTCTAGCAAATTTTCTGAAATAAAGACTAAATTTAGAAAAAAAATTGTTGATTGGAACTAAAAAGTCAAAATGGTCCATCTGAATATAGAAGACAAAAATTCACAGAATAAATATTCATACATTTCAAGACAACGAATTCACATAATTGACCAAAAAATTCATCTTATAAGTGAACGTTAGAAATTAAATATGCTGCACATAAAACAGACATTCTAACTATTCTTCATATTTACAAACACAAAAATTCCAAACTACATATTAATTTTATCAAATATTTAAGAGATAAAATAATCAAAACCAATCGCTTTGAGACACTAGGCGTAACTTCTATGTAATATAGCTACCTACCATAACCAACAAGGGTTGTGGTGTAGTGGTGAGACTACTCTACCCTTAAACAAAAGTCTTGAGTTCGAGCTCTGGGCATGGAGAGAATTCTATTGGGAGCGTCATTTCAGAATAGGTTCTCCAATACACGATTCAAATTAGTCGAGGCTTCAATGTAGATATCGAATACCGAGTGAAAATAAAAAAAATAAAGTAGCTACCTACCATATACAACAATAGGCCATGACTCTATCCAAACAAGGGAAAGAGCACAACTTCAAGTAAACAACAAACTCTTGCGTGCAATCCAACAACGACCTTCCTCTAAAGCTCCGTCCTTTTGTATTTTTCGTGTATAAAATATTTTATATTATTAGATAAATTTATTTTATTTAATTTTTATATAAATAATTAGGTAAACAGTTATAACAAATAAAATTTATGTGATAGTATAAAATATTTTTTATACTACTAATGTACAAAACTTAAATGGTTAAACCCCATATTCTTTGGTGTTTTCCTTATTCATTCTAAATACTTTTTTCGAATACGCTAATACATTAATTAATAGAAATAGTATAATAAAGTAATTATATCAAGACATTTTATTAGCGCGTTTTCCTTATCCATTCTAAATACGTTCATTTTTATTTATTTATTTTAATTCTTTTATTTATTTATTTCTATTTTTAAGACATAAAACTTTAATACATTAATTAATAAAAATACTTTCTTCGTTTCGGAATAAGTGAATTATTGAGGTATTTATTTGTGTTTCAAAATAAGTGAATCATTGAATTTTTTTCTAAATTTGCCTTTATGATTTGACAACCAATTAGCTTTTGAAAAGATATTACAAGATCGTCTTTTTTTTTTTTGGGATAAAAATGAAAAGTTGTGTTAAATTTATGTCTTTTTTCCTTAACATGTGTTTTAAAATCCAATAATTCATTTATTATGAAACGGAGGAAATAATATAATAAAGTAATTATATTAATAATTTTCTTAAATTATGTGTCTAATCAAACTAAGTCCATTTGGAGGGAGTAAGAAAATTACCAAATACATACAACAAATATTCAAATTTATTGACATTTCTATGAATTTTCCCTACTACTATATATTATAAAGTGATACTACAAATTACTAATTAACTAAAAACATAATTCTATGAAGCCCACTCCAAATACTCCGATCATTCTCTCCGATAATATTAAGGTTAACGGAGTTGAAACTCCGGTGACTTTCACGGCTGTTGACGGCAATCTCCGGTGGCCGGAAAATTGCTTGTCGATTGATAAACATGTACTCGGAATTTCTATCGAAGGCTTTACGATTAAAATTAGGGCGGTTAAAGAGAATAAAAGTGAAGACGAATTCGGCTGCTGCTGCTGCCGCCGGTATAGTACTGGAGGTACGATGAGGAAGAGCTATAGTTTTGAGATGGTCGATGAAAATTCTGTGAGAATTTGGAGTAACAAGCTTGAAGAGTTCATTGATTCGCTTGGTAAGTGTTGGATACTTTTTTGAAAGAAAAAATGAAAAAAAATGGTCTGTTCCATCCTGAATTATACACGAAATTACTGAACACATTAGTTCATATTATCTGAACTAATTAAAGCTATATTTTTGACAACTTTAGTGTCCTGTTTAGCACATACGTGGCTAGAGGCGGAGCCAGAATTTCAAGTAAAAGTTTCAATAGTCAAAGAAAACTAAGTCGAAGGGTTCAACACCTATTATAACCACATAAAAAATAATTTTAATCATGTATAAATAGTATATTTTTCAGTCGAAGGTCCCTAAAGAGGGCTGGCTCCGCCTGTGTTAATGTGGCACATCAGTGAATCAATACACTAAAGGTCTACGCAGACATACGTATGAGTCATGTAGGCACTAAGATTGTCAAAGTCTTAATTATAGTAACATTTTCTGAAGAAAAAATATGATGATGATGATCATCCATCTTTTTGTTTTGTTTTATAATAAAGTTTTGGATACTTTTGAAAATGCTTAAAGTGATGGACAAACCTTCGTTTGAATAATTTACTTAGAAACCTCAACTAAAATTGATACGTATTGAACACTTTAATTAATTATTAAGAGTGGGTATCTGTAGAATACAAAATGATGATGTGGCAAAAAAAAAAAAAAAAACGTTTCTCACTTTTGTTAATCGCGTGAATTGAGTGCCTTAAAAATTATGAAGACTATCATTCATTTTTTTTTGTTTTGTTTTATAATTGTGGTTCGATTCAGCTAGTGCGCACTTCAAATTTGGTAACTATGTATACCAAGGCTTTGACATGACAAATGATAAGAAATTAAATTATGATAGATTAGTCATCTTTGTGTGTTTTTTAAATTTTCTTTTATAATATGGTGGTTCGATTCAACTTGTACGTACCTCAAACTTGATAACTATGTGTAACCAAGGTTTTGACATGACAGATGATAAATTCTTCTTTAGTTCACTTTTGTTTGATTTTGGCTTTTTGACCAAAAAATTTTTTAGATGTACTCTCTCCGTTTATCTTATCTTTACTTGTCACGTTTTGCTTTATGAAAGTTAATTTGACTAAATTTCGAAACTAAATTGAAGTAGATCAATTTAATATCTTAAATTATAAATTTAGATGTTCGGGAATTATATAATTAATTTAAAATATTAAATTGAAGTAGATCAATTTAATATCTTAAATTATAAATTTAGATGTTCGGGAATTATATAATTAATTTAAAATATTAAATTTATTTTATCTAGTTTAGTTTTGAAGATTAGTCAAATTACTTTGTGGAGAGAAATATTACAAGTAAAAGTAAACAGAGGGAGTACATAGTATTTTTATTTTTTTTCCTCTGCTTTGTTTTGAACTGGAAACCTTGTGGTTCTCATCCTAGTTCATTTAGGGGCATAGCTAGAAGCCCCGTTCGACCTAGTAACTTTTGCTGAAATAATATATTTGTGTTAAGAAATTTATTATAAATATCCCATCCGTCCAACAATACTTGACCTCTATTGATTTGACACACAGGTTAAGAAACAACAATTAATTGGGTAATTTTACTGTATCACCCTTTGAATATAATAAATGTAATGCTTTGGGAAATGCATTGAGTGATGAATCATATTTAATAACAAGGGTAAAATGGTCAGAAAAGGGTAAATTATCCATTGATTTTTCAAATTGGACAAGTATTGTTGGACGTCTGTTTTTAGTCTAATGGATAAGTATTATTGGACAGAGGGGTATTAGATTTAGGACGCAGTTATTATCTATGTTGCTCGGACTCTTCGAAAATGTCAGCACATGCGTGTCGGATTCTCCAAAAGTAGTGTATTTTTGGAGAATCTGACACAAGTGCAACATCGAATGTGAAAAGTCTATGCAATTTAGGTTATTATTACTTGAAATTATCATTAAAATTTTGAACTCATAAAGTTAAAATCCTGACTCTGTCACTTTATTAAATGGTGGACCACACCCTTGGGTGCTCTGATAATGGTGTTCTATTTAGTGTTGAGTAGTTGCAACTTAATATGGCACCAGAAAGGACCAACTTTATTTAGATGAACTCAATAGCTTTTGCTTAGAAGTTGTAGTTGTATAAATATTTAATTGTGAACGCATTAACTGAAACAAGCTACGAGTTCGGTCACAAGTAGCGGCGAAGTCGAGATTTTCAGTAAGGAGTGACGAAATGTTGAGGAGTAGTAAACCTAGCTACATAGTATAATTTTCCGTCCAAGACAAAGAATTATGGCTTTTTGGATTGTCAGTGTATATAAGACAAAGGCCTATGTTGCTCGGACTCTCCAAAAATCTTGCCGCACTGTGTCGGATCCTCCAAAAATGCACTACATTTGGAGGATCCTGTATGCGCCCGATGACATTTTTGAAGAGTCCGAGCATCATAGCCTAATGCGAGAATCCTAGAGATCAATCAAGTACAAACTTATGATTTCATTATCTTATACGTACTTGTTGTAGTACATATACGTTCCCGGTTTCTCTGTTCAAGGCTTATCTCATTGTGTGATTGAACATGAAAGAAACGTTGAGATATCACACAAGCAAATATTACGTAATTAATGTTTGAAAAGAGAGGTTGTAAAGCATATTCTACCGCGATCTCTTTAGCTAAGTTGCTTTATCTCAGAAGAAAGAAGCATTTCAGGCATGCTTCATGCCGATTCTAGTTTAAAGTGATCGTTTCAGTAGCTTTCGACAATAATAAAAGCATTACTTGACGATGCAAATATTGACTATGGATTCGTAACTTCATGGAATTTCAGGTCGGCCAAAGAGACTTTTTGTGTTTGTGAATCCTTATGGTGGAAAGAAATCTGCGTCAAAGATTTTTGTTGACAGTGTAAAGCCATTACTTGACGATGCAAATATTGACTATACAGTGCAAGGTTAGTAGGGACGATTTTTCTTGCTATCCGCTTCTAGTTATTGTTTGTTATATGATTTTTCAGTCTTTAGTCATGTTTCTTATTTTTGATTCGCAGAAACTAAATGTCAGTTTCATGCGAAGGAAGTTGCTAAATCGTTGGATATTCTGAGATATGATGGAGTTGTTTGTGTCAGCGGGGATGGAATTTTGGTTGAGGTAAGCTTTTGTTGCCTATTTTTATTTATTATTCCCTTATTGATTTGTCAGTCCTATTTGTTTTTTGGAGTTTGTACGGTCATATTTGAACAATTATGCTCAAGAGCGTCTTTCATCGTATGCTTGACGAAGGAATGACTTTACTTGTTTGTGGATTGGCGTTATGCGCTCTAACATGTGTGCCAACTTAACATCTATGGCATGAGTTCAAATGATAGAAACATCAGAAAGCTCGAACCTTTTCTGTCGTGAATGCATGTATAAACATACCAGTGATGATCCCTCACTGTTACGCTTTCTCTTTTTTCAACGTTTAGTAGGTAGTTAACGGATTACTTGAAAGGGAGGATTGGGAATCTGCAATAAAGATGCCTCTCGGAGTAGTACCTGCAGGTTTGTCTCCTTTCCTTTACGCTGTTTTCCTTTTGATAAGCACTACGCTGGTTGTGCATATTTTGTTTAGCTTCTTGATATCGAGTAATTTGGTTTGTTACCAGTACTCACATAAAATTTGCAGACAAGTAGTGAAATGTACGACATGCTGCTACACATTTCTATTACCTGTACGGCTGTACGTATAGGATAGACATTGGATATTGGTTGATATTTTACCATCTGATATATGCGTGCTCGTTGGTTACTAACTTTTAGGAAATTCTTGGTACATAGGAACCTCTAATTGTCTTTATAATCGCGTGCCATATATGTTAATACAGGCACCGGAAATGGCATGGCGAAGTCTCTTCTAGATGCTGTCGGTCTATCTTGTACTGCGTCCAATGCTACACTTGCTATTATTAGAGGTGGAGAACACTTTCTATTATTAGAGGTGAAGTTTCAATTACTTTTTTTTTTCTCAAATAAGGCTAAGAAGCTTTCGTTGCACGCGTGGTGGTTTCTTGCAGGCCACAAGCAATCACTAGATGTAGCTACTATTTCACAGGGGCAGAGCCGGTTTTTCAGTGTGCTGATGCTCGCCTGGGGTATTACATCTCCCGATTTGTGTGTTTTCCTATAATTAAGTACTTAACGAATTAGAACAGACAATTATAGCTGATATCGATATTGATGCTGAAGTTTTCTTGTTTTCCAGGTCTAATAGCTGATATTGATATCGAGTCTGAGAAGTATAGATGGATGGGTAGTGCTCGAATAGATTTTTATGTACGTTTTACTATCTCCTTCCTTTATGGCAGTAATACCGGATACTTTGAGTACATGGTTGCCTTTAAAGCATCATCATTATACTCGTTAACCTCTAGTTCGATGCTATTTGGCCAGGCAATGCAACGAATATTCCGTCTTAGGAGGTACAACGGTTGTATAAAATTTGTGGCTGCACCAGGTTATGAAACTTTCGGAGAACCAGCTGAACCGGAAGGTGAAACTATTAGTGAAGTTAAATCGAATTTCGTTCAGCACAGGGGATATCGTGGTCCTGCTTTGCATATGAAGGAATTCAACCGTAAGATTGAGGGGCCTTTCGTATCAGTTTGGCTTCATAACGTACCCTGGGGAGGTCAAGATGCTCTCGCAGCTCCTGACGCCAAGGTTGGTTTTGTTTCGATTTGTTTGTCTCGTTTTGACATGGCATTAAGTTTAAGAAAGTAGTAAGACTTTCGAATCATTTAGTTTAAACTAAAGATATGTAGAATGTACCAAAATGCCCGTACCTCGATTTTACTGCTTCTGTCTCTGCTGCTTTAGAAGCATACTCGATAGAATGGCCTTTCTTCGGAAGCACTAAGCTGCAACTATCTTAACTTCCAATACGTGCATTATAACTCAGCGCTTTTGCAGTTTTCAGATGGTTACTTGGACTTGGTGTTGATAAAGGAGTGCCCGAAGTTAACATTGCTATCGTTGATGACCGAGTTAAACAAAGGCGGCCATGTAAAATCACCATATGTTTTTTACTTCAAGGTAGATTTACTGTTTCAATAGTGATCTATCTCGTCCATCCCACCCGTAAGCTATCCATTCTAACCCGTCTTTGCCTAGCGAGACCTGTCTAGCTCTCGATCTGAAATTTATCTGTGTTGTTTTCTGTCTAGCTTTGCAAGCAAACCTTCTAGTGGCTAGCATAAAATTTCTTTATCTAAGGATCCCCTACGCTCCTAGAAGCGTTGTTCCGTAAAAACTTGTTAAATCGTGTGATCATATTTCTTCTAAAAGTTGAACACTATCAAGAGAGCGGACTTTTGGTCCTATGTGAGCCTTGGAGTAACTGGCAAAGTTGATGTCATGCGATCAGGAGGTCACGGGTTCAAGCCTTGGAAACAGTCTCTGGCAGAAATGCAAGGTAAGGCTGCGCACAACACACCCTTGTGGTGGGGCCCTTCCCTGAACCCTACGCATGGCGGTAGCTTTAGTGCACCCGGCTGCCTTTTTTTTTTTTAACTTTGGTCCGATGTCATAACTATTTGTAATGGACATTCTTTGTTCTTGCTTTTTGTTGTTTGTCTATATGATATCTGGAAAAAAAAACGATTCTCTTGAGTCGCATCCTATCAGAACCAACCTCTCCACCCTACAAAGGTAGGGGTAAGGTCAGCGCACCCCCCACCCCCCTAGACTCGACTCGTGAGTTTTTACTAGATATGTTATTGTAAATAATAACAGGTTAAAGCGTTTGTTCTGGAGCCGGGCGCACGAGTAGATGATCCATCAAAAGAAGGGATTATAGATGTAGATGGTGAAGTTCTTGCAAGTGGTAAAGGAACATACAAATCAAATTACAAGACATTGATGACATATGACAAGATTTATATAAAAGTAGATCAAGGGTTGGCTACTGTATTTTCTCCTAGTACTATTTCTTAAAGTAAATTTTTTTTTGGCTGTTTTGTTTTTTGAAAGAGAAACTTTATATTTAGTTCTTGTGATAAAAAAGTAATGTATATACTATGATATAAAAAGGGTAAATAAAAGAAAGAATAAAGAATTTGGAAACAACTTTTCTCCAAGTTTGTGAATTGGTTTATGTATGCATATCCTTGAGTAAAGTTCTATCGAAAATAATTTCTCTGATTATCAAGGTAGAGGTTAAGGTCTGCGTACATCTTCAAGTCGGGTTGGGTCGGGTCGGGCCGAATCGGGTCCTACACCATGGCCTCCCATTTTTGTGAATTGGTTTATGTATGCATATCCTTGAGTAAAGTTCTATCAAAAATAATTTCTCGGATTCTCAAGGTAGGGGATAAGGTCTGCGTACATCTCCAAGTCGTATCGGGTCGGGCCCTACACCATGGCCTTCCAAATTTAAACAATAAAAGAACACTTCTATACACAACCTTAGCTCCTATTTACAATTTACAATATAAAAAAATCTTCCAATACCTCTATTCAAATATCATCTACCCACTCAAAAAACTAATTACTAATTCTTTCATTTGTTGAAAGAAAATAAGAAAAAAAATAACATAAACATGCATCTTATCATATTTACGCAAATATTCGCTTAATAAAGTAATTACAAAATCCCAACTAATTATGTATCTTTGTTGGATGTATTGGGAGCTAATTATGTACCTCGACAGGCCCAAAATCTAAAAAAAATGTATCAGAAACTAATTATGTATCTTTACAAAGAAAAAAATGTATCTTTGTTGGATATATTATGTATCTTGACAGACATAAAATCGAAAAAATGTATCAAAAACTAATTATATATCTTTACAAAGGAAAAAAAATGTATCTTCATTAGATGTATCGTGAGCTAATTATGCAACTCAGTAGATTCAAAATAGAAATTTCAGTAATTACGTAAAATGTTGGAATTTTCTCTAATCAAACTCCAAACTATCGGAATTTATGTAATTTTTTCAAAAAAAGAAGAAGTATAAACTACTAAATTAAATTTAAACCCCACGATTAATCATTTCCATATACTTTTGTAATGATTGTTCTCTTTGTAATTTCATTTCTTCATTAAATTTTTTTATAAATGCTTCAACCCGCCGGTTCAGCTCATCCTGACTCGGTGACGGTTCAAGTGTTGTTCTTTTTGTGTTTTGAACCGGGGATTCACTTCCCCGGTTCTGATGTCGCCACGTGTCCATCTTGTTGAAGTGTCTCGTGAGCGGCACGTGGCGACCCTCCGTTATCTTCTTCCACGTGGTCTCTAGTGTTTCTTGTCTTTTTACTCTTGCTACCCGCAGCGATTTCGCCCCTGAATAGTTTAGTTATTTACGATATTAGCCTTAGAAAGAAGATCGAAAGGCAGAATACATCGATAATCTTTAAATTCAACAAACATATGAATATCTAAACATATGATAATATAATATAGTTTTATAAGATACTTTCAACTCATTTTTTTTTTTTAAAATAAATTAATTAAAGAAAACATATTATCTCTTTTAACTATACACATCATGTTTAGTTAGACTATACCCAAGGCTTTATGACTTCTATAATGATGTTAAAGCATTATGCATAGAAACATTTTATCATATATTTATTTAATTGTTGGAAAATATGTTTCATGAATACAAAATATATACAAAGAAAAATATAAAGATGAAGACTTGACAATATGAACAACGAACACAGAATTGGAGGCTTGAAACGCGTGCGAAACGCTTTTCTAAAAACTATTTTTGTTTCCTCTCTTTTGCGAGATTGCTAAGGGATTGTATGCCAATAATTTTAGTGGAAAAGGACATGCTTATAAAATTCTACACTAAACAAATAATGAAGAGATTTTTTAAAAAAATAAGAAATCAAGAACTTGATTTTTTGGAAAATAAAAGACTTTATAAAAGTTTTTGTAAAATATATAGGTAGAAGACATTTTTTTTTTAATTAAAAAGACACTTCTTATAATTATTAATTTAATTTAAACAAAATCCAACGTCAATTTCATACCTTGGGGACTGGACCTCGTCAGCGGTTTCCGCTGACTGAACCTCGAAGAAACCAATGGTTTCTCAATCACTAACTGTTCAAGAAGCTCCCTTTCCGCTTCTGGCAATGTTGAAATGACAGACTTAGCTTCTACTGGTTCAGTCACATGCTCACACATCTTCGATTCAGCAGAAATCAACGATCGTGATCGATCATCATCAGAATATTGTACCTTAGTACGTGGCGATCGCGAAGTAGCAACTATGATAATGATAATACCGTTAAGTAAAATGTAAAGGTACGGAGGTTTAAGCCATGAAATTAAACCAGACCATATAATAGAAAATTCGTGTAATATCGATGGATTAATAGAGGATGATTTAATTGCAATGACTAAAGAAATCGCTACGATTGAAAGTAATAGAACTTTCATCGATGGATAATTTTATTTTCTTCGATTTATTTGAGAAATTGCAAGCTTTTGTAGGTGTGATTTTTGTAAGTGAGAATGGTGGTTGTTATGTGTGTGAGAATTTAGAGTAAAAAGTTGTTGAAAAGTCACGAAAACTCTCTAGCTTGAGTCGTGTCTGTGATACTGTTCTTAAGGATATTTCAGACGGTTCAGGTGTATACACATGAGAATTGTAAGCTTTGTAGGTGTGATTTTGGTAGATGCAAATGGTTGTTATGTGTGAGAATTTAGAGTAGAAAGTTGTTGAAAAATCGCGGAGACTCTTTAACTTGAGACATGCTGTGACGCTGTCCTTAAGAATATTTAACTCGATTTACGTATATAAATATGGGAATTGCAAGCTTTGTAAGGTGTGATTTTTTTAGGTGAAAATGGTTGTTGTTTATGTGTGAGAAACGAAGAGATTAGAGAGAAGTATATAAGTAAAGATGGTGGGGTGGGTGGGGTGTGGGGTGGGGGTGGGGTGGGGTGTAAGCAAATGGTTGGTTTCTTTTCTTGTATTTTTCTTGGTAGTAATAATTATGATTGTTGATTAATGATAACTACCATTCTATTTCGTCACGGAATCAGGATTTTTATTGTCGGAATTCAGAAGTAAACATATAAATTAATCAAAGGGGGTTCAACATTTATTATATATACGCGAAAAATAATTTAAACTATATGTAAATAGTATTAGTTTTCTGTCGAAGATCGTTCGGATAAATCCCTAACCTAAGGACAGCTCTGCCCCTAATTCTATCTATTCGTTTCTGATATTTTTTGTATTTTTGTTACTCATTTTTCTAGACTATTTCGATATTTTTTTTTAACCGGAGGATCTATTAAAAATGATCTCTCTATTTTTGAGGTCTGCATACATTATACCTTTTTCACTCCTCATTTTATAAAACTATACTGAATATATTATTATTATTATTATTAACTTTAATTTAAAATTTATAAATCGTATCAAAATATTTTTTAATCTTATCATCTCTTAAGCATGTCAAAATATGTATACGATTGTGGCTGGCTGCCTCCCTTGCCGACATTTTGCCTTTTATGTACATTGTCATTGGTCAAACAAATTTTGAGCAATGTATTATCACCACCTTGGTACCAAAATTTTGACTTAGTTTTTTTTCCTGATCTGATGTTCAGTATCCGCATTGGAGTCCGATTAATTTAAATTTGTACTGCATAGAACTCCATTCAGGGGAAAGCGCTCCCTACCAAGAATTTTTTCATATCCAGGGCTCGAATTCGAGAACTCTGATTAAGGGAGGAACAACCCCATCCACTGCACCACATCGTTTGGTAATAATTTTGACTTAATTTGATTGAATATAAAGTTTTTTTATATATATATATATAAAAAAAGATTTTTGAGTCATACAATAAACATGGAAAATATAGAGAATATTAAGTCATGAATGGGAGCTTTGGGTAATTGATAAAGTTGCTGCCATATTATCTGGAGGTCACGAGGTTAAATAAAATTTTTTCCTTTTTTATACATTGATAAAAAAATAAAAAATTGAGATAGTATTATTACACCTTGGTATCAAATATTTGACATTAGTTTGACTGATTATAAAGGGAAAATAAGTTTTTTGAGTCATGATAAACATGCAAAATAAACATTATCTTTGTTTCAAATAATTTGTATTTGTATTTTGTGGGAAAATTGAGCCGAGGGCCTACCAGAAACAGTCTATTTACTTTTGAGTTAAAGTTAAGGTCCGTGTAGATTCTACTTTTTCAGAATTCACTTTGTGGAATTATATTGAAAATATTATTATTGTTATATTTTATGAAAAAATTGAGTCGAGGGTCTGTAGGAAACAGTAAAAAAACCTATCTAAGCTAGATATGAGATTCTATTAGATAAGATTTATTAATTAATTAAGATGAGAAAAGATAAGTGATTAGGTCAATCAAGAATACATATAGGTCAAATGTTAATTATTATAATGTTAGAAATTCTTCCTATAACTTAATAATGATGGGAACAAATCAGTCCAAAATTGTTAGGCCAACAAATAATCCATACATGATGGTTTTTGATTTTTCATCTAATGTTCCTATTCGTTTTGAGTTCGAATAATTTAGATTCGTGTCGAGAGGTATCAATTTTGAGGCGAGAACGTTGTCTATCAAAGGCGACTTAATTCCGACGCTAGCAGTATGTTGGAGTACTTATCATTCCATCGCAATCTCCGGGGTCATATACGATGTTGACTATCGAGATAAGTTCAACGTAATGCTTCTTGTATTAAAACACACCTAATTGAGTAGATGGGGATAGTTCAGGTAGGAAAAAATGAACGAGTGATAGTTGGTTTAATCAACTTTAACGTGTGTGTTAGAGTTTGTGAACAGAATTTTGTTGATCCGGCCTTGAAAAGATCGCGGTGCGACCCATGTTTGAGGTTTTTTGGGGGGGTCTGTGGTGGTAGCGTAAGAGACTTGTATGTTTTTGGGCTTGAGATTTGTTTGTACGCACGTATTATATAAGTGCAATCTAGTGGTTTGTTTTTGGCGGTTTTAAATATACGTCACTGAGACTTTCGTCTCCTCCTTGTACTCCTCTCCATTATAGTGAATTTCCTCCTCCTCTGCCCGTGGCTTTTCCCGTCAAGGGTTTCCACGTAAAATCTTTGTGTTCTTATTTTCTTTTGGTTGTGGTATTGCTTATTCCTGTCCGTTCTATAACAGTGTGTTTTAATACATAGACGGTGATAATACAATAACAACAACATACCCAGTGAATTCCCACAAAGTGAGGTCTGGGGAAGGTTAGAGTGAACATAGTCCCGTACCACTACCTAAGATGAAGTAGAAAACTGTCTCCGATAGACCCTCAGGTCAGGACAGATAACGGTATAACAACAAAAAACATAGAAATAAACAACGAAATGGGATAATTCAACTTGAAAAAGAGAACAACTGAAAGTTGAGATGTGAAACTCGCGAAAAAATAATAATTCTAAGTATATATAACATGTACCAACCAATAATTCATTGTGCACAAAGTATAGTATTATAGTTCCCTTTTATGCTCAACACCTCCAAGGAAAAAAATGGGAGAACTCTCTGTGTAACTTTTTATACATGTACAATAATATTTGCAGATTCTAAATAAATCGAAAAAAAATAACGATTAATCGACTAGTATATAGTTTATCGTCTCGATAACATTTCGTGCGTTATCGATGAGAAATCGTAGTGGTATGGTGATTGCATTGGAACAACAGAAACTGTTGGCAAACTTGATAAAGGCCTAATAGCTCCTGTTGATGTTGTTGCATGCATTGGTGCTATTGGCATTGCAGAACACATGCTGCAAATTCGGAAAAGTGAAAACAAGTTATTAGCTTATCGTATAGCGAGCCAAGATATTAACGGTCCATATTCACACACATGAGATTTGAACGCGAAGGCTGATCCAAGCTACGCTGGAAGAGTTTGTTGAATCCTCGAGGATACACCTAATCATTTTACTTAACTAAAAGGGCAGCCCGGTGCACTGAAGCTACCGCTATGCATGGTGTCCGGGGAAGGGCCCTACCACAAGGGTGTATTGTACGCAGCCTTAGCTTGCATTTCTGCCAGGGGTTGTTTCCAAGGCTTGAACCCGTGACCTCCTGGTCACATGGCATCAACTTTACTAGTTACTCCGACGCTCCCCTTCAATCATGTTACTTAACTGTGCAGGCGAAATGTCCTTAAGGACAGTGTACTTGACATGCCTCGAGTATTATTCTGTTCTCCATACTTTCTCCAACACTTCTCGTATAACATGATCTACATTCTACGATAAGAACAAATCTTTCTGAATGAGTGATCTTAGGCAAGGCTGAAAGTTCAAAGCCTGGCTGCGTATCGCTGGTTTGGTTGTAATGGGACAGTTAGCGGATCCTTACACAACTGATGACGGACAAGTTGCAGCATTCACTAACGAGCGCTATTTTTCTTTCGCTGTTTCTTGTTTTAACCCATTTCAGAAGATCACCGTCTCTCAGCTGTTGGTTAAACATCAGTTTTACGTACAGATTAGGCTTTAAACGGTGGCGGTTAAGGTTTCCAGGTTGTTTACTAATGGCAGCAGGTTTGTCTCGCAGATAAAACTATAACCTTTATGCAACAGGAAGAGAATACACATGGTCTCAACGAGGAGGAGAATGCGCGGTATGAGTAAATTGCAAACCTTAGATAATGCTTCACGTACCTCGGATTCATAGCAGCATAGGCTGGTGACATAGACGCGTGTAAATATTGAATGCCACCCATCTGGATGAAAGGTTCAGTATAAGTAAGAGAGAACGCATGGTTTAGGATTTATAGAAAAGCTCGTTAGATTCAATAGGCCGACCTGTTTAGTCCCATGGACCTGACCGCCAATGCTTCCCCGGTTCTGAGAAAACAACTGGTTACCGTTTGAAGATTGGTAGGCGGTTTGTGAACCACTGAAATGCTTTACCGTAGTAGGTACGAGTTGAGGCTGATGTGGAGGTGGCGACGCTTGCTGCAGCTGATGGACAGAAGTAGGACATTCCATGCGGGGCTACAATGAATAAGACGGATAAAGAAATAAATTATGCTGGGCTACAACGTCTACTGCTTCTCTCCGAATAGTAAAACTGATTGTATGGTTGTTTTTCGACCTTTAAACATGCCTACAAGGGGCAGGATCGATTCTGTCAAGTATTAGCCCAGTGCTATTCCAGTAGTCAGTGGCGGAACCAAGATTTTCACTAAGGGGAATCAGTATACAAAAGAAGCAAATAACACGAACAAGCCAAGGGATTTGCCAATAGCGATTGCGATAACTGATGGATTTTGCAATTATAACTAGAAATGATAAAGGAAGCACCTCGTCGAAGAGATCCATTACCTCATTCTTCACATTGTTCAAAGGGTTTGCTGATACCGGCTGCGTGTTCCATTGAAAATCTTTAATTAGTTCCTCAATTCCAGCATCAAATTTGTTCTTGTTTTCTATAGCGGCAGAGCTGGCATTCTGCTGGATTACTGCTTTTGGTTCCGCTGCTGACAATTTCGGAGACAATGTCAGCGGTGAAAGATTCTAGCATCGATCTTACATCAACAATTCTAGTCGAGTTATTTAATAGGTATAAGTTCCGAGGAATAAGCAGTGGATCGGATCATACGCTGGGGGCCTCCAACGGAATGCATCTTGGAAACAGATCCGTTTTCCTTCGTGGCCTCAGCATGGATTTTAGAAACGTTAGCAGCGTGGTTGATGATAGCGGTTTCTGGTTTTGCTTTTGCCACTTGCGGGATTGAGGGTTCTACCTTCTGAACAACGCTTTGCCGGGGATCAGGTGAAACCTATTAACCATGTCTAAACATCAAATTCCTTATCAATCTTAAAAGTATGAAAAGAAAGTCGAAAACTTCAGTTATTCAGACAGCGACGGATTACATTAGCTTTTCGCTTTGCTTCTTCCGCGGAGGCTACCGGTTTTGCATGCTGAACAACTTCCGGCTTCGGATCAGGAGCAGCCTGTTCGGAACATTGAACACTCATACTAGATAGATAACAATCCAAAGTGATTCTAAAAGTTGTATTTACCTGCTTAGGCGATCTGTTCCTCAACGCAAGCGTTAATCTATCTGCATCGGGGAGCTGAGTAGATCTCCTATCGGGAGAGAACGACATGTTCCTTTTGACATACGGTGCAGCCCTGTCGGTTCCAGGTTTACTAGCCGAATTACATTCCCCTCTGGCTCCTGGAGAAGATTTCACACTCCCATTTCGCGGTATCCATTTTTTCTCCACATATCTAGCACATTCGCGGTAGTTAGTAAAGTTGATCTCGAAATGAAACATTTCGAAATTCAGCTGAAGAAACTGAGCTTCATTCCGATAACAGAAAGATAATTACGGAACAGTTATAACTACAATGTCATACTTTGCTCGGATAAAATTTTCAATACCAACTCTGTCGGATTTGGCAGGCAACTCGGTTTCCCAATAGCTATTTGATTTCAGATTTCCCATCGCTAAAAGCAAGACGAAGTCAGGTTATTCAACGAGAAGAAGCAACTGATGATCATAATACGAAGAAGAGGAAAACACGGTTGGCTCACTTTGAATAAACGCAATCTGATCTGGAAGCCATGTATCCAATGTAGCAGATCTTACCTGCATACGGATAATGCATAAGTTCCATCGGCAGGTTATGAGAATACGTCTAAAATTTAAAATCGCACTTCAATGTGCAAAATGAACAGACGTGGAAAAAGAGTCGTAATGGGATAAGCAGAACTGTGAAACTGGCACCTTTGATATATGTACTCCAAGACTCCTGTGAACACCCGAACAATGCAAGCAGATAAAGATTCCGAGGTTTACACTAGCCCATCGTGGACCTCTGCATAAAATACGCAGTCAATACAATGAAAGCAACCTAAACGACATTTGAGTGTGTCATTTTCTAGTCCGCGTTACTGATAGTAATGGTCGTAGATGTACCTGGCTTTGCAGTCAGCGCATTCTCGATTCTCTGGCAATTTGAGTAGTCCCTCAAGTATCTACAAGAAGGATACAATAGAAAAGTTCGTTTTCATGTAGAGGTAGTAAAACTCGAGAGAAACAGTATTCGCTCTTTAAGCTTCTGCAAGGGGGAAATGGAAGACTTCAAACTGAATATACGTTATATAGATGTTTTCTCTGCGTTACAGCAACAGTAACAACTACTATGCCTCGGTCCCAAACCAACTCAATGCCGTCTACAAAGGACTAGCCGAGTTTAGTAGCTAGAAAAAGACTACCTTTTACCGATGCAACAGCAGCGTGAAAGAACACTTGATAGCTATGTTGTTTGGACTCTCCTAAAGTACTCTCCCACCTGTGTCGGATCCTCCAAAAAATGCACTACTTTTGGAGTATCCGACATGCACCTGTCAACTTTTTTGGAAGGGTCAAGAGTAACGTAGCTTGATAACACTAGATTCTACAAATTTGTACTCTCTCAGATCGATGGTTCAATTCCCGGATAAGCTAGATCTTGTTATAATTCTCAAGAGATGCCATATAAATGACGCATCTCACTGTCAAGTTTTCCTCCTTTCTCGTTTCTTCCTATCTTCTTGCGGCTTTATGCTAACCAAATGACGTGAATCTCAGCAATTACTTGTTCTGATTCTACATATTGATCGTTTTGAACTAAAAGCAAATGTTTGGGTGGAATATTCACATTGTATTAGAGTGTATGACCATGGAAATACTTCAGACACAGTTCACCGGAGTTATTAACGGCCTAGTCGTATGGCATGTCCTCTCGGCATTTGGTTAAAAAGACCGTTAACATTGATATCGATGCCAGACATTTGATTCTAGTATTCTTAGGCATGACGATATTCTATTAGGTCATTGTGGTCGGACTCTATTATAGATTTCTGACCACATTCTCCGCACCTGCCTCAATAAACAAATCTCATAACTCAAGTTAGGACTAAGAGCTAAAACGGCAGCCCGGTGCACAAAGCATCCCCCACTCACACAGGTCCGGCTAAGGGCCGCATTCCAATGAGGTGTCATGTTGGTAGCCTACTCTGACGCCCATGACCTATAGGTCGCACAATGACAACTTTACATGTAGGACTAAGGGCCTCTTTTGCTAAAGCCTCAATAAACAAATCTCAGAACTCAAGTAGGACTAAGAGCTAAAACGGCAGCCGGTGCACAAAGCATCCCCACTCACACAGGTCCGGCTAAGGGCCGCATTCCAATGAGGTGTCATGTCGGTAGCCTACTCTGACCCCCATGACCTGTAGGTCACACAACGACAACTTTACACGTACGATTTAGGGCTAAGTGCTTAGAAAAAGGACAGCAGAAAAAGACTCCTAATACTACTATTGTTAAACAAGAAAATCCTCAATGACCTTCTCAACATATACAGCTGTGTACAGCCACAACATACTAATTTGACAACACATTTTTTTGTGATAGCTCCAAATTCAACATGAATCACAACTCAGGACTGACAGAGGTGGAGCCAGGATTTCAACTAAGGGGGTTCGATATTTGTAGGAAACCTAGCCGAAGGGGGTTCAACACGAAACATAGATACATAAAAATAATTTTAATCATGTATAAATGGTATATTTTTGAAGGGGAGACTTGGATTAACTGGTAAAGTTGTTGTCATGTGACGAGGAGGTCACGGGTTCAAGCCTTGGAAACAGCCTCTGGCAGAAATGCAAAGTAAGACTGCGTACGATACACCCTTGTGGTGGGGCCCTTCCCCGAACACCGCGCATAGCGGTAGCTTTAGTGCACCGGGCTGACCATTTTTTTATAAATGGTATATTTTTCCGTCAATCCGAACCCCTCACCAAAGGGCTGGCTCTGCCCCTGCAGGCAGGAGCAACTGTTTAGACTCTTCAAAAATGTCGACAGGTGTGTGTGTCGAAGTACATTTTTGAAGGATTCGATATTTGGAGAGTCCGAACAACATAGCTTATTAACATATTGATTATTTTTAGTACTTTCAATTGCTAAATCCAAAAAGGAAAAAGAACCCAAAAATCTATATAGTTGATTTATTTTATTTTTTTGGACAGAAAAGTTGGTCTATTATGCTCAACCAACCTCAGACATATCAAATAAATAAGATCTGAATTAATCAATATTCATTGAAGTACAGATAGACATATATTTTGGTAATCTGTCAAAGAATAAGTCCAAATATCATAACACCTACTTGTCAAGCAAAGTCAAATTACAATACAACAACAACAACAACGTATCCAGCATAGTCCCACAAGTGGGGTTTTGAGAGGCTACAGTGTACGCAGATCTTACCTGTACCTCAGAGGTAGAGAGGCCGTTTCCGATAAACCCTCAACTAAGAATGATTTCTTTTTCTTTTTCATTTTTCTTAATCAAAAAACTACAACAACATACCCAACGTAGTCCCACAAAGTGGGATCTGGAGAGGCTAGGATGTACGCAGACCTTACCTATACCTCAGAGGTAGAGAGGCCATTTCCAATAAACCCTCGAGTCAAAATGATTTCTTTTTCTTTTTCATTATTTTTATCAAAAAATTACAACAACATACCCAATATAGCCCCACAAAGTGGGGTCCGGAAAGGCTAGACTGTACGCAAACCTTACCTATACCTCAGAGGTAGAGAGGCCGTTTCCGATAAACCCTCGACTAAGAATGATTTCTTTTCCTTTTTCATTCTTTTTATCAAAAAAAATATGGCATACCCAACGTAGTCCCACAAAGTGAGGTTCGGGGAGGATAGAGTATACGCACAACTTACCCCTAATACCTCAGACATAGAGAGGTTGTTTCCGATAGACCTCAGAAACAACAATAGATCAAAGTTATATGCACACAAGCAAGTGAAAAAATTCTCCAAATAAAACAGCCAATAAGAACAATTATGAACATAATTCAATACCAGAAAATAAAAATTTTAAAAAACTCATTTTTTCCTCAAAATTTCTCAAAAATAATACAACATACAAAATTTCATGAATTAGCGACGGACAAATTCTGTAACTACACAACAAAATCCATCTATAATCCTATTTAGCAACGGATTATCAAAAAAAAATTATTAGCTACGAGCTATTTAGCAATAGATTAACAACAAAGTTCATACTAATTCTAATTTTTTTTTTTATTGTTATAGATTGTTAAGTAATCTTTTAATATAAACAAAACAATCAATAATAATATTTAGGTATATATTAGCAACAAATTATCCAAAAAAAAAAAAAAAATTAGCTACGAGCTATTTAGCAACGTATTAACAACAAAGTTCATACTAATTCTAATTTTTTTGGTTGTTGTTATAGATTGTTAAGTAATCTTACAACATATGAACAAAACAATCTATAATCCTATTTAGGGACATATTAGCAACAAATTATCCAAAAAAAAAAAAAATTAGCTATGAGTTATTTAGCAACAAATTAACAACAAAGTTCATACTAATTCTAAACCTTTTTTGTTGTTATAGTTTTTTTAAAGTAATCTTACAACATATAAACAAAACTATCTATAATCCTATTTAGGGACATATTAGCAACAAATTATGCAAAAAAAAAAACATTAGCTACAAGTTATTTAGCAACAAATTAACGACGAAGTTCATATATAATTCTAATATTGTTTTTTGTTGTTGTTGTTGTACATATAACATACTTAAGTAATCTTATTACAACATATGAACAAAACAAAAACAAAAAAAAATAAAACATAAAAGTACCTTTGTATGTTTAGCATTAAGCTCTTTTGAAACTCTGGACTTCTCATTCATGGTTGAAAATATCACAAAAACTATAAAACTCTCTTTATATTTTTAATCAGTTGCGGAGTCAGAATTTTAACTTTACGCAATGATGACCTTCAATGACTAATAACTATATACTGAAGTCAATGAATCTTTTAATATATAAATAATATATATAAATATAAACGTTTGAATCAAAGTTACTGAATTTTGTCGAACTCGTAACTGAGATTCTAACCTCTACAACTCTTTTTTTTTTTATGGTAGGAGAGATGTTATGAAAATTTGGAGTTGGAAGATATATAAAAGAAAGAAAGTTTGAAAGTGTTTGATGTAGAATACTCACCAATAAAGACTACTATTTAAATTATTATTATTACTACTATTATTATTTATTTTTTGTTTTTTTATTTTTATAGGTGTTCGATGAGGCGGAGCCATATAGGATCAAGGGTTTATCTATCCTAAAATGGTAAAAGTTTTTAATATTAATATATAATTAAAATTATTTTTTATGTATGATATGACATACGTTGAATCTCCTACGTCTATTTTTTGATATTTTAAATCCTCTTATTAATAAAAGCTCCGACTATATTATTAGTGTTCGGTGCATGCATGCTTCGGATCCAATTAAATTTAGATTCATGCACTACAGAATATTCTTGCTCGAATTTTTTCATTCATAGAGTTTTAAATTTCAAAAAACACATAGAGATATATGCGCAGTCTAGTGCACTAAAGTTCTCATTATGTCAAAATTCGAGGAAGAGTCGGACCACAAGAGTGTATGTTATGCAGTCTTAACTTGCGTTTTCTGCTAGAAGCTGTTTTCAAGATTTAAATCTGTGACCTCTTGGTTACATGACAACAACTTTAACTGTTGTTTTTTATTTTTGTTATTTTATTTATTTATTATTATTATTATTATTATTTATTTGTTTATGAATAAGAAAATCATATATTGCGGCTATTTGTGGAATATTACGCGTGGAAGAGTAGTTATTCTTTAGTTGGAGAATTTCCATGCATAAGCTAACATATTTATTTAATAATATTTTTTCTTTTTTTATTAATTTATTATTGGTGATGGGACCATAATAATTAAATCTTTTCATTATAATTTTTTATTTTTTTTACTTTAATGACAAAAAAAGGTGTTAAATGAAATAAATACTATTCTAAAGTAAACGTAGACCGAATCGTTCACTCCTTTTTTTTTATTCTTTTTCTATATAAGTAAAAAATCATTACAATTTAATTGATTAGAATAAATAATATATGTATGATAAGATGCATTCATAACTAAGTCAAACGTATCCACACTATACATTTTCCATATATTTTATTCTCTTTTGTTTCAAATAATAATATTAATCATTTTGATAATATTAGAGTTGGATGTTTTTTAAAAAGATAAAGAGTACTAATTAAATAAGTAATATCTTTAAGGGGAAGATAAAATAATACTACATAGTTTAGGTAAATACTTCAATAATTATTTTTTCGACTACTCCAACCCCCCAC
Source organism: Capsicum pubescens (assembly GCA_030864215.1). Taxonomy (NCBI): domain Eukaryota; kingdom Viridiplantae; phylum Streptophyta; class Magnoliopsida; order Solanales; family Solanaceae; genus Capsicum; species Capsicum pubescens. The sequence continues at coordinate 259,925,929 of CM061541.1, forward strand.
CCCACCCCACCCCACCCAACCCACCCCCAAAAAAAGGGAAATAATTAAATTTATAAAGACTTGTTAATAATACACTAAAATAATCATCTTTTCTTAACAATGTATTTAAGAATAATTATTTGATACGTTGAGAAACTTTTCAAGATTATGAAAAGGTATCTAATTCCTTTTTATATGTACAAAAGAGTTTTGGAATGTTCATTTGAATATTAAGAATTTGAGTTAAATTTTTATCATATTTTTCAAATATTTGAATAGTCAATTATTGTGATTTATAGTATTTTTTACATAGTTTTTTAATATATAAATTTTATTTCAAAAGAATTATATATAGATTTTACGTCCCATATCATGATCAAACTTACCTTATTTGAATCTCAGAAAGGAAAATATGTCACATAAATTGAGACGAAAAAAGTATTTACACTAAAAGAAAAGAAAATGCATACATGACTCACTAACATGGCAAAATGCTTCACACTTCACACCATGATGAAGTGGAGAAAAGATTATTGGATGTGATGGGAAATCTTATATATATATAAGAAAAATAAAATGATTTGTAATATCTATGACGTCAGTGATGAAGTCAAGATATTCATTGAGGGGATTCAAAAGTAAATATACGAACTAGTCGAAGGGAGGTCAACATCAACTATGTATGCATAAAAAATATTTTTAATCATATAAAAATAATATAAAAACTGTATAATTTTTCATCTAATGGGGTTCGGATGAACCCCTGTATGACGTCCCTGACAAATTAAGTAGGAATAACAGGTTTCTACACTGACAAACTTCTGAAGATGAAGTGTGTGTAAATGATATCTTACGCGAATTTCATATTGAATTGAAAAAGAAAGTGAAGAGTTTTATGAAATATCGTTCAAGTTCAAACGGCACACGCGATTTTGCGGCTCAACGTGACATAGCCCAATATATAAATCTACTTGACGAATAATACGTGCTATGAACTTGGACAGTAATTTTGTGATAATATCAAAGCAAATTCTAGGCAAAGGGATTAGGTTGAATTATTCTTAATTTAGGCTCCATAATTAATTAGGAGTTTCAACAATACAAATGCATAATGACACAATAATAATTTGAATTCCAAATCATGTTTCATATGATTAGAGACTATTAAGAATAGGACAGAAAGAAAATTATAAAACATACCTAATCATGATTTTTTGAGATTAGAAATGGTGCTTTGACCATAGTATATCACAACTGACTTTTATTTTCTCCGTCCATTTTTACTTATCCATTTTTCTATTTTAAGATATCCAATAATATTTGTTCAGTTTATAAAATAAAAAAAAAAGAATCCAAAATTTATCTAAGCTTTAGCAAAATTTATTGTAACACTCCTTAAATTTGCTGGGAGCCTATGCCCCCATAGACCATTTATATTTTTGTGGTATATATTTATTTATTTGGACCATTTTAGACCTCACGCGCTCAATGTGTGTGTTATTCACGCAGTGGTCCAGCTAGCAAATATAAGCCATAGAAATACAGTAAAAAATAATCTAGGGGGTTCAAAGGACCCTCGCAAAGTTGAAGCGTGTTACAACAAATTTTGCCAAAAGTTTAGGTATATTTCAAACTTTTTTCTCAAAACTAACGAATAATTTATCTATTTCTACTCATTTTTTACTTAGCATTAAATATGATTCATTATGGAATGCATTAAATTTATTAGGGTAATGACAAAATTACCCGTATCATTTACTGCTTCTTAATCTCTATGCCAATTGAAAAGTGAACAAGAAAAAATGGAGGAAGAAAATAATATTTAAATTTAATGAATTTCTTAATAAAAAAGTAAACGGTACAGAGCACAAAACATTTCACATTCACTTAGGATTCGAGAAAGGATCGCAACCCAAACTGAAATCAATTAATATGAAAATGTTTTAGATGGTAAAAGACAAAAGCTAGACAACAAAAACTTTGATAAGATTTTGGTGATTTATCTCCCAATAAATTTATTTCTTATAGTTTGGTATGATGAAAAAAATGAGAAATTGCAAAAATAGACCCTATTTAAAAAATAGCCAAATTTATAATTTTTTCTAAAGATTAACTCGCTCAAAATAAAATATAGATTTGTGGAGTTGAAGTTAAAAATTGTCCAAAATTCTCTAAATGGGCCATTTTTGAAACTCTAATGGGCCAAATTAGTCATGTTATCTCTACAAGTGGTGATCACCTTTGTGTAAATGGGCCATTTTTGTAAATCCTCTTCCTCATTACTTCTCATGGGCTATTTTTGTAAATCCATTTCTATGATGGCCCAATAAGTTCAAGAAATCAAATTCTACTTCTCTATTGAAATGGGCTGATGCCTTACACTAAAGTGCCCTTTAATAGTGGATGACAAGAGGTGGCTACAATATGAATAATTCGTCAGAAAAAATTATTTAGACACCTTAATTAAATTTATGCTAACACACGAGAAATCACAATTTTTTAATTTTTTTTCAATTTTTGTTATTTCACTCATATGTCTTAAAAAATCTTTGTCCGTCCCTTCAATGCAATACAATCCGTTTAATAGGTCGTCACAGGCGAACCCAAAAAGTTTCGCATAAAACGCATTCGGACGCCCCCACACACATAAATTCACAGGCTAACACACACAAAAAAAAAAAAAAAAAAAAACTACTTCGCTCATATGTCTTAGAAAATATTCCGTCCGCCTATCCAAAGCAACATAATCCATTTAATAGATCATCACGAGCGGACCCAAGAAGTTTCACCCAAAAACATTTGGACGCCACAACCCCTATCAATTCATAGACTAACACACACCAAACACAAAAAAATCCTCAATTTCTACTATTTCGCTCATATGTCTTAATATTGGCCTCCTTCACTACTAGAGTGGAGGCGAATGTACAAAGAAATAGAAATTCTTACGAGTATGTCACATTCAAATGCACGCTTCACATGTCGCATTCAAATTCATTTACTTTTTTAAGTAGATGTCGTTTGACATTACTCGCTTTGATTGATTTTGAGAATATGAAAAGGTGTCAAAATGATACACTTAGGGATCGTTTGGTAGAGTGTATTAAGAAAAATAGTGCATGTATTAGTTAATGAGTATTAGAAGTACTTTGTTTGGTATAATTTTTAATCTATGTACATTAATTATATACTTTATTGTGTATTGATGTGTGTATTAATAATACACACCATTTTCTATGTATTAGTAATACAAAGACTCTAACGCATGCATTAAATTGTTAAATGACAAATTTACTCCTCTTTTTCCAATTATTATTTTTTTGCTCTGATTAGCTGCTACCTCCATTTTTTTTCTCTCTGTTCTGATTAGCTGCTACTATCCTTGAAAGAGGAGGTAGAAAGAAGGGCATTTTGGTAAACAAACATCTTTTTATAAAAAATATATAAATATATGTTATTTTTAATACATTAAACCAAACACACTGTAAAAAATAATGTTTGTATAAGTAATGTCAGCATTACTCATACTTACATTAATAATACAAGCATTACTAATACACTTTATTCAATATTATTCTTATACACTCTACCAAACGACCCCTTAGTGATTAGTTTAGGTGTTTAAAATGAACATCGTCTATTTTAGATGCCGCCAAGTTGACAAGTTTAAGAATCTAACGATGTCTTTGACTTTTCCAAATAGAAGTTAGATGTATGTGTGGTCAACTGTATGTGAATGTATGTGACTAGGATCCTTAAATACACAAATACATGCATGAATGTATATCAGCTATAAAAATACATAATATTATTGGGAGTTGCTTGGAAGAAAACATAAATACTTTATTGAATGGGTGCTTGGAAATGAATTTTTGCAGATCAAATTGTATTTTAATAATTCTCTTTAAAAATTAATTATCATATTGATATAGTATTTTATTCTTCGTTTTGAATTAGGAACTCAATTTTATTATTATTTTTTATTATTTTCTCATACACATATTTTTAGACAAAATATGCTAGAAGTGATATAAAAAAATATTCAAATAAATTATTGTCTAAGAGATAGAAGGGGTCTGGAAGTACCATTAAAAGAGTTTAAACTTGAAAAAATGTTGGAAGAAAATGGGATAAAAAAATAAAAAGAAGATAATAAAATTAAATAAAAATAGGCTAAAATAAGGCTGTCACGCGCCAAAATACGAGTGTAAAACACTCACCTTGCCATGTCAGTGAAAGGTGTCAAAATGACACAGTTTGTAGCTGGTTTAGATACATAAGATGAAAAAATATACTATCAAATAAAATATTAATAATACACAAAAACTAATATATACATTATTTTATTAATACACTCTATCAAACGACCCCTTTGAGAAGGAAGGAGCAAAAATAATATATCATATTATATAATATACCACCATATATATAACTTGAGAGAAAATAAATAATAATCCCATATATATACCAAACAAAAACTAGTAGGTGACATATATTAAATGCAAAAGTGACAGGGTTGAATGTTAGATGTTGAAACTTGATGGACCATGCTGTCACCTTTAATAAATGAAATCTTCATCATGAATCCTTTCCTAAATTAAAGTATAGTCTTGAACATTAAGTTATACTAATATTTGTTAAAAATTACAATATTTATCAAATATATTTAATCAAGTTAGTTGTTTTAAATTCTTTCGACTTGAAGTGAAATCAGTTCTATTTTCAAGTAATTTTACGAATATCTAAGAGCTAGACGGTAGGCGCTGATTACTGATATTATTCCTGACACTTTGATTTGCCTATCGACTGATAAAAACTTTAAATGTTGAGTAATTTAAAAGGGATTAATTTTTTTCCGAAAAGAAAAATATTTTTTATACTAAAACTCCTTTAACTTTAATTCTTTTTAATTTTATCCTTCATAACAATGTTTTCATGACCATACAAACATCGATCACTTATTTAAAATAATTAGCTCTAAGAATCAGTGGAGGACCCAGGATTTAGGCGTCGTGGGTGCTCAGAGGTTTTGATTACATGTATTGACACGCAAAATTTTAAGATTCCACATGAAAACCAAAGTACCCAGCTATCTTTTTGGTTTCGAGGGTGTTTTTTTTCATCTTATATCAATTTTTATACATTTTTTGTATAATTATATCTATTCTGCATCGAGCTTAATGGGTGCTGGAGCACCACCAAATTAAACCTAAGTCCACCCCTGTTCTCAATTAAGGTCTCGAACTCGAGCCTTTGAAAATGAAAAAAAATCATATTGGAAGCACCGTTTTCAAAAATAGATCCTACAGTACGCGAATTCAAATTTAGTTCAATTTGAATACGAACATCGAACATCACATTAAAACAGAAACAGAATCAGAAATATACCTAAACTTTGACGAAATTTGCTATAACACGCCTCAACTTTGCGGGGATCCTATGACCCCTCTGGACTATTTATTACTGTATTTCTATGATATATATTTGTCCAGCTGAATCACTTTAGACCCTTACGCGCCAGTGCACATGTATTCACGCAGTGGTTCAGCTGGATAAATATATGCCACAAAAATACGATAATAAATAGTCAAGGAGGTCATAGGACTCCCACAAAGTTGAGACGTGTTAGAGCAAATTTCGCCAAAATTTAGATACGTTTCGAACCTTTTTCCCAATTAAAAAACAATACATAAGTCATTATACAAAAGCCAAAGCCATGAACTAAAGTCATGATTGTTTTTTGTCATGGACCAATCTTTGCATTGAAATGTCAATGTGTTATGAGGAAAATTCAGAAGCTCATTAATTGTAAAGTTGTAATTGTACTCTGTCATAATTAATTGAATGATCAAGCAAATCAGACGGATTCAGAATTTAAAGTTTGATGATTTCAGCACATCAAAAATAAATAGATATGAATATATGTACACACATTGTCGAACATCCATAAAAAAATAATTCTTTATATAAATACTTAAGATTTTTATATCGTCTCTAGGAGATCGAAGATTTAAGATTAATGGATTTGGAATAAAAATAGTACATAAATTGCAAAAAAAAAAAAAGTAATATGATTTGAGCCATGTGAAGTTGCATATTTCTTTTAATTTTTAACAACTTTCAAAATATTACTTATTAAAATATAATAATAACCTAATTTAGAGGTTTAATAGGATTAGATCAGATCTAATTATATACTCATTAGATTAATCCAAGTCAAAGTTTTTAATTTAAAGAATGGAGTTTTCTCTAACATAAGGAGAGGGATCTAATGCCAACAATCAAAATTTGCATACATGTAGTGCTCGATTAAATTTGAATTCACGCATTTGAAGACTTATTTTTGGGAGCGGCGCTTCTAATATGATTTTTTTTTACATTCTCGCATGTTTGAACTCTCTATCGTTAACCAGAGATCTCATATTCGAGCTCTCGTGAATGGCAAAAAATTCTATTACGAGCGTCGCATTCAGAAATGAGCTACGCAATATGCGGATTTAAATTTAATCGAACTCCAATACAGATATCAAACGTGAAAAAGTAAAAAAATAAATAAAAACATATTCTCATCTATCATTAGTTGTTTTAATCTTCTTTCATTATATCAGTTTAACTAATTTCACATGTATTTGTTTCTTAAATCATGCATGTGATTAGTGGATGGATTACTATTAATCCAGCAGCAATAATCATAAATGTGACCATTACTAAACACTAATCATTTGGAATCTAAAGTTGCTTTGGGTAATGAGAAAAATATTTTTGAGAAATATTGATAAAAAAAATTTAGAAATATTTTCTTTAAGCTATAAGTTTCTTTAAAGCGAGAAAAATGAGTTTTCTAGTAAAAGTAGGAAAATTAAATTCTTCAAATAACATTCCGCGTTAATTGTATCCTCTCCATCATTCACCACACCTCATTTTCAGTCTCGGTCCCTACTTTACCCTACCTCTTGTAGGATGGTCGTGATTTGTCACCCTTAACTAGATGTCTTTTATGCGCAGGGTTCGGGGAAGGGCCCCACCACAACGGTGTATTGTACACAGTCTTACCTTGCATTTCTGTCATATGCTGTTTCCAAGACTTGAACTCGTGATCTCCTGGTCACATGACAACAACTTTACCAGAATCTCTAAAAATGAAAAAAGTTATGTTGAGAAAGCTACCCCTAGAAAGACCTCTATAGTGCGCGAATACAACTTTAGTCAAGTTCTGATATAAATACCGAACATTAAATAAAATAAAATAAAATTGATAGAGGGTAGAGAATAGGGGTAGGTGGGGTTGGGGGTTGGTCCACCCCATTAATTATTTATTTATTTATTTATTTACTTGATGTCACCACCATGCAATTAATGAAAATCATATCAATCCTACCTGTCTATACATATTATATACACAAGATATAACAAATAGATACACTTCATTCACTTATCATTCTCCTCCATTCAATTCATCTTTCTAAGTTTCACTTCATCAATTCTTCCATAGTTTTGTTTTTGAATATTGCTACTACTTAACCATGACTCGAATCGAGCGAAGCGTATATCAGTCAAATCGACTTTTCTGCAAAAAAAAGTATGTAATCTAGGATTTCTGACGCTCTTTAAGCATAGACTTCATATCGACGGTATCTTTCGAATATCCTAATATCCATTTTATCGAATTTCGATTTTTTCTTTCTCCATCAAACTTGTATATCCTCTATTTGTCACATCCAAAAAATGGGTTGTTTTCTTAGTTCTACTAAAAAAACACCACCAAATTCTAACACCAAATTAGAAACCACAACTATAAATAGATATCCACCAATAACACTTTCATTTCTTGAAGAACAAAAAGAAGAAGTCAAAGAAATTCTTTCAGAAACTCCAATTATTATTAATAATAATCCCATTATCCATAGTACCAATGAAAAAAATAATATTCCAAAAAAAGATTTATCTCCAGAGGAAAAACAGTGCCAAAATAATATTCATGTTTACAAAATAGCCAAAATTTTCAACCCGAGAGAGCTCGGGGTCATTCGGGCCGGGCCGGGCTCGGAAGAGCCTGTGAAGGAGCTAGGCAGAAGCATTCGGGCTGGTCCGGGTCAAAATGAGACATCTAGAGAACTCAGCAGACATGTTCGGGCCGGGTCGGGCCGGATAGAGATGAAAGGGGAGCTTAGCAGGTGCATCCGGGCCGGGTCAGATCCGAAAGAGAGAACCCGACAGAGGTCCCCCGCGAAGTACCGGAACACTTCTCCCGCTAGAAGGCCGGGTCAACTATCCGGGTCGGGACAGACCCGGAACGCTTCTCCAACAAAAAAGTCGGGTCAACTATCCGGGTCGGGTCAGGCCCGAAACATTTCTCCAGGTCGGGTCGGGCCAAGAAGGAATACGGGTGTGCTATCGAGAAAAGATAGTGGGGAGAATTCATGCAGGAGATCGAGATCACCAATAATGTGTGGAGATCAAATTAACAGAGGAACAAAGAACAGTATAAGCAGATGTTCGTCTATGAGGAAATCTGGTAAGTCACCCGGAAGGGTGAGATCCGAACTGGGTGACTGGCGCTGGAGTACGGCGCCAGAACCCAGAAATGGTAGTAGGAGTAATAGGGAAAATAGAGAAAATAATAATTATAAGAAGCCTTTGCCAAGTGGAATTAATGATTCTATTGAAAATCCACTTGTATCCTTGGAATGTTTTATATTTATTTAGAAAAAAATATATATATATATTTGGGTTAGAATTTGATAATTCTTGAGAAAAATGTATCATAATGTATTAATGTTAGATTTGGATATTTAATTAATCTATGATCTTTTTATTTTCAGTGTGTTATTTTTCTGCTTTATTTTAGAAGTTAAGTAAAAAAGAAAGTGATCGAAAATACATGGGACATTGAAATAACAAATAAATTGTTCACTTGATATAAGTTTATATTTTAGTATCGTAATATAGCACAAGTTATGACGTACTACATAACTTGATTCTTGCAGAACTTAATTATGTCGAGCGAGACAGAAGTTTAATTTCAAAATCCACAGGTTATACTTATGTCTTGCAAGGTATAACTATTCCTACAGAATTTATGTCGAGTGAGACGAAAGTTGTCTAACCATGACTGACTTTTTTGTCGCCGATAATGTGATCGTCTCCAAAAGATAGAAAATACAACAACAACAACATACACTAGTGTATTCTGACAAAGTGAGGTCTGAGGAAGGTACATTGTATGCAGTCCATACCACTACATTCGATGACGTGGAGAGGTTGTTTCCGATATAGTATAGAGGTAGAGAATAGGGGTCCGGGGAGGGTACAGTGTATGCCAGATGCCCATGTTGGTACTGTTGTATGATCTCAGGTGCAAAATTTTGGACTAGACCTTTTACTCTACCTCGAGGTATTAGGGTTTTTGCACTGATTTTTTTACCAAGTTTAATACATGAAGACAGATAAATCAGATGACAAAGAAAAACATAATATTATTGTGCATGACTTAACGAACAACTTACTCTATATATAACGTATTCATGATAGGCGAAATCAACTCAATGCCTATAAACGCTATGTACATAAAGTGAATCCCCAGACCCCACTTGGTGGGAATTCACTGGGTTTGTTGTTGTTGTTGTTGTTGTATTTTCGATGTCTGTTGCCTTCAAGTTTAGCTAGCTAGCTAGGATTGTGCATTTGAGTCGGAGTTCAAGAAATCGGGTAAGGAATTCTGTTGATGAAGAGGCCATGGATCGCGTTCAGGAGGACATGGTACGGGAGCAGGATTGGCGAGGAAAGTAGGGACGTCTTCTCCTGGCATCAACACAGAAACTTCTCGTGCTTTCATCGACACCTGAAGCAATAGCCAAGTCGTAACATGTTATAACCGGTTAAATAAACTAACTGATTCGCAGCATTGCATAAGCTCAAAAGTGCAAATGCAAACAGAAACGATGGCATATGGCTGAAGAGTGCATCTCGTGATGTGTGAGTTAGCGCACTAAAGCATGCTATATGAGTAGCGAAGCATACTCATCATAGTGTCATACGTACTGACTGGTGCATCTATAAGTCGACGTAGGACATGACCACTAGTCCTTAGATGCTACATTTTTGCGATACTCATCTTGTCGATATGACACATGTAATTTAAGCTGGAAAAGAGATATACTCTAAACTAGAAAAACAAAGTTTTTCGACGAGGCTGGCATCCTGTATCGACTGTCCAGCAGGACATCATTGTAGATAATCGGACTGTTCTTCTGTGGATCACAACCTTGAGGGAAGTCACATGCAATTACTAACTACATTAAAGCTTGTAGAATTTTGTTTCTACGATTCTTTTCTGCGATATTTGGTTAATAGAAGGTTGTGTAAGCTTCACAAATTGTGCTTCGAATTGGACAAGGAGCAAACGACACAATGTAGCAACAGTCACCATGTACATTGGATCATGGCGTTCTCCCAGAGCAGAGCTTAAAACAAGAGTTAGAACATCAGGCGGGGGCTTCTATCGATAAAGCTAAAGCAGCCATTCATTAATCCAATCCACCCTTGACATACTAAGAAAAGCATTTCCCATATATGAGAAAGGCTACTGACTTGGCTGGTTCAACGAGGGAAAAAGGCATCCGTTCAAACGCTGGAGCCTTCCCATTCCTTCTCCATAATCGTAAAGGTTCCTAGATTGCTGCTTTACGATAAAGATATGGTACCAGAAGTGGATTTTGAATATGGCTAAAGGAAAGACAAAACAAGCCACAATAATGAAACTTGTTTATGCTGAATTCGTGCGAAAAGGAGGAGATGTCACTGCAAACTCGACAATTTAAGCACGAATCCCCCTTGAGTGGTGCTTAGGAAGCGGGATAGCAGCCGGTTCTTATTGCATTCACCAACAAGATAGTGCTGCTCACTCGACCAAACATAATGTTTCAGCAATGTTGAAACTTCTTAGGTGTTAGTAGTAAACTGCAGTTCTTTGTAATGTAGAGAGGCTGTTTCCGATAGACCGTAGGTTCAAGGAAAAGCAATTCAAAGCAGTTCGAGAAAAGGAATGACGGAAGTGGAGAAACCATGGAAAAATACTATAGAGAGAATGACAAATCAGTATGAAAAAAAGGATCAGCAGTAATCGAAAGTACAAGAAACAACAGATAGTAATTGAAATCGAAGGACAAGAAACTCTAAAGAGTAATACTACAACAACTAACTAATTTCTACTTGTAGCTTTCTATATTTGTCTTTAAAAGTCGATTTAACGTATAAACAATTTTATTGAGAAATAATTAACTCAAAATCCTAGCTCCGTCTTTGAGCTAATTATGATTATTTACTTGTTGATTTAACAAACTTTTAGTAACCAAAAACACAGACACAGATGAATTACAAGGAACACAAAGACAACATAGGTATCTTATTTACCCTCATAAAACAACAATAACATATCCAGTGTATTCCCACAAAGTGGAGTCTGGAGAACGTGAAGTGTACGCAGTCCAAACCACTACCTCAGATGAAGTAGAGAGGTTATTTCCGATAGACCCCCCAGCTCAGGACAAATAACAATATAACAAACAAAACACATAAAAAGCAAACAACAACAAGCGATATCAACACCGCTAGATAGTAAAGGACAATAACGGAAACAAGACACGCACAAAGTAATACTATAAACTATCTATTCGAAAAACATAGATATCACCAATACACCACGAACAAGAGACTAGAGACAAAAATTCCAGGCAAAGACACTTACTTTGGGAGTTTGATCACCAAGCTTTCCATTGAAGCTCATCTGAGACTCAATTTCACCGAGATTCCGGCCACCGGAAGGCGAAAAAGCAGGTGAATTAGGTCTGAGAAACCTCTCAAAAATGGCCATGACAAGGAACATAGATATAAGAATGGCAGTAGCAACAAAACCAAAAGAAACAGCATTAACAGAATTGTCAAAATGAGTCCAATGATCATCTTTTGTTATGTACATTGGTGATCCACTTGGTGATTGTGCCCAACCCCACCCCTCTACTTCTCCCATTCTCCTTTTTTTTAAAACCAAAATCCCAAAACCCCCAAAAAGGTCAAAAATCAACTAACATATGGTATTATAATTACCAAATCAAGAACTAAAAATGTTCAAAAACCAACTAACATATGGTATTATAATTACCAAACCAAGAACTAAAAATGTTCAAAAAACAACCAAGATCAAGTCTTGAAATTGGGATGAAGTTATGCTAGTTTTATGAGCATTTCAAGAATTTGACACCATATAATAACCAAGAACTAAAAATGTCAAAAAAAAAAAAAAAATTAAAATCAACATTTTGACACATTATAAACAAAGAACTCAAAATGTCAAAAACCAACCAAGATCATTTCTTTTTACTCTTTTTTCAAGAAACTTTACAATACTTCAAAAGAAATTGGAAATTTTATGAGCTTTTCAAGATTTTGAAACCATTAAGAATTACCAAAAACAAGAACTAAAATGTTACTTTTTACTCTTTTTATCTTTTCAAGATTTTGACACCATTATAAACAAAGATCTCAAAATGTCAAAAAAAACAAACCAAGATCATGTTGTTTTGTTCTTCCTTTTCAAGATTTTGATACCATTATACACAAAGAACTAAAAGTGTCAAAAAAAACAACCAAGATTATGTTTCTTTACTTATCAAGATTTTCTCACCATTAATAACAAAGAACTAAAAATGTCAAAAAAACAATCAAGACTATGTTTTTTTGACTTATCAAGATTTTGACACCATTGTAGACAAAGAACTCAAAATGTCAACAAAAAAAAAAAAAAACAAGACTATGTTTTTTTAATTTTCTTTTTCAAGATTTTGACACCATTATAAACAAAGAACCAACCAAGATCATGTCTTTTTTACTCTTTTTTTCCTCAACAAACTTTTACAATGCTTGAAAAGAAATTGGGAATACAGAAACAGTTGATGATAGTTTTATAAACTTTTCAAGATTTTGACACCATTATATAAAAGGAACCATGTACCACTAAACATGAATGAGAAAGTGGAAAAAACATGAGGGGTTGTTTTATGTTTCACTTTATTATAGATAGAAATGACATGAACTTTTTTTCTTTTTTTTTTTGAAACTGAACTTAGCACAAGCCTGTGAAGACTCACAAAGGGGTTGTGCAATGTACTTCAGCAGCAAGTCTCAAAGGTTGTCCTAGTCCTTGTCCTTGGCACTTTTTAAATACTAGTAGCATTACAAGTTGGAAATATCTCACCTGTATTTTGTAGTGTTGAAATTGACATGTGTATCTGCTACCGAAAAGAGTCAGAGATATATCTAAACTTTGACGAAATTTACTGTAACACGCTTTTAACTTTGCGAGGATTCTATGACCCTCCTTGACTATGTATTGCCGTATTTGTATGACATATATTTGTCTAGCTGGACAACTTCAGATCCTTATGCGCGATAATAAATAATCGAGGGGATCATAGAAACCCGCAAATTTAAGACGTGTTACAGCAAATTTCGTCAAAGTTTAGATATATTTCAAAACCTTTTTTCCCTATCTGCTGCTTTACACATAATAAAAGAGCCATTCTAGTATGATACACTTGACCAGAATTTATCGAAAATAGTTTTCCTTTATTTGAGGTAGGGGTGCGATTTGCATGCACCGAGCTAGGTGACGAAAGGTGGTTCGTCGGAAAAGTACATTGTATATCTAATGACATGTGTATCTGCTACGGAAAAGAGTCACAAATATATCTAAACTTTGATGAAATTTATTGAAACACGCTTTAACTTTGCGAGGGTCCTATGACCCTCCTGACTATTTATTAACGTGTTTCTGTATCATATATTTGTTCAGCTACACCACTTCCAGATCCTTACGCGCTCAGTGTGCGCATATTCACGCAGTGGTTCAGCTAGACAAATATATGCCACAAAAATAGGGTAATAAGTAGTCGAGGGGGTCATAAGACCCCGTGAGGCTGAGACGTGTTACAACAAATTTCGTCAAAGTTTAGATATATTTCGAACCTTTTTCCCATAAAAGAACCTTTTTATTATGATACACTTAATCAGGATCTATCGAAAACAATTTTTCTTTCTTTGAGGTAGAGGTGAGATTTTTGCATGCACTTTATAGGACTACACCAGATATAAGTAACCGAGCTAGGTGCATGACAAAAGGTGGTTCGTTGAGAAAGTACACTGTATATATAAGATCATTATGTGTATATATTTCATATCGAACCCCCTTGACACAACTTTAAAACCTATTTCGAACCATCTGGATGAAAATCTTCCCTCCTTTTTACCGAGTATGCTGTTGTATATTAGTAAAATAGGCGAAGCGAGAATTTAAACTCTACGTATTTTAGATTCTAAATACAACTTGAAGTATTAATTATTTAATTTTTATGCATATTTAGTAGTTGTTTTTATCTTTAAGTCCTATTTAATTAGTACACTTTGTGATCTTAATTTATAACTTAAAGATATGATAATTAAGCAAAGGTGGATCTACAATAAAACCATGCGTTCACTTGAATTCAGTAAAAAAAAATTCTTGTCTAGATCTTTTATATGTATTACGAAATTCACTCAATATGTATAAATATTTGTTTTTGAACTTTAGCTATAATTATATATTAACTTGAGCCCGCTATAGGAGCCCCTAAACTTGAAATCTTGTTATCTTGGATCCAGCTCCGTAAACTTAACCTGCTATTCTAAATTATCGGATAAACTTGACCTGTTATTGTAGGTTATTTAATTTTTTTATTTTATGTAAAAAATTAAATAACCTGCAATAGCAAGTCAAGTTTATCTGATAATATAGAATATTTTGTACACTGACAGTAAATTTGAACTCTTTGGGCCCTTTCAATTGGGCCTATTTGATTTGCTTTTTCAGATCAAAGTTCATCATACATGGCCCAGCCCAATAACTACTCTTGTGCTTTTGTCCAACTTTGAATAGCCCTCCTCTCCTTGTTCACTATTTTTGGCAAATTAATTTTAGGGCAAACAACACAAATTCCGACAGTTTAGAATTTAATTACAGAAAATTTTGATATTTAGCATAATTATTAAAATCTTAATTTTGGATCTATCGAGATACATAATTAGCTCCCGATATATTTTTTTCGATTTTGAGTCTGTCGAGATATATTTTTTCTTTTGTAAAGATACATAATTAGCTTCAGATATTTTTTTTTTATTTTGGGACTATCGAGATACATAATTAGCTCTCGATACATCCAACGAAGATACATAATTAATTAAAAAATTTGTAATTACTTTATAAGGGTGGAAATTTGTACAAATATAGTCAAATTAAGGTGTATATTTATGTTATTTAAACTTTTCAAAATGAACAAATATATAAATCAAGAAACTTTTTTTTTGACAATCTAGATCTATTATCATTTAAAATATATACATAAAATATATTTATTGATTTGATATAAATATCCAATTTATTCTGAAAAATCTAAATGAGCTGTTTTTTCCTTTTTTTTTTTTTTTTTTAATTATCCATAAACATTATTTTTAGAAGACATGTTAGTGGTCCCTTATTGTGACAAAAAGCTCAATTTTGGTCCCCTTTTGGTACACTTTTCAATAAACTCATGCTTAGAAATTAATTTTTATATATCAAATTATTTTTCATGATTTTCTTTTAAATATTTCTTAAGATAATAGAAATTAAAAGGAACTTTTAATTAGTTTATTCTTATTTAATATATTTCTTAAGATATAATTCTGCTCATTAAATATTTATTCTATTAAGATATTTATAGTCTTTAAAAGCAATTATCACAATAACAATGATAGTAATAAATGCAGTGTAATCTCATCCCGCTAATGAGGTGAACAGATAGGATATACACAAAACTTATCTTTATCTTTACGAAATAAAGACGTTATTTCTGATACTTCTTTATAATTCATTCACTTCAAGATTGGTTCTGAACGTCGCGTAACATCATCTTCAACCAACTTTCCCCCTATTGAAATAAAATGTTATCAAAGTAGAATGGAAAAAAAAACTTTTTGAATTTTTAAAACGACAAATGACATTGAGATAATTATGTTAGAAATTATGACAAATAATTTAAGACGAAAAATAAATGTAGAACCAACAACTCTAATGAATGTAGCCCATCATTATAAAATAAAGTTCACATCCCTTTCGATCAAAATTTCAGATAAAAGGGTTTAATATTTGAAGAAAAATCAGTCGAAAAGATTCAACACCTACTGTCTATACATAAATAATAATTATACTCTTGTATAAATAATACTACTATATATTCTTATCGTAGAAAATTCGGATGAATCTTCTGGTCAAAAGCTGACTCCGCCCCTGTCTCTCAATGGTCCCACAAGTCACTTTTATGACACGTGTCAACAAATGCACTCCAGCTCATCATTATCCACGTGGCATGAGTTGTTCTTGTCTAGCTTAACATATTATTAGTCAGATTAATAAATATATATTACATGGTTTTTAAATAGTATTCATGTCGTTTGGTTGGGTTGCTAGGTTGCATTACTATAACGACGTTTATTATTATTATTATTATTATTATTATTATTATTATTATTATTATTATTATTATTATTATTATTATTATTATTCAATTCATATAACAAATTATTTAAAAAAGAGTTGAGACTTAAGAGACAATGAAGTTCGATTAATTTGAATTTGCATGAATCAAATGAAATAAGATGCTAAAAAAAAAGATTTCTCTATCTAGTATGGACATGTGTATACAGTGGCGGAATCAGTATTTTCATTGAGGTGGTTCAGAAGTATATATACGAGCTAGTTAAATGGGGTTCAACATCTACTAAATATATATAAAAAATATTTTTAATCATGTAAAAATAATATAAAAATAGTATAATTTTTCGTCGAAGAGGGTCGACTCCACCACTGCGTGTATACACATGCACATAATAAGTATGTTTTAACTTATTTTCTTTAGTAGGTAATTAGTGAATGCGATAAATAACATTAAAGATAAAAGTTCAAGCATAGTAAACTTTCGCATAAATTAGATGGGTAATAAATCGAACCAAATCAAATATTATCAGTTTTTCTAAAATTTAAATCCAATCAAAATCAAGATTGAATCGATTTGGATCGATTTCTGATCAAATCGTGAACACCCCTATCCACAACCTTCGTTCTACTATCTGCTAAACTTCGAACTTTTGTGCTCCCCAATCTCCTATAATGACATGTCCTTGATAAATTAAAATTATATTCCATCATATATTATGTCTGTTATCTATTCTCAATATTTTTTCGACGTATCTCTATGAATAATTTGAGTGGGTGGATGGGGGTGGGGGTGGGGTACCCAACATGTCTATCTAATTGTCTAATTTCCCATGTTTCCAACCAACAAAATAGGGACAACACAATCTCTAGGTATATGTCCTACATTGTCAAGGGCTACTATTACTTACAACACTTTTTAGGGTCGTTTGGTTGAAAAATTAATTATTTTGAGATTAATTATCTCGAAATTAGTTATTTCAGAATTAGTTATTTCATCATTAAAAAGGAATAAAAATAATATTACAATCCTGGAATAACTAATTGAAGAATGAATTATCTCATGCATTTTATCCCAACCAAACATAGGGTTAGCTCATCTTTAAATTAATTTCGAAATTAATTATCCCTTATCCTTCCTACCAAACGACTCCTTACCATATAATATCCACCGTAGATCATCTTGATACACCAGTCAATTCAACGACCAGTGACGGAGCTAGAAATTTTAGAAAGGGTGTTTAATAAATAGAAACTCCTTTAAAAATATTAAAATAATTGCAATCGCTGGGAGTCGAGCCCGTGTGGCGGACCCACTCTAGCGTTTACAACACACCTTTCACCACTAAGCCACATCCCTCATATGTGTTAAAGTTCTTCAAACTTTTATAATTAACCAAATAGAATAGCATTTTATCTGTATATACGATATAATTTTCTGATAAAAGTTGTTCACCTGACCAGCCTTGATACAAGGTGGCTCCGCCCTTATCCACGACTTAAATTGAGTCGAAAAAATTAAGAAAACAAAGGCCCATGCATGCAAATGAACAGTTCATAACTAAATTTCGTGTCTTGTATCATATTCTCGATAAGTTAAAATTATATCATATTATTTTTAATATTTTTTCGACCTATCTCTACCGATAATTTTAGAGGGGTAGTATCATGTCATCTAATTGTCAAATTTTCCATACTTTAACCAACAAAATCTCTAGGTATATGTCCTACATTGTCAACGGCTAGGATTACGTGCAATACCTTTTTAGTACGATATCCACCGTTAGATCTTCTTGTCAATCCAGCAGACAAGCATGCAAATGAACAGTTAATAACACACGTGAGATGGCGCGTATGAAATTTAGGGTTCGTTTGGTCATATTAGATGAAATCATAATTTAAAGTGATAAATATTCTGCACTTATCGAATTATGGTCAAAGTTGTTACGACATACTTTAACTTTATCGAAATCCTATTATCCTCTGAACTCAATTTTAACATATTTTTATTATTTTTTGTGTTGACGTGACATCTTTATTACATAAAAATGAAGCTCACGTCAAATGTGTCATGTCAGCTAAAAAGATTTATAAAAATACGCTAAAATTTAGTTCAGGAGGTAATAGAATCTCCGTGAAGTTAAAGCATGTCGTCGCAAATTTAGTCATAGTTTAGGAGTACTAGATGCTTTACTCTAATTTTAAATCATGATGGAAAGTTATAATTTGAAATATTTGGGTATTTGGACATACAATTTGAACTTTTAATATTGTATATTTTTTCATAAATATAAAAACTTCATAAGTTGTTAGAACTAGCAAAATTGCTCTAGTTCTTTATACAATCTTACCAAATAAGCAAAAGTTTATAACAAAAATATAATACACTGTCACAAATCTATTTTATAAAATAAATTATTTTTCAAATGATAAATTAGGTGAATAGTAAATGATAAAGTAAGAGTTGATTTGAAGTAATAATAAATTGTTTAGGCGTTTGACTATGAAAATTAAAAGAAAAAATTGAAGTAGAAGTTAAAGTCGGAGTTGTGTTTGACCATATCTTTTTAGAGAGATTTTTTAAACTATAAACGTGACGTTAAAAGTAGAAAAAAATGAAAGCAAGTTGAAACTTGTTTTCATTTTTTCAAATAGAATTTCAAGTTGTATTTGGAGTTTTTATGACTAATTATAAGATTTTTTTTAAAAAATGTATATTTCTCATGACCAAACAGGGCTATATGTTGGTGAGAGTACTAATGATTGAATGAGATATAAATAATTTAAAGATTGATTAAAGTAACAATCTGAACTATAAATTTTATTTACATTTGAGATAAATGATTGATAAATATAAATGGTGGAGTTCTTTTTACAAAATATAAACTTGTGGGTTAATTTTTTTACTTGGAAATTTTCAAATCATGGTTTGAAATTTTCGAATCATGCTTTTTTTTCGAGAATTTGAAATTTCATGTCATGATATAAAATTTTGAGATGAAATCGCATGACCAAACGTTAATTTCATCTCACGATTTCATATCACAAACATAAAATCGTATGTCCAAATGCCTACTTCGCAGATACGTTTATTATGTGTGCAGTAACGTAAATTTTGTTACAATGATATTATGCAGGTGTAAATATTATATTCATTTTTACTTGTTACATTTCACCTTACGAAAGTCAACTTGATTAAACCTCAAAACTAAATTAAAATAGGTTAATTCAATACTTTAATTTACTATTTGGATGCTGAAAAACTATACGAATATGTTATAAATTGCAATCCTTCTCATATTAATATGATTGAAAAATATTTTGTCACGCCAAAACATTAGGGTAAAATAAGATCTTAAGATTATATGTTTCTAAAAATACAAGAAATAGTATCAATTATCTTTTTATTTCAAAAAGTGTATGCATGTTACCTAAAATAAAAGAAGGAAGTGATTGCTACTCATTGATGTGAATTTTAAAATCCACTCATTAATCAAGTACCTCTCTATAATATTTTATTATAGTTTTTTTTTTTTTTTTTTACTTTTGTCATTTTTTCTCGAACAACTTTAAATTGTTTTTTCTTGAGCCAAGGATCTATCGAAAATAACCTCTCTACCCTCTGAAATAAAATTATAATTTGCATACACAGGGGCGGACCTATGACCAATTCGTTAGTGCTTCGGCACCCGTTAAATTCGAGCATATTAGATATAATTACATAAAAATATATAAAAATTGCTATGAGGCTTAAAAAAACAGTCAGTAAATCAAGAAGATAACCGAGTGCTTTAAGTTTCAAGCAGAACCTTAAAGCTTCGAGCATCAATATTATACGTGTTCGAACCTCTCGAACACTCACAATCCCTAAATTCTGAATTCGCCACTGTACGTACACTCTATATCTTCTCTGAACTCCACTCATGATATGGTATTGAACTACTGATAATGTTGTTACTCAGCAACACGGGTTGTGGTGCAGTGGATGGGGCTGCTTCACCCTTAGCCAGAGGTCGAGGGGTCGACCTTGGGTATGGAGAAAACTCTGTTGGGAGCGCTACCACCTTAATGGAACCTGCAATGCATGATTCAAATTAGTCAGGACTCCAATGTAGACATCGGACACCAAATGGGAAAAAAAATAAAATAATGTTGTTACTCTTCATGAGTTATCATTAGCTTGTCTTTTTTGCTTTGTCAATTAGTAATTGAAGGGTTCACGTGGTGGAGGCTAAGATGAAAGACCAAAAGTTTCTTATTGTAATGATCAAATTTTGGTGTGGTGAATTAAGTATATTATATTTTTTGATCAACAATAATAACACATCGATAGCAGCAGAGTCAAAATTTTCATTAAAAAGGTTCGAAAGTGCAAACACAAATTAAACTAGCTGAAAGGAGTTCATCATCTGCTATATATACATAAAAAATAATTTTAATCATGTATATTTAGTGTAATCTTTCGCGAAGGGGGAGCGTATGTTAGCTCCGCCCCTGCATACCGAGTATATTCTCATCAAGTGGGGGTTGTAGAGGCTAAGTGTATGCAGTTCATACAACATTCTGAATAATACTAGTACTATACCATAAACGAGACTCACCAAGTACCTCTGAGATATTCATACCACTATCTCAGAGGTGAGATGGATAAATTGTTTCCAATAGATCCTCGGCTCAAAATAAAACAATCTAGAAAAGGAATAGTAAAAGTACAAGATACAATTGAAATTCTCACACCCAATAATACCATAAACAAGACTCATCAAGCAATACAACAATCGATACAACAAGAAGTACCAACAATAATAATAGCAAATTCAATATAATTTTATAAAGTAGATAGCGGATATAAGGAGGGTGAAATATAAGTAGATCTTATCTTTATCTTTGTGTGATCGCATTGGAAATGCTACCAACAATTTAAAAAAATGATCCTTTTTTGTGATGCTATCTTGGAGTCAGGGGTTCATCTGAATCGCTTCGGCAAGTTTGTGTGTTTTACTTTTGTTTATCTTGAGCCTTTTTAGTAAAAATCATGACTCCGCTACTGTTTGTATCTAGATTAAGACTCGAACCACAGACTTATGATTATGAATAAAAGAGTACTAATCACTCCGCCGCAACCTTTATTGGTGACAAAACTTATGTTCTTGTTAGGTCATCTTAGAGACATGAAATATAACAATTATTCTATAGGGTTTATCTATATACAATCATATTTTTTTCCTCTATTAATTGGGCAAGATCCAAAGAATGAGGGACTTAGGCCTAAAAAAGGAAACAACAATTGAATTTCACAAGATTTATCAAATGAGTGAAAACAAGACTACAAGAACATAATCATAGTTTAAGGGCAATAATGAATGTCACCTAATATTCTATTCTAAAGCTTGGAAACTCCATAATAAAATAAAATAAAATAAAATATATTATAAAGATCATGTGTTAGTAAAAGTTGGCCCCCACGCAGAGATTTTTGGTTAAGGGTGTTCATATTTTCACTTAGGCAAAGAACTGTTTAAAAAAAAAAAAAAAAGCACTGCTACACCTGCCAAGGTTCGAACCCAGGTTGTTGATGCGGAAATGCACACTCTTGACCACTGAATTATACTTCTCTAGCTTGTCAAGGGTGTGTGTAACAACATGTATATAATCATAAATATCTATATTTAACCTATATACTCGAAAAAAAATTCCGACAAAGGGTGTTCATCTGACCACCCTTCGTCGGCTGTGGCTCCGCCACTGTCCCTATGTAGGTCACAGATTCAAGCTGTAAAAGCGCGCGGTAGCTAATTTCAATATTTTATGTTATCTTGGATAGGTAAAAAGACACAACAACATTATCATGTATATATGACCAATAAGGTTTCGTTCGAGTGGTAAGTATTCATTCATCATTAATTCAGGTCCATCTATACATAGATACCTTTGTTAGAAAATATTTTATCTACAAGATGAACTTTTCGATGCAGATTTATATTTAAATGAGTACAAATATCGAACACAAAATAATAAAGTATTTAAAAATATTTCAAAAATGTTTGTATGTTTACCTCTTAAGATAGAAGTAAAGTCTGCATACACGCTTTTATTTTCAGACGATCTCACACAATTATACGACTATATTAAACATGTTGTTACTGTTTTTATTGTCATTGTCTCAAAGGTGAACCAACGTATGACAAAGAGATAAGCATTCAGTACCCCTCAAACTGTGATCAAAGTTGCTACGACACATTCCAACTTCACGGGAATTTCATTATCTCTTGAACTCAATTTTTGCATATTTTCGTCACCCTTTTGTGCTGACGTGACACCTTTATTACATAAAAATGGAACTCACGCCAAAGGTGTCACGTCAGCTATAAAGAATAATAAAAATACGCTAAAATTGAATTTAGAGGAGGAGGGAGGGGGGAGGGGAGTAATCGAACCCCTATGAAGTTGGAGTGTGTCGTAGCAAATTTGATAATAGTTCAGAGGGGTACTAGATGCTTTACTCTATGATAAATGTATCTTATCATTTAAAATACACTGTTTTATAATTTCCAGATGATCACACAGAATTATACGACTACATTGAATATGTTGTTATTGTTGTTGTTATCATCGTCTCAAAGGTGAACCAATGTATGACAAATGTATCTCATCATTTCAAAACGAAGAATTATTATATTACTCCATCATAATTCATATACCTATTAATTCTATTTCCCAACTTATTGTTTTTTGTCATTTAAATATCAAATAATTTTTTTAAAAAAATATTTAAAAAGTGAAGGGAGCAAATCCAAATAAGATACTCTAAGATCTCACTAAAATTTCATGTGGGAATTTCACAAACATTATTCTCATCGAGCCAAGCATCAACTTCACCACTTGACACTTATAATATTACTATATATTATATACATTTTGCAATTATCAAGAAAAATAACTACTTTATTCTTTCTTAATTAATTAAAGTACACATTTATGCACTCATAAAGCAAAGATAATGAAAAAAGTTTAATATATTCACCTAATATTTGAGAAAAAATGGTTATTTTATTTTTGATTATACACATCAATCTCATGCGTGGTGTACTAAGTTTTCGCTAGGCAGAGAGTTGGTAAAAGGGTTAAGACAGTAAAAGTCTATCGTACACAATCTTATCTTGTATTTTTATTTTTTTAAAAAAAGGAAAAAAAAATTCCACTGCTCGAATCAGTGACGACCTCCTTATTATATGACAACAACTTTTCAGTTACATCATAACTCCCCTATCCTATAGTACTATGTCTACATGCATTCAGGGGCGGAGCCACCTTTCATCTAGGGGTTCATCCGAACCCTATTCGATGAAAAATTATACTATTTTTATAAGGTTAAAAATATTTCTGATGTATATATATATATAGCAGATGTTGAACCCTACTCGGCTAGTTCGTAAATTTACTTCTGAACTCTTCAATGAAAATCCCGACTCCATCACTATATACTTTCCTCCAAAAACTTGTACTACTAAAAAGAATCTGAAATCACAAGAAAAGTATATTACTGCTACATAGAAAAACAACAAGAAGATACATCCAATTTGTGTAAGAAAATTTTCTTAGTGGGCTGAAAATTGACCCATTGGACCTATAATCCTTTTTTATCTCTACAAAAAAGTGGGCTGGTTTTGAGTATATTCTCAAAGTTACACAAATGAAAATGTGTGGGTTGGTCTATCGGAAATAACGTCTTTACCTTCATAAGGTAGGATTATCGAAAACAGACTCTCTGTTTCATCTGAAGTTGTGGTATGGACTGCGTACACTTTAATAATCTCTCCAGACCGCACTTTGTGAGAATATAATTGGGTACATTATTGTTGTTGTTGTTGTACGTTCATAAGGTACGAGTAAGGCTGAGTACACACGACACTCTTTGGACTCCACTTATTTCAATGAAACTTTCTTAAACCCAGATAAAATATAAATAGTGGTCTCAAATCATCTTATTCGAGCGTATCTCGCGTTCTTGGACGTCTTTCTACAATGTGTATAACACCAGGGGCGAAGCTACAGTATTAGGTACTGACTCGGATAAACCCGAAAAATCTTGTTATGTATTTGTATTAGGAAATGTTTTAAATGTGTAATGAATATTTAATTGGGAATCCAATAACCAAAATGAGCTATAGATTCAACGGCAAGTTCAGAATTCATAAACTTCAAATTCTGATTTTGCCTTTGTAGTTTGTACATCACATCATTAACTCAGTTTGGTCTCAACTGACAACTAAGCACTCCAACTCGTTGTCGCTGTGTCTCACGAACACCTAATGCTGACATGACACGTCAATTTTAGAGGTGTCTCGATGATCGTTTTGTAAGTTGAAGTGTTCAAATAATACAGTGAAGACGAGTTAAAGTGTCTAGGTCTACATCTTCAAAATTGTAAGATCTATTGATGTATTGTGCCAAGATTTTACCTAAAGTATATATGTAGATTACAAGTGATGCCAATATGAAAGACAAAAGTGGACTAATTTTACAGAGGCCCAAGAGATAGGATGGGCCAAAATGAAAAGGGACAAAAGGGAATTTTGATGAGAATATAGAAAAAGTTAAAAGCAACTTTGTGTATGAAAACAAGAAGGAAAGATACTAATAGAAAACCACAAATTAACATGAGTTACTGGTGTAGCGATGAGAATGTTCCACCTTTAATCAGAGATTTTGAGTTCGATTCTTCGATATGGATAAAATCCAGAGATTTTGAGTTCGATTCTTCGATATGGATAAAATCCTGTTGAGAATGTCAACCCCTAAATAGGTTCTGCAGTGCGCTACCCACATTAGTTGAGGCTCCAGTGATGGTATCGAACACTAATCGAAAAACCAAAAAAGAAAAAAGAAAAAGAAGAGATAAGCATCTAGTACCTCTTGAAATATGACCAAAGTTGCTAGGACATACTCCAACTTTACCGGAGTTCTGTTACCCCCTGAAATCAATTTTACCGTATTTTTGTCACCCTTTAATGCTGACGTGGCACCTTTATTACATAAAATGGGGGCCACGTCAAAGGTGCTACTCAGCTAAAAAGGTTGACAAAAGGTGCCACGTCAACACAAAAGGGCGACAACAATACGCTAAAATTGAGTTCATAATGGACAATAAAACCCCGCAAAACTGAAGTGCGTAATAGCAAATTTGATCATAATTCCGGAATATCTAAAAAGAAAACCACAAGTTCAACAACTAGTGTTGCAATGAACACTTAGGGTTAGGGACATAATATTGTTTATATAATTTTGTTTTTTCGGTTTAATCAATTTTTTTAAGAAAAAATTGAAAAGCGAACCGTTTAACCGAATTTATAAAATTTTGAATCGAAATCGATCTGAAAAATAAAAAAATCCGAAAACAAAATTAAATTTCGGTTGGATTTTTTGGTATTTTCGATTTGAACTAAAATATTGCCAGCCCTAGTTAGTGGTGCAGCGATGGAACTGTTTCACCCTTAATCAAAGATCTTGGATTCGATCCTTCGATATGGATAGAATCCTGTTGGAAGTATCACCCCTATAATAGGTCTTGCAATGCGCAATCCACATTAGTTGAGGCTCCAGTAATGGTATCGGACACCGATTGAAAAACCAAAAAAAAAGAAAGAAAAAGAAAACAACAAATCCATACCCTCTGCAAGATAACCTTTTGGTGGAGACAATTGGAGTTATAACAAAAATAGGCCTTCTTTTGATTTGATATATCAATGAGGGTCTTATCCTCCACTTATTCCATTGCAGGCTAATTTCCAAGAATTTACTCACAAGGGCCTTAGGTTCCTTTATTATTATTACTATTATTTTTGAATTAACATAAATAGTCGCTCATTCAATCGCTTTAAAATAGTTAACGAATGTATAATATATGTATAATTATGTGGAAGAATGATATTTTTGAGACATTTCTAATACGTCGGGAGGGATACTCCCACAACGTTTTACTAGCATAAATAGCGGCTCACTCAATAGCATGAACGAAAAATAGTTGATGAAGGTATAAGATATACATAATCATATGTAATCGGGTGAAAGAAGGGTATATGAGTCTTTCTAATATGTCAAGGGCATTTTTTATACGTACAATTAATTTGATAGCGATACTACCATGTAGTAAACTCTCTTCCTCCACAACCTAACATAAATAGTAGCTCATTCTATCGTTTAAACTAAAATCAATCGACGAATATATAATATAAAGTATAATTAGGTGAAAGAAGAGTATTTTTGAATCATTCTTAATACGTTAAGAGCATTTTTAACCATTTTTATACAACTAATTTGATAGTGACACTACCATGTAGTGGGCTCTCTTTCCCACAGCCTTACCCCCCCCCCCCACTCCCACACCTTACCCCACCTCCACGTACCCCCATGTACCCCCACGTACCCCCCACCCTGAGTCCTTCTAATATTTCAGGGGCATTTTTTATCCTTTTCCGTATGACTAATTCGATAGCGATACTACCATGTAGTAAACTCTCTTCCTCCGCAACCTAACATAAATAGTAGCTCACTCAATCGTTTAAACTAAAACCAGTCGATGAATATATAATATAAGTATAATTAGGTGAAAGAAGCGCATTTTTTAATCATTTTTAATACGTTAAGAGCATTTTTAACCATTTTTATACAACAAATTTGATAGTGACACTACCATATAGTGGACCCTCTTTCCCACAGCCTTACCCCCCACCCCCACGCACCACCCCCACCCTCACCACCCCCCTACACCCCCACCCTCACCCCACACCCCACACACAAAAGAATCCTTCTTTTTTCTCTATGAATCATGGAATTTGAGTCTCCCAATGCAAGAAAAAGTGTTTAACACTATGAAGATACTGCAACAGCTAAGGGCACAGCTTCTTTAAAAGACCCAAATTTTTTACATTTTCATGTTTCTTTACTGTCTCCATTTGCTTTCCATTGAATACAACCAAACCCCACAAAAAGAAAAAAGAAAAAAAAAACACAACTATCTCTGTCACATTTTATATAGCATTATTTGACTTGATACGATATTTACGCAAAAAAAAAAAAAAAAGAGAATGATTTTTAAAACTTGTGGTCTAAAATAATTTTTAGATATCTATGTGGTTGCAAATTATTCATTAAGGGATCGTTTGGTAGGAGGGATAAGGATAACTAATTCTGTGATTAATTTAGAAGAGGAGTTTATCCCGTGTTTGGTTGCGAAAAAATGCATGAGATAACTCATCCTGGTATTAGTTATCCCAAAATTATAGTATTTTTTTTATCCCTCCTTGAGGGTGGGAAAACTAATCCCGAGATAACTTGTTTTCCAACCAAACGACCTCTAAGAGTAAAACGAAATTTTAAAGTTAAATTTTTTTTCAATTAAAGTAAGATGACATTTCTTTTCGGACGGACTAAAAAAAAGGGGGGAAGTACATTATCATAAGGTTCTTTTATGATATAAAGGTCCTCCACATACCATTTTTATCACACACAAGCCAAATTTTACTTTCTTTGGTCTTTTTTCATGTCCAAGATTGCCATTTTCAAACACCCTTTTAGGCCCTTATTTTGCTATATACAAATGTGAGAACTTGAAGTAAACACACACACAAAAAAAAAAAATCAAATCTTGTAAGTTAATTTTGCTTCTTCATTAACTTTTCATGTCCAACATTGCCATATTCAAACACCCTTTTGGCCTTTCTCTTTGTTTATGATAGAGATTTTGCTACATGCAAATGTGAGTACTTGAACTAAACACAAAAAAGGATTAAAACTTGCAAAGCCAAATTTACCTTTTCATGTCCAAGATTGTCAATTTTCAAACACCCTTTTGGCCTTTTTTCCTTTGTTCTTGATACATATTGCTATATATGCAAATGTAACAACTTGAACTAAACACACAAAAAAGATCAAATCTTGGCTTCTTCATTCCCTTTTCATGTCCAACATTGCCATTCTTAAACATCCTTTTGCCCTTTCTCTTTCTTGATAGATTTTGTTTGTACCTTGTATTTGCTGCACTTGAGTCGAGGGTCTTTTGAAAACAGCCTCTCTACCTCCTCACTTGTGGGATTTCACTGGGTATGGTGTTGTCGACAACTTGAACTATAACACAAAAAGATCAAATCTTGGAAGTAGATTTTGGCTATATGGATTAACTTGGCTCATTCGGAAACAGCCTCTCTACCTCCCTACAGTAGTAGTAAAGTTTGGTCTCACTTTACCTTTCCCAGACCTCACTTGTGGGGTTTCACTCGATATGGTGTTGTTGACATCTTGAACTACTACACAAAAAGATCAAATCTTGAAGGAATTTTCTTGAATTTATGATCATGGGTGGATTTGTAAGAAGCTTTTTATGGCTAAACAATTATAGCAAGAAGCAATGCAAGTGTTTATTTGGAAGAATGAGAACAGCAATGAAGAAACTAGCAATTGGTGAGAATAAAAGACAAGTTAAATTCCAATATGATCCTTCAAGTTATGCTCTCAACTTTGATGATGGAAGTTTTGGTTTGGGAGATAGAGAAAGGGTATTTAGGACATTTCACCAGCAAACTTCTAAACTTCAAAGTTGTTGTAAAACTAGTACTACTACTACTACTACATTGGTTTATGTACTATGGGTGGAAACTTAGAAATTCTTGCCATTTCATATGGTCACTTTAGTTTCACTTGTTACCTCATTTCATTTGAATAGTTTGAGTTTTAAGTAAGATACATTAATGTAATCATTCCTTTTTTATTTTTCTTATGATGATGGTGCCGAGTCAGTTTGTGCATGTCTTGACTATTCTGCCAAGTGTAGTCACATGTATGAAGTCGTGGTAGAACATGATGAAGGCAAGGAGTTCATTTGAATCTCTTTCATCGAAAAATTATACCTAGTAAATTGTACATGATTTTTTAAAGAAACTATATACCAACTATTAAATCTCCTTGATGTAAGAAGAGATTCAAGGTATTATTTTAGTGGTGAGGGGGGGGGAGGGGGGGTTGATTTTTGTTTTCTGTCATAGGTAGTTAAGTAGGTACTTAAAGCTATCGTAAATTTGAACAAGTAGACACATACATCCTACATGTCAAATCGTATGAGATTTGTCATGTAGAACGTGTGGATCTACTTGTTCAACTGTACGAGATAGCTCAAGTGTTTACTTGTGCACACCCAAAACTGGAGGACGGAGATGTCAATTGAGGCCAAACGCACGTTTATGTATCATAAAATACGAAAAACACAAATCAATTTTATGAAACCTCCATACGATACGAAAGTACAAACTTCAATGTACATCGATCGATAATCAAACACTCATTCATTCTAAGAAACCATAATTTGATAAAAATTTATATATCCTAGTAACAAGCAGGCTATAAGTTCTTGAAAGATTCAAGCAGTTTTCAGTGAAAGCACCATACAGCCAAATTGTAAATAAAGCATTAAGGAACATATGATCATCCTTCAAACAGCAGGATCTTCCAGCGTAGCAGTCGATAAATCATTTATGCGCGGATAAACAGCTTTCTCACCGAGCTGATTTTGTGCCCATAATAACATCTTCAAAAGGCTTGGGAGCTTTGGATCTGTTTAATCGAAGATTAATCATAAAAAAATCGCAATACATACCATGATCTTCTACACATAATATTAGGTTATATATCACACGAAGGGGAGCGTTGGAGTAAGTGGTAGAGTTGTTGTCATCTGACCAGGAGGTCATGGGTTCAAGGGTTCAAAGCTGTGGAAACAGCCCCTTGCAGAAACACACGATAAGGTGCTTACAATAGACCAAGTGGTCCGACCCTTTACCCAAGTTCACCGTGCTGCCCCTTGGGGAAGCTTTAGTGCGCCGCGCTGCCCCTTTTTTTAGGTTATATATCACACAAGTTCTTTTCTTTGATTGGGTGTCCCAAATAGTCAAAAAAGCTTTTTCAAACACGCCAGACTTCAAAAATCTTTAAATGTCATGCTCCTCCCTTCTTCCTGAGAAATGCGGGGAGGATCATAAAAAAATGAAAAGGACAGCCCGGTGCACTAAAACTCCCGCTATGCGTAGGATCCGGGGAAGGGCCCCACGACAAGGGTGTATTGTACGCAGTCTTACCTTGCATTTCTGCCAGAGTCTGTTTCCACAAAGCTTGAACCCGTGACCTCCTCTGGTCACATGGCAGCAACTTTACCAGTTACTCCAAGGCTCCCCTTCCACGAGGAGGAGGATCATCAATGATGATATTTAACGGAAAGGAGACTAACCTTTTTCATGGCTTTGGCTGGTGAGGATTGCAGCATTGACCTCGCTCGCAGTCTTTAGCCGCTGTGATACGTCTAGAAGCTCTCCAATAGGGCAGTTGGATACATCTTCAAAGGCCAATAATGCAACAGTCTTCTCCAATTCTTCTAAGAAGCTTTGCTGCAGAAAAGCAATTATATCCATCATGTACTAAAGAGGTGGGTTACACATGGGAGTGTGTCATCGACCAAAGTTTATTGTTAAAGTAAAAGATGGTGTCAATCTCAGGCCAAGTCATCAGAAACAAAGTAGATTTTGCCCATTCCCCATAACCCTCGGCAGGCGGTCCCTCCTAGGAAGGCCAACCAAGAGAAAGGAACCCCCAGCGCTGGTAGCTTAGGGGTGGATACAGGAAAGATCACTTAGAAATTCAACAATCTTTTTCATCTTTAAGAGCCTGTAGGCTTCTTTAGCATCTACACATCAAAATTCTCCGGACATTTCAAATTATATACAGTCCACGAGATTAAACAGTCATTCGATTCAAGGCTTGTATTGCCCTCATGCATCTCCCTAGCAAGTGATTGTAGTAGGAGAACACAGAAAATTCGTTTGTTGCAGCATTTCCTCTGCAGAAACACAAAGGGGTTGTGTCCATGCCAACAAACTAGTGACCTACATGTTACTAAAGGGGCAAATCTATCGTTGGCTAAAAAAAGAAATTTAGGGAAATCAAGAGGAAAGATTTATATGCCAATAATTACGTTTTCCTCTCCCCTTGGAGCGAGCTCCTCTTGAGCAAACTCCAAAGCCTCCTCAACCTTTCCGTTCCTTATCAACTCTATCAACCTTTGTTGCTGGAGGTGGAAAAAGAGCTGGGGGTTCGTATCCAGTATCTGCATCCAAGAAGGAAAAACTATGTTAAGATCAACCAAAAATATTATCAACCTAAGTTGAAAAGAAAGCGTTCATTTTGCAAAATTTCAATTCCTAAGTCCGAAGAATCTCTTAATCAGTAAGCTTTTAAGATGATGTATAATAACTCTGCCTACCGAGGCTTAAATAGATGGGAAGAAATCACCTACTTGCCTCTGCTTGAATTTGAACGTCAATGTCATTCTTTTTTATATTGAACAAATTTGAAGAGCATATATTCTTTATTACTTCTACTTATTCTAAAACCCATTACTGTCTAAAATGTTTCTCCAGTTCAAGCTTTTAATTGGTTCTCGTGCTAATTTCATCAACTAACATAATATCATCCACGAATAGCATACACCATGAACCTCTTGTGTATACTATTAGTTAAGTCATCCATAAACAAACGTAAACAACTAGATCCCCTTGTAAACTCACGGCCCAAGATACGGAAAGTCCTCTTTATCCCCTCTTCTCACACTTAAGACGGGTCCTTATACATATCTTTTATGGCATTTATGTATTTGACAGGGATTCTTTTCTTTTCTCGATTTGTGGGTGTCTTCCTTTCCTTTCTAACCTCCACTGAAGGACCTTTCTCTCTGTTTATTATATGTTTTCTCTAGGTTAATAAATATAATTTGAAGATACTTCATTTTCTCCCCAAAAACTTCAATTAATATTCTTAGCAAAAAATTTATGTTTATGGTAGACCTACCTACCCGTTTCTATCACCCTTGTAACATCGACGTCTATGTTCTATCAACCAAGGTTACCATTTGTCCGTTCGTTAGCATGTTTCCACTCCTCAACATGACTTAAAGCCATATTTTTGTAACATCTCCAGAAGACTTTCAAACCTTTATCAAGATACCATTTGGACGAGAATAAGTTAAAATGTTCTAATCACACTAACAAGATAACACATAAGGATAAAACCTTTCCCTAAATATCTATTAACCATGTTATAAAAGGTGTTATACATATAGCAACTCTCGTATCTTTTGGATGTTGATATAAATTTCAAGAATGTGCAGGAAAAGCACCTTGTCCAAGATGGAACAAAGATATACAAGTAATATGTTAAAATTCAAACAAATAAAAAAGGCCAGCAGGATCAGTAACTGCAACTCCTCCGAGCCAAGTATTTATGTACTTTGAGCTAGCCCAATTCGTTTTCACCTCTATTTTCACGGAAGCATACCATGTATGTCCATAGATCTTGTTTCAAAGTTTTGAAAGAATATTTGGAGATTATTTCAAGTAAGTCTTTGTTATCAAGTTGGCTTACCATTTCCACTCCAAACTTGAAATATGAACTTTGAAGTTTGAAAAGCAGGTTTTTAGGTGCTTTCTAAAAATTTCACTCACAAAACCTCAAACTGTGTTTTCAGTTCAAACACAACTTCAACTCCCAAATACCCGTTTTCAACTTAACTTCAAATATAATTTTTTAAAGACATCAACCAATTCATGTCCAAACGCTTAGGAACTTAAATAGTTAGCGCAGTGTAAGTCAAATATTAAGTATTCATTCTACAACATCTACTTTTATGAAATTTAAAGAAAATTATAGCTATATAAATCCTAAAACGAATATAAATCATGAATTAGCAATGTGGTGGCAGATTAATGATAAGTACAAAAGGCAATCAAAATGGGAATGAGAGCAGTCATACCTCAGGATTCAAATCATTGACCTTCTCAATTGCATCCTCTACATTACCAGCCTGTACTGCCTTCTTAACCGCCATTCGATCGGTGATAGTAGCAAGATCTATATCAGCTATTCATTCATAAGGAGAAGCATCTAGATGTACATATGAAATGACACAAATTCGAGTAATAATATGAAATGAGCAATCAAAAAGACCACAGAAGGATACGATCTGTTCCAGATTCCTTTCTGAACTTTTCCGCTGCTTCTACATAACCCTCCGTGACTAAAAAGTTCATCACTAATTTATTCATATCTTCTTTTCTAATTCTTACATCATTGAGCTTTTTCTCCCACTCTTCTCTCGTGATTACTTTCTTTGATGTTGCCTGCAAAGAGGGGAAGGGAAAAAAGTAAAATAAAATAAATGTATCACTGCACCATCTAAAACTTGTAAGTCTAGTGGTAGCAAAATCTTATAAGAGCAATGAAACAATTACTAACAAGTTAAGCCATATGCAGCAATAGGCAAGCCATTCAAAAGTAAGAATCTGGCTCATATACATAATTGGATCAAAACTCAACTTAATTGGACTTATCACTACTATGTCGAATAGCAGCAACAACAACAACAACAACAAACCCAGTTTATTCCCACATAGTGAGGTCTGGGGAGGGTAAGATGTACGCAGTCCATACCACTACCTCCGGAGAAGTAGCAAGGTTGTTTCCGATCTATGTCGAATAGCATCAAGTACAATACAGCTCACCAATTTGTTTTAAACATCATTGCGGACTATGCATCCTAGTCATAAAACCATTTAAAATCAAGGCTCGATATTCCAGAAGAATGGCATACAGCAAAAGCAACATACTGGGGAAGGTGGTATGTGCGCGGCCCTTACCCCTGCCTTGTGAAGGTAGAGAGGTTTTTTTTCTGGTAGACCCTCGGCTCAAGTAAAGAATATCAAAAACAGTATGAAAAGGAAATACAGTAGCGAAGAACCCAAGTACAAAAGAGTAAAGAAAAGAACAATAGCAACAAGAAGTAATATGGTACGAAAGCACAGGAAACAACAGGTAATAATAAAATCGAAGAAAAAGATAGTAGAGAGTAATAGCAATAATATTGATATGAGAAACTAGACAGCGCTCGACTACCTACTAATCTTTTACCATAATCCTCGTCTTTCATATTCTCCTATCTAGAGTCACCTCCACAGTGAACTGCAAGTGCAGCATGCCCTGCCTAACCACCTTTCCCCAATACTTCTTCAGCCTCCCTTTACCTCTTCTCAACCCACCATAGCCAACCTCTCGGACTTCCTCACTAGGGCATTTGTGCATCTCATTTTCACATGTCTGTACCATCTTAGTCACTCCTCCCTTATCTTGTTCACAAATGGAGGCCACTCTTACCTTGTCGCAAAGATCTTCGTTCCTAATGTTATCTCCCTTAGTATACTCATACATCCCTCACAACACCCAGAAGAATAGTATGAATAGATATAATTAGAATTGGTTAGCTAAGCCTAAAATGGAGACATGTTACTAAAATGTTGTGCCGTAGGAAGATACCTACCAAAGTGAAAAAAAGTTCTATGCAGTGATAGTTAGACCAATAATATTACAAGGGATGGAATATTAGACTTTTAAGGTCCAACACATTCACAAGATGAATGTCGCATAGACGCGGATTCCAAAGTGGATGTATGATCATACAAAATGATAGCATCGAATATAAGGTACAAGTAGCACACATACAGGCTAGATAGAGAACAATATCGCTTGAGATGGTTTCCTCATGTTCCATGTTGACCTTCAGATGCACCAACCCCTAAGTGTGAAATCATGGTGATTGAAAGGGATTAACGAGGGGACGAACTAAAACTAAATTTACATGGAAGAAAGTTGTTATGAAAGACTTATAATTTCTCAAAATCCATGCATACTTAGTAGCCGAAGAACATAATAGAAAAAAAAGATCTATATGGTTGATACTAACTAGTAGGAGTTAAGGTTTAATCATGTTGGTATTCTTTACTTTTAGGAGATTGGGGCTAGAAGAAAACAAATATTTTTTTTCATAACTGGAGCAGATAAAAGGAGGCGTACGGCAAGAACTTTCGACATTCTCTAGGAGTCTAGTAATCTTGTTAGAAAGTTGCGTGCAAGTAAAACTTCTATTGTACGAGAGCTTAAATTCTAAACTATTAAGTTGATACCGGTCTAGCGTTCTCCAGGAGTCTGGTAGTAATTTTTTTTTTTTGGCTGACGAGGGAACCCACGGCCGCTACCTTTTGGATGCACACGGGGTAAACCTCACACTTGTGCAATAGCCTGCAAACTACACAAGAGAAGTAAATTGCAGTACGCAAGCCCCATGCGACAAGCTCGACCAAAAGGTTAAACCCGTGCAACGAGTTCAACTAGAAGGCCAAGAAAGACAACCCCCTGATGTTGCAAGCAACGGGGTTCGAACTTGAGACCTCCATTATAGAAGTCCCAAGCTAAACCATCTGCGCTGCCCCAAAGGGTTGAGTCCTGTATTATTATATAAAGTAGTACGCCAATAATAAATTTAGAGAATTTCTATCCTAGAGAACCTAAGTTGTAGAATAATAGATAAAGATGGTTCTAACTATAGCAACTTGGTCAGTAGTGATTCATATAGTTGAGCCAACTAGCTTGGGAGCGGACATGATAGTAATTGTTGTTGTTGCAGTAGTAGTATCATGAATTTTTTATATATCCCGCAAATCTTTTATATACACATGCTAATATCCAAGTACAACTTAAACATGAAACTTCTAATAAATCATAGAACCTCGAAAAAGGCATTAACATAATTTCATATCCATGTCCTTGACCATAAACCAATTGTCCCATTACACCGCGAATCAATCAACAACAACATACCCAGAGTAATCTCACAAGTTGAGCCTGGGGAAGATGTATGCAAACCTTATCCCTAACTCGTGGAGGCTCATAGAGGCAGAGTGGTTATTTCCGATAGACTCTCAGCTCAAGAAAAAGCATATCAAAGCAGATCGAAAAAGAAGTAATGCAAAGCGGAGAAATCATGAAAAAATACTACAGAAATCATGACAAAGCATTCTCAAAAAACGACCAGTAACTACAACAAAATAATTGCCGTAATCGAACTAAATTACACACGAATCAATCAATCAATCAACTACACCTCGATCCTAAATTAGTTCGAGCAACCAATATGAATAAAGCTGACAACTATTTCTTATGTCTAAGTAAAACTTATTGCATACAAACCCCTGTCTTTCCCTCGTGTCTAAAACCCCAGCAATTTTCGCTTAACTAACATACTTATTGAAACAAAAAAAATAAAAGTACAACATGACACACTAAATCTCCCGCTATACACAGAGTCCACAATAAATCATATGAATCAACTTTACTAGGCTGAGGATCTTTAGAAAACAGCCTCTCTACCTCCTCGAGGTAGTGGTATGGTTCGCGTACACTTTACCTCCCTATATCTCACTTGTGGGATTTTACTGGGTAAGTTGTTGTTGTTGAATCAACTTTACCAGCAAAAGTACAGAGTACAGCCTGATACACTAAAGCTCCCGTTATATGTGGAGTACACAAAAATCACATAACAACTACTTTACTAGTTTCGACAAAACTCCTACTCAATTGTTTCAGCAAATAATTCCGATAACAAAAAAGACCTAATTGAATTATGAAAAGAGAAGTACAATTACTATGGGTACAATCTGGGCTAATCCGTTGATAAAATACCAGAGCATTGACATCAGTATTTAGAATTAGGGTTTGAGATCCACTAGAAACAACCGGAGTACTTGTGGAATTCCTTTTCCCGGTTCCGATTTTTGCCGTCTCCGGGCGAAAATAAAGCTGAATTAAATAACCTGAGGGAATTGAATATAGAATGTCCTAGGTTTTTTCTAAAAGTGAGTAAATATGTTTTGGATGGTATAGGATTACATGTTTTAATAGGCTCGCCTTTAATTTTTGTCATTTAAATAAAGTTTTAGTAATTAAATTTGTACCCTTTGATATATTAGTTTTTACAAAATTAAAATCAACTTGGTTCTAAATTTCGCAACTTGGTTAGCAAGGATTCACATAGCCGGTCCAACTAGTAATTGTTGTTGTTGTGACCAGATGGTTGGGGTCCCTCCACCCTTAACCAGAGGTCTCTGATTTGAGCCCGGAGAACGGAGAAAATCCTGTCGGGAGTACTGGCCCTAAATGACCCCTACAACACACGATCCAGATATAATCGAACTTCAATGCGGATATGGAACATCAGTGGGAAACCAAAAAAAAGAAAAAAAGAAAGATGATTGTTGATTTGTTGTTGTGGAAATAGTAGTCTCACATCCCAGAAACTCTTATACGCACATACTAATATCCAAATACAACTTAAACCTGAAAATTCTACAAATCATAAAACCATAAAATGGCATTAACACAATTTCAGATCCATGTCCATGTCCTTGATCATAAACCTATTGTCCCATTACACATAGCAACAACAACAACATACCTAGAGTAATTTCACAAGTGGCAGTCTGGAGAGAGTAGAGTGTACGCAAACCTTACCCCTACCTTGGGAGGTCGAGAGGTTGTTTCCAATATACCCTTGGCTAAAGGAAAAACATTCAAAGCAGATCAAAAAAGAAATCATGACAAAATACTATAAAAGCTCAATCATTCCGAAAAAAGGGAACAATAACTACAACAAAATAGTGTGATAACCGCAGTACATTACACAAAAATAATCAATCAGCTAGACCTCAATCCTAAATTAGTCCAAATTAAGTAATATGAATAAACCTAATCCAACTATTTTTTATGTTCAATCAGTACTATGAATAAAGCTAACAACTATTTTTTATGTCTCAGTAAACCTAATCCAACCCTCGCGTCAGGCTCCCGTTATATGCGGAGCCAATAGTACATCACATGACAACAACTTTATGAAACAGTGAAAGCAAATAATACCAAAAACAATAAAAGAGCAAAAGCACAGCCTGGCACACTAAGACTCCCGCCAGGATCGACAATAAATCACATGGCACAACTTTATCATTTATGAAAAGGCTCTAGTCCCGCTATACGCAGGGCCCACAATAAATCACATGACAACAACTTTTTCAGTTCCTACAACGCCCCTAGTCACTTATTTAAACAGTAAAATCAAATAATTCCGAAAATAAAAAAGAGCCTGACACACTAAAGCTTTCGTTATACGCAGTGGTCCACAATAAATCACACGACAACAACTTTATCAGTTCCGACAAAGCTCCTATTCACTTATCTAAACAGTAAAAGCAAATAATTCCAAAAACAAGAAAGAGACTGACACACTAAAGCTCGGCTATACACACTTAGGGTCCACAATAAATCACATGAAAACAACTTTATTAGTTCCAATAAAGCTTCTAGTATTTAAACATTAAAAGCAAATAATTCCGAAAACAAAAAAGTGTCTGTTAAACTAAAGCTCCCGCAATACGCAGGGTCCACAATAAATCACACGACAACAACTTTATCATTTATGACAAGGCTCTAGTCCCCCCTATACGCAGTGTCCACAATAAATCACATGACAACAACATTATCAGTTCCGCCAAAGCTCCTAGTCACTTATTTAAAAAAGTAAAAGCAAATAATTCTGAAAACTAAAAAAAGCCTGACACACTAAAGCTCCCGCTATACATAGGGGTCCCCAATAAATCATATGTCAACAACTTTATCAGTTCCGACAAAGCACCTAGTCACCTATTTAATCAGTAAAAGCAAATAATTCCAAAAACAAGAAAGAATCTGACACGCTAAAGTTCACGCTATACACAGGGGTCCACAATAAATCACATGACAACAACTTTAACAGTCGACAAAGCTCCTAGTCCACTTATTTAAACAGTAAAAGCAAATAATTCTGAAAACTCCTAGTCACTTATTTAAACAGTAAAAGCAAATAATTCAGAAAACAAAAAAGTGTCTGACACACTAAAGCTCTCGCTATGCACAGGAGTCCACAATAAAGCACATGTCAACAACCTTATCAGTTCCGACAAAGCACCTAGTCACTTATTTAAAGAGTAAAAGCAAATAATTCCGAAAACAAAAAAGTGTCTGACACACTAAACTCCCGCTACACGTAGAGTCCACAATAAATCACACGTGTCAACAACTTTACCATTTATGCCAACTCCTGCAATACTCGGGGACCACATATATCACAGGACGACGACTTTATCAGTTCCAACAAAGCTCCTATTCACTTATTTAAACAATAAAAGCAAATAATTCCAAAAACAAAAAAGTGTCAGACACACTAAAGCTCCCGCTACACGTAGGGGTCCACAATAAATCACACGTGTCAACAACTTTACCATTTATGCCAACTCCCACGATACTTGGGCCCACATATATCACATGACAACAACTTTATCAGTTTCGACAAAGCTCCTAGTCACTTATTTAAACAGTAAAAATAGTAGTCATTTATTTAAACAGTAAAAAGGAGTCTAACACACTAAAGCTTCCGCTATACACAGGTCCCCAATAAATCACACGTGTCAACAACTTTACCATTTATGACAACTCCCACAATACTTGGCCCAAAGCTCCTAGTAACTTATTTAAACAGTAAAAAATAGTAGTCATTTATTTAAACAGTAAAAAGGAGTCTAACAAACTAAAGCTTCCGCTATACACAGTCCCCAATAAATCACATGTGTCAACAACTTTACCATTTATGCCAACTCCCGCGATACTCAGGGCCCACATATATCACATGACAACAACATTATCAGTTACGATGAAAATTGAAATCATGAAAGGAGTAAATAGAATTACCATGGCTTCAATTTCAGCTAATTCGCGAATAACAATCCAGAACAATGACATCAGTATAATGAATTTAGGGTTTTAGATCCATTAAATAAAACAATCGGAGTAGTCGCCGGAGTTCACTTTTTCCGGGTCGGATCTTCGTCGGCTCCGGGAGGAAATATATAAAGTTGAATTAAATAAATAAGGGGAATATTTTTGGATATAGAATGTACTACCTTTTTTTTTTAGGACAATTTGAGTAAATTGTGTTTTAGATGGAATAGGATATAGCATGTTATTTATGTCTTTTAATATAATGGACTCTGTTTATCGGAAAAAATATTTCTATCTTATTATAAAAATAGTAATTACGTATATTTTAACTTTCTAAATTGGACTTGTATATCGGAATAGTATCTCTATCCTCCAAAGATACGTAAAGATAGTGATTGCGTATATTTTAACCTTTCAAGATTTCGACCGTACTGTTAGATTGAACATGTTATTATTATTATTGTGTTTAGTTGGACTCATCTATCGGAACCGATATTTCTATCTTGTAAAGGTCGCGAATGCGTATATCTTGTCTTTTCAAATTCCACTCGTGAAATTATATTGGATATGTTTATTATTATTGTTGTCTTTTAAATGGACTCGTCTGTTTAAAACAAGATATCTACCTTGCAAAGATAGTGGTTGCATATTACCCTTCTAACCCCACTCATAGAATTACATTAGACATGAGATTATTATTGTTGTCTTTACAGGGAGATATTATTTTTCGATAAACGAGTCCGTTTAGGTGGAATGATTGAAATAGTTCAGTCATGTAATGAGGAGAGGCACGAATGTCTCAGTAGATGGTTTCAAGCAAGGCAGCGGTAAGCCGAAGAAATATTAAAGGGAGAAAAATAAACATAATATAGAGCAGCTCGAACTTACCGAGGATATGATCCTAGATAAAAAAATTATACTGAAGAAGGCGGATTAGGGGAGAAGGTTAATTCATGTGTGATTATACAAAAGTAAAACTGTAACAATGTTCCAGAAATCAAATTTATAAAGTAAAAAATTCTTGACATAGTGTCTTGGATTCAAACTTCTAGAATTCATGGTCCATTCTAATTCCTTCTAGATAAACTAGATATCGAAGGCCAGTGCTAGCATGGGTTTAATATATTATTATTTTTTAGTCTCAATTTATATGATATAAATAAAATTTTGATAATTAATTATATTTTAAATATTTTTTTAGATATTTTAAGTTGTTAGCTATTGTAATTTATAATAGTTTTTTGATATTGTAATTTACTATTTTAAGTTGTTAGCCATTATAATTTATAATACTCTCCTTGTCAAAAGTTTTGTAGCATTGATAGTCTATTATATTTTTAAAATAATTTAAGTTTTTAATTAC
Organism: Capsicum pubescens; assembly: GCA_030864215.1. NCBI lineage: Eukaryota > Viridiplantae > Streptophyta > Magnoliopsida > Solanales > Solanaceae > Capsicum > Capsicum pubescens. The sequence continues at coordinate 259,967,562 of CM061541.1, forward strand.
TGAAATTTATAATATTTTTTCTTCTATTTCAATTTAAGTGACACTGATATAATTTTGAGAGTCAATCAAATATCACGATTGAATTCGCGAAGTAGACATGTCTTAAATGACTCATAATAACTTATTAGAAGTGATACAATAAAATTACTATAAAAAATAGTTGTGAAAAAATTTAAGCGGATCTCATATAAAATGTCAAGTTAATTTAAAACATCAATAATTAATTTATCTTTTTTTTGTTTATTTTATTTTTTTATTAAATATTTTTTTTAATATTTAGATGACTCATAATAATTAATTAGGGATAAAATAGTAAAATTACGATTGAAAAAACTGAAACAAACATGTGATATTTTACTTTTTTTTTTATCAAATATTATTAAATTTTTAATACGTAAATGACATATAATAATCAATTAGAAAATAACTTATTAGAAGTGGTATAACAAAATTAATCTAAAAAATAGTTGTGAAAAAAATTTAGACAGGCCTTATATAAGATGTCAAGTTAATTTAAAACTTCAATAGTTTGTTTATCATTTTTTTTAATTAAATATTATTAATTTTTTAATACTTAAATAACTTATAGTAATTAATTAGGGATGAATTAATAAAATTACGGTTGAAACAACTGAAGCAGATATGTCATAAATGTGTATTTTATTTTTTTGTTAAATATTATGAATTTTTAATACTTAAATGACATATAATAATTAATTACGGGTGATATAGTAAAATCACGGATTAATACTTAAATGATCTATAGTAATTAATTAGGGATAAAATAGTAAAATTACGATTGATGCAGCTGAAGCAAACATGTCATAAATGTCTATCTATATTTTTGTTAAATATTATTAATTTTTTTAATACGTAAATGACATATAATAATTAATAAGTAATGATATAGTAAAATCACGGAGAAAGCAGGCATGACGACCGCCTCCTGCTTCCCTATTAGAAAATATATATTAGAAAATTCCATCTAACATTGTGTGTTAAAGTTTCTATTGGTGAAAATTCAAACTCTTAACAAAGTATGATGTAGTACATGAGTTTGAAGTTCCAATAATTTCAAACTTCTTGTCTCTTGTACTTACCAAGTTGTCTTGTCCCTCTCAAAACCTTTGACCTTATTGTCCACTTTCTCTTTTGTGCCTTAATACTAGCCCACTCACCTCAAACAAGTAACACATTTGTTGATCAGGACAACACTCACACCATCTTGTATCAGAGATGGAGTCAGAATTTTAATTAAGGGAGTTCAGTATTTGAAGAAAATTTAGTCGAAGAGAATTTAATATCTACTATAAATACATAAAAAATAATTTTAATAATGTATAAATTATATTCTTCCGTTGAAGCAGGATTCGGATGAACTCTCTAGACAGAGGCCGGCTCAACCCTGTCTTGTGCATATTGATTCACTTTTAAAGAAAGAAAAACCTTTTCGTGGCATTAAATATGCAGTTTAATAAAGAGTATTAAGGTTTTTATCGGTATTAGTTAATTATCATTGGATTCAATGTCATGATAATCTTTAGAAACATTTACAGAGAGTGTTAAAATATAATTGTTACTAATATTGCCTCTAAAAACATAATTTAGCAGCAATTAAGTCATTGTTGTTGACTAGTTGTCGATGTTAGAGTTTGTGACCCGAATTTTATTGATCCGGCCCTGAAAAGATCGCGGTGCGACTCATATTTGAGATTTTTTGGGGGTCAGCGGTGGTAGCGTAGGGATTAGAACCTGTATGTTTTGGAGCTTAGGATTTATTTGTACGCACGTATTATATAAGTGCGATCTAGTAGGTTGTTCTTTGCGGTTTTAATATACGTCATTGAGACTTTCGTCTACTCCTTGTATTCCTCTCTATTATAGTGAATTTCCTCCTCCTCTGCCCGCGGTTTTTTTCGTCAAGAGTTTCCACGTAAAATTTATGTGTTCTTATTTTCTTTTGTTTGTGGTATTGCTTATTCTTGTCCGTTCAATAACAGTCGCTAGAGATCTTTTTGGTGTAGTGATTTCGCTCCCACTTAGACCAGTAACAAGGACAACAAGTCAACATCTTTAAAGGATGATCAGAAGTGTCAGATGTGAGTTTTCGAAAATTCAATAACTTTTATGTAGACGCTATATTTGTATTGAGAAGTTCATAAATAAAAATATATAAATCATTAGTTTGAAGTCTACTTTGTTGACGAAGGTTTGATTTTCCTTTGGCACATGCCTTTATATTTCTCTCTCTTTTTCTTTTTTACCGAATTTCGTTAAAAATTTATAAACTTTAGATTCTAAATTTGTCTCTGTAACCGTGCTATATTTCGAGCACATTGTCTAGGGATCTAACACTAGCCATGACATCTAATCATATGAAAGTTTGTTGATGGTAGGGTTTGCAAAAAACGGTTCAATCGATAAATCAAATCAATAAAAATGTTACTGATTTATCGATTTCAGGTTATTGAATCAACAATTTTTTACCGGTTTTGTAAAAAAAATTATTGGGCTATCGATTCGATTTCGATTTTAAGATTTTAGTTAACGGTTAAACCGATAACCCGATAAGATTATATTATAATTATGTCTTTATTCGTACTTATATAACAGTGACTTTAGATTTTAAATACATACGTATTGCCTTTTGTATTTTAGAGTTATTGTCTTAGTTCTTATAATTTGCGTAAACTTTAGACATGAAGATAGTGTAAAACAAATAAAAATAAGAGAAAGTAAAGAAAAAATAGCTAGATTTTCTTATTGATTAACTCCAAAATCGAACTGATAAAGACTAAAATCGATTAAACGAAAACCAATAACGAATATCTTATTGATTCGATTATCAGTTTAGCATATTTATAAATCGGAAATCAATTTAATCAAATTAATAATACATAAAATCGATCCAGACCAATCGATATGCATCCCTAATTGATGGAGGCACTATGGATTAAAAAAGTTAAGCCTAATCACGTGATTAATGGAGTAGTTACATGAGGCTCAATTTTTTAACCACTAATTTAAGCAATGATCAATGCAAACATGTGCTTAGTCAACATGAGAAAATAATAATTAATATTGTATTAAAGAAAAATAAGATTTGAAGTTATATATGATAATAAGTTCACAATTAAATATTTTAAGATATATATATATATATATATATATATATATATATATATATATATATATATTATTATCATATATTGTGAGTAATACTTTAGTTTCTAAATTTTTTCTAGGAACTAAAATAGACAGATAGATGTAATAATAAACAGAGGATAAAATAGACAAATAGATATAATAATAAACAGAGGTCTTAAGCAGATATATATATATATATATATATATATATATATATAAAAGATTTGAGCGAAAATTATCCAGACTCGGACAACTTATTTTTGTCACTCTATTTCATAAAAATATGGATAAAGTCTACGTATATTCTACTCTATTCAAACCCCATTTATGAAATTACGTCAACATATTTTTCTTATTCCATCATTGTGTGATTATCTTTTTCTTTTTGTGCCAAAATAAAACTGGTTAAACAATCATGTATTTCCTCATTATTATTTTATCTAAAGAAAAAAGATTATCAATCAATTTAAACTTTGATTCTAAAATAATATAGTTAGACAAATATATTTAATAATTTTGATATTTTTGTACATATAAGATAGATAACTAATATTGCATGGGACAATATTTTAATATGTGTTTAATTAAATTAGGTAAAGTATTTATATTGATCAATAACAAGAAAATAAATAAAGGGAGAGATTAAAAGAATAGTTTACTTTTCTTTGTTTGATTATTAAAGATTTGTTTCCACAAAAAGACATATACATTCAATACATATGTATAGCAATCAATGATATATATCTTTCCCTTAACTTTTACTCAATTATACAAGATAAGAATAATAATTAATTACTCATTTATGATAATAATTGCTTGAATATCTAGCAATATTCCATTTCTGTATAATTTGCAAGAATTTTAAAATAAAAAAAACATTAAATTTGACTCTTTTGATATATCGTTTTGTGTATTAAACATTTTAAATTAACACTTTACTTTCTTAAATTTTATACGCATCAAATATTATTCTTATTTGTCACTTGATAAAAAATGTGATTGGAAATAATTTCCACTTCAATAAAATAAGAAATCATTAATTTACTATTACAAGAACGGATATTTTACCGTAATAATAAAGGTAAATTAAGAATTAAGTTATAAAGTATCTCTTAAGTTTCTAAACTAGATAAGTAAGGTTGGAGTACAAATAAGTGCTCATTGGTTTTCGTCAAAGCCGGGTACACAAGGCCATCTTTGTGGGAGACTGCTACACATAAGGCCATCTCAGGCATGGGAAAGAAAGGCGGCGGAAAACCGACGCGGCATGCAAGGTTTTATACATAAGGCCAACTGCTTTCTTTATCTCACTTGCCCTTAGTCTGTCTAGCACCTTTTGGTTGGGAATCGCATTGGGGTTTAGGTTTAACCGCTTGTTAGGATGCCTCAACTGCACTTTCACTTGACACCTATTGTAATGATAAACGTCTCGTCTCGCCATGACCTTCTCTTGAATTCTCAAAAACACTTCTGATGAGAAAATAAAATCCTGGGTCGCGAACAATGATTCGATTCATGATGAAGAAAGAGAATTTTTTATTCAGTTCTCTACCTTAAAAGGGCAGCTCGATGCACTAAAGCTACCGCTATATGCGGTATCCGAGGAAGAGCCTCATCATAAGGGTGTATCATACACAGTCTTACCTTGCATTTCTGCCAGAGGCTATTTCCAAGGCTTGACAACAGAAAATAAAGATTAATAAAAATTTATTGAGTCTGACTCATAGTGATCAATTGTCAAGGAATGACTTTGGTTATTTATCCTGCCTGCCACCCTCGGAAACAATCTTCCTTAGCTTTCGTCCTCCCACAAGAAATAGAATTCTTTAACCTTGATAGGAAGATGACTTATTCAATAATTTCGTCTAAAAACACAAACTTAGGTTCTATGTCAATCCCCATGTAAGCATCTTGTCACAAGTGGAACGTGAGGACCTACCTTTCATATCGCCCTATCTGAGGGTGGAATCGATGGTAGATAGATTTATCTGATACTATTCTTGCCATACAGTTTAGAAAGTCATCTGAATTTGGTAATAGCACCTTTCATTATCAAAAAAGTTAGACGTCTATTTTTAAGATAATGAATAAGTAAAAATAGACAAAAGAAGTATTACAACAACATACATGAACAACAACAACAACAACATACCTAGTGTATTCTCACATAGTGGGGTCTGAGGAAGGTAGAGTGTATGCAGTCTGTACCACTACCTCTGAAGAAGTGAAGAGGTTATTTTCGATAGATCCCCGACTCAAGACAGTAAACAAGGTTGTAGTAAAACATGAAACAAGATGAAATAATAGAAACAAGACACTCACAGAGTAGTACTATACACTATCTAACCGAAAGCACACACCTAACCCAAACCCTCCTAACTAGAAAGTCCAATCTCTGTACGACGCCCTATGACTATTAGCATGGCTACACCAAAGCACTCCTATCTACTGGCTGCAACTCACCCACACGCACCAACCCTCTAGCATAATTCGCCTCCTCTATACCTTCATATCTAGGGTTATGTCCTCCGTAAGCTTTAACTGTTTCATGACATGTCTAATTCCCCCCCCCCCCCCCCCCCCCAAGTATTTCTTTGGCCTACCTCTACCCCGCCTGAAATCATCTATAGCCAGTCTCTCACACCTACGAACTGGGTCACCCCCCAAGTATTTCTTTGGCCTACCTCTACCCCGTCTGAAATCATCTATAGCCAGTCTCTCACACCTACGAACTGGGTCATCAGTGTCTCTCCTCATCACATGCTCAAACCATCTCAACCTCACTTTCCGCATTTCGTCCTCCACCGAAACCACTCCTACCTTATCTTGAATAGTTTCATTCATAATCCTATCTCACCTAGTAAGTCCACACATCCATCGCAACATCCTCGTTTCTGTCACCTTCAACTTTTGGATGTGAGATTTCTTGACTAGCCAACACTTTGCTCTATACAACATGGTTGGATGAACTACCACTCTATGGAATTTGTCTTTAAGTTTGGGAGACACCTTCTTATCACACAAAACTCCAGAAGAGAGCCTCCATTTCATCCACTTCGTCCCAATACGGTGAGTGATATCCTCGTCAATCTCTCTATTCCCCTGAATCATAGACTCAAGATACTTAAAACTATCCCTCTTACAAACAACTTTGGAATTTATCTTCACTACCACATCGTCCTCATGCGTCAAATCACTGAACTTGTATTTCAAGTACTCCGTCTTGATCCTACTCAACCTGAACTCTTTCGACTTCAGGAATTGTGTCCAAAACTCTAATTTATCATTAACACCCCTCGAGTCTCATCAATCAAAACTACATCATCCCCAAATAACATACACCAATGCACCTTTCCTTGAATACGTTGCGTCAAAACATCTATCACCATGACGAATAAAAATGGACTAAAAATTGATCCATGGTGCAACCCTGTTGACAGGATAATGCTCTGAATATTCTTCCACCGTCCTCACCCGAGTCTTCGTTTCATCATACATAAACCCCAAAAATGAAAGAAAAAAACTCAACATAATTTATGATGGAATGATTGCGACTAAACTCCTAAAAATAGAACGCCACCGACACATTCTAAAATTAACAAATTCAAATTTAGTGAACTTCTAATACATATACCAGACATCGAATCTGAAATCCAGAAAAAAACACTTACTTAAGCAAGACAGACAGTCGAAGTTGAACTGGACAATACATACACACCTCACTTTTTTGGCAAACATTGTCACATTCATTTTTAGTATATTAAACAAGTAAAAACAGACGGATAGAATACTATTACAAGAATGCACATGACACACAATCAAAATTGAATGTGAAATCCAAGAATAATTGAATACCTATTTTTAGTATATCAAATATCGAATGCGGAACTCAAAAAATACCTATTACCTGCAAAATTCCGCACGCACCACCTTATAAAACGAGTCCTGTAATACACAAATTCAAATTCAGTAAATTTCCAATACAGATACCACACACCGAAACCAAATATGGAAACAAAGAACACTTGCCTAAACAAGACAACCAAAGTTGAACTGCACAATACACGGTTTCACTATTTTTAGCAACCTTTTTCATATTGACACACATTATTAAGATTCCTCCAAAATAACCACCACCAACATCAATAAATAAATATAAATAAATTAAACATTAAAAAAAATTCATACAAAAACCTCAAAAAATATTATTATTTTATATAAAAAGAAAAAAAGGTTAAAAAAGCCTCGTTTTCTCAGAAACCTCTAAGAACTTTCAGCAAAATTCCCAAATCTTAGATTTAATTTCAGTCAATTTGGGGTTTTTTTGAATCGCAAAAAGTGATAGGATTTACTGTTTTCTTAGATTAAAGTGATAGTATTGGGGGTGAATTTCTAGGTTTTTGAGGTTTTGGGTTTCTTTGAAATTGGAATTGGGTAATTGGGTGTGTGATTTTTTGATGCAACGGCTTCTTATTGGGGTTTTCTTGGTGGATTTATTGGATTAGGGTTTGTTTTTTGGTTGAGAAATTCGTGAATTTCGAGGATTTTGTGGTTTTGGGGTTCTTTGAAATCGTAAATTGATTTAATTGGGTGTCTGAATTTGGTGTTTTCTTGGTGAATTTATTGGATTAGGGTTTATTTTTGGTTGAGAAATTCGTGATTTTCGAGGATTTTGAGGTTTTGGGTTCTTTAAAGTCGAAAATTGATTCAATTGGGTGTCTGAATTTGGTGTTTTCTTGGTGAATTTCTAGGATTTTGAGGTTTTGGGGTTCTTTGAAATGGCAAATGGATCCAATTGGGTGTCTGAATTTGGTGTTTTCTTGGTGAGTTTTGTAGGATTTTAGTTTTTGTTTTGGTTGAATGATTGATTGGATTTGGTGGGAAAATTGAAAATTGAGATATATATATAAAGATTATCTGAGATGATGATGGCGGACCAGACGTCGTCGGAGTATTGGTTATCATCGGAAAATCCATCAGTTGGTGATTTTGATCTGAACTTTGATGGACCAAGTATGGATATTGATGATTTGTTAAGTATTATTGAAGAGAAATCTGATCCTCCTACTGAACAGGTAAAATTTACTACTCAAAATTGTGAACTTTTGAGTATGATTCTCTTAGTGAATAGTTTTTGGTTCGGGTCACGTACTTTGGCAGCTCGTGGTGGAGTTACTAGTGTGATAGATTCTCATTGGTGTCAAGCCACGTGCGAAAAAAGAAGACATAGGATTTGACAAATTGGGTTTGATCTAGGTTCTTGCTATGCAATTTAAGCTTGCTTTTTGCTAACTAAACAATAAGTAGTACTCCCTTCTAGTGGCGGAACCAGGATTTTTTCTACGAGATTGAAAATACGAAAAGTAAGCACACAAAGAAGTCTAAGGTGTTCAATATATGCTCTATATGCATAAGAAATAGTTTTAACCATGTATAAACAGTGTAACATTTCGCCAAATGGGGTTTGGATGAACGCCTAGCCCTATGTATCTCCGCCCTTTGTTCCTCTTTTACTTGTTCAGTATACTAACAATAGATGTCCGCTTTTACTTTTCTTAGTTTGGAAAATCAAGAGATAATTTATTACTTAGTTTGTAATTCATCCTTGTTATTAACTATAGTCATTTTCCAATACGTTGTATTTATTATATTTAAAAGGTGATATAGTAAAATTATCATTATATTTATTGCTTCTTGAGGGGTGTGCCAAGTTAATGCTAGATAAGTAAAAATGGACGGAGGGATTATGTACAACAAAGGGCACAAAGTTTAGGTACTTGTCTGTGGTACTAAAAATAGATGTCCACTTTTAGTTGTCCGGTTAGGAAAATCCAGAGATAATTTATCACTTAGTTTGTAATTTATACTTATTATTAACTGTAGTCATTTCCCAATGCATTGAATTAATTATTTTCAAAGAGTGAGATAGTAAAAGTTTCGTTCCATTTATTGTTTCTTAAGGGGTATTCCAAGTCAATACCGGACAAGTAGTCAATGAAGTGGGTGAGAACCATGAGGTTCAAGTTCAAATCCCAGCAGAGATAAAAACACTAGGTGATTTCTTCCCATCTGATTCTGTCCCAGTTTTGGTGGATAGAGTTATCCAATATCTGTTGCTGTTGCGGGTGGAAGTGGCATATATTTTGTGGAATTAGTCGAGGTGAGCGCAAGTTGGCTTGGACAACACGGTTATAAAAAAGGAGATAATTTCACTAATGAATGACTGCACTCAAGTAGGATCCATTAATTAAATTAAAGTCGTTTTCTGTGATATATCCTTAAATCAGCCGTAGGTCAAAACTCAAGTGGACACTAATGAGTGAATCAATCCAAAGAAAGGCACAATTGGATTCTTATGTTTAATCCAGGAAAGTACAATGGCCACCCGTAAGAAGTCACATGAATTGTTCAAACAATCTGAATGAAGTGCAGGAATATACCCTAGAAAATTTTACCCTTGTTATTAACTATAGTCATTTCTCAATGCATTTTCCAAAACATTGAATTTATTATTTTTCACAGGGAGGTAATAGATTTTTCAATTAGTAAAAATGGATGCAGGGAGTATGTACAAAGCAGGGAATAGATTTTAAGCTTTAAGATGAGACAATTATACAATTCAAGTTTCAACACTGTATGTTGGATCAAAGTATTGCTTATTGTGTGAAAATGCAGTAACTAAGAACATAGAGATTTGTCACTTAAGTTGGATACAATTGTTTATCTTATTTATTTGCTCCCTCTGTCCCATCCTGTGTGACACTCTTTCCTAATTAGTTTGTCCTAAAAAGGAATGCCGCTTTTCTCTATTTGGAAACTATTTAGAATTAGCCCTTCTTTTACGCACAATGACACATGACTTGTGTCTGGGCTCACTGGATTTAAGAGTTCATTCATTTATCAAGAGAGAGAGAAGATGTAAAGACGTGGAACTCACGACCACTCATTTTAGTATGGTAGCAAGGACAATTGTTACTTTTGCATTTCCTACCTTGTTGTGTTGCATTAGGTTCCTAGATTAAGGTCTTAGCAAAATTTCTAGATTGCCAAGTGAAATGGGAAAAATATTATATAACGACAATAGATAATTATTGTAGTCTGAGTTTGTGGGTTGTAGCAAGTAGTTAGGTGTTTTTCTTGTGTAGCCGGGTTAGTATTCTTTGGACTGTGTCCATAGGTAGGAGTCTCTAACCAGGAGAGTTTGGGTGTGGTGGGTGTCTTTGGTCAGTGTGTGTATGTTCCTACTTGGTGGGTGTCCTATTTCTTAGTCCTTATTTCATAGTGCTCTTATTTCTCTTATCTCGCATTTTCTATGATTTCTATTTTTGCTATTTTATTCCTTATTTCTATTATGTCATCCATCCTGCTGCTTGTTTCATTACGATCTTGTTTACTATTCTTTATCTTGAGCCGAGGGTCTATTGGAAACAACCTCTCTACTTCTTCGGAGGTAGCGGTATGGACATCTTACCCTCCCCAGACCCCACTTTGTGGTAACACACTGGGTTTGTTGTTGTTATTGTTGTTGTAGATAATCATTGTAGTGATTATTTATGTGTTTGTACTGGAATACAAATACCTGCCGCGTGTTTTGAGATACGTTTAGTAGAAACAAAAATTCAACACCTGGTAGAAAGAGTAGTCATGCGAAAAGACCTTCAAATAAAAGAATTTTACACTTTAAGATGTGAACAGTGAAATGTCAATTTTGTCGTGCAATTTCAACAGGTGTCATCTTGAAAGAATCCAAGTTCACCTTATCTTCATTATTTTGCCGCGTAGGATCTTGACTGACTCATGATTTTGCAAATAATTAGCTAGATTCTTTAGTTACTACAGATGCATGCAGGGGCGGATCTATTAAGAAGGAAAAGGGGTGCCACGGCACTCACACACTTCGGTTGGAGCTCTGTGTGTGTGTGTGTGTGTGTGTGTGTATATGTGTGTGTATTTAAGAAATATGCAAAATATATTAAGTGGCACCCATACTGACAAATGATCATTTGGTGCCACTGGCCGAGGGCTGAATTTTCTATCCACAGGGAACGAGATTGAGCTTGCTTGCTACACTTTTCGAGAACTATTTTGGCTTTTGCATTTAATAAGCTTTACAGCCTTACAGGAGATTCGTTCTCTTTTTTTTACTTCTTTTATTTTTCTATTTTGCTGCTTCTTTTCTTTCTTTTTCTTCATTTGTTCTTGACTCTTTATTCCATAAAATTCCTATTGATTTTTTTTTAAAGGTTATTAATTTTTTCTTCTGTTTTTAAGTTCATAGAGTTTATTAAGCTTTTGCCTTGGGCATCTAAACATGCATTTATAGTAAGTTTTTGTTCTAGATGTCCATCCTTAAGCTGATAGCTCCAGAATATGAAAATTCATCAAGAACTGTTATAAATACATAATATATTTCTTTCTGAAATAAGTAATATTATTGAACTTTTATGCTTTGTTCACAATTATCACAATTATTAAATTATTTTGTTCGATTGGCTTGGCTATATAAATTAAAAAGACGGATAATCCGAACCGAACCTCAAAATAGATCAAATCAAAAAATAATGTGGCACCCGGAATCTCAAAATCCTGGATCCACCTCTAGATGCATGTCTATGGAGGTGACACTTGGTCTTTTGTTATGCGCTAAGCATGGCGGTAACATGAAAATTTTAGATGTCAAGTGCTATGAATATGCTGGTTGAAGGTCCATAATTATCAATTGTATCAAGATCTCATGTATTATAAATTGTGTATTTGTACGCTTCTGTTACGCCATATAAATAGCTTATTTTACTAATGGGCCTTTTAGCTGAGCTGTCGAAAAGAGAAAGGAAGAGAAAGACTCCTACTGAATTGAGTATTGACATTATACAAGAGGGACTTCTTTTACAGGATTCCTGGTCTGTCTCTTTGGTTGGGATAAAATACGGGTTGTAATTGTTCATTATGTACAATAAGTTAAGTAGTTTGTCTCCAATTAAGTATATCATATTCTAGAATACCCTATAAAATACCTTGCAAATATTCTTCTACTCAATCAATGAGTTTAGACATGCTGTGAAAACACATTTAACACATAACTTCATTGAAAAATGCTGTCAATATGTATTACAAGCTTGATAGTCATACTGATGTCCTGTATTACACGAATAACATTGCCCTATGTAGCCATGGATAGCATGTGCAGTATCGGAGCCATAAGCCCATAATTGTAGATGCTTCTAATTAGGCTATCTACCTCTAATTTTGATTAGTAGTCCATAATTGACCTTTAGGATGAGAGAAAAAACTCCTTAGAGAAAATGGGTCTGTTGTGTGATTATTGCAAAAAGTTGCATAGTAGACAGATCAGTGAAATGCAGAACCTTTTTAGTTGATAGATTCTGACTGGGTGTCTGCTGTCCCATTTTCAAGTCAAGACTTGCATCTGTTGAGTCTGATTGGGATTGAGATGGCCCATTGAGGAGTTAACTAGGTTAGGTTAATTAAGAGCCGCTGAACTTACTTGATTAGCTGAACCTTTAAATAGTAAGGTTGCAAGTTGATGACGTTTAATTCCTTTGAATACTAAGGTAAAATTTTCCTGACCTTCCTTAACACACTATGACGGAAAGTATACTCGTAAGCTGTTAGATTCTTTAATACCAGTGGTTGGTAATAGCATGCTTAGAAGCATGAGATCACACTGAATAGGGATGTAGTGTGCCTTCTATTTTCTTGTTGGGATTCATTTATGCATACAGTGGTTCCTATATGTTGGTGAGCTTCAGAGCCTTCATTTTTTGAACAGCTATCTCTCTCCTTGTTCTTTTGTAACTGTGAAATCCCCGAGGGCCAGTGGTGCTAGATTTGAAGCACAATGGATAAGATCCGCTCCTCTTACCATTTTGAATGGGTGTCTCATTCACCCAGAAACTCACTTGTTGGAAGAAAAAAATTACCCCTTTATCTTTCTCAATCAAAATCATAACGAACGAAATTGGGCCACCAGGGTCACAAAGTCGGAAAAAAAAGAAGAAAAAAAGAAGACAATATGGTTATGTAAAAGCATGTACTTCCAAATCTTCTTTGGTTTCTATATCTGGGTTGGGCATACATATTGTAGGCGGTCTGTCGCTGGATCATGTGAATAGTTTGGTGTTACAATTCTTACCCGTGTTTGTCAGTTATTTTAATATTTGAGTATTGATTTGCAGAGTATGCCGGAGGATTTATTGCGAAATGACATGGGACAAGGTTAGTTGATGTTGTTGTTAATTTGGTATGTGATTATGTTACTTATTACTCATCATGATATTTGATTCTTGATCTCTATGCTGTTTTTTAAGTAGGCTATTCAGATTTGGAGAGATCTTCAGCTTCAAGGGCTCAATTTCTTGGACACATTGGAGTTTCCCCTTCACCCAACTCAGAAGTTTCAGATACAAGGCCTGGTGTTTCCGATGGCTCATCTGATTCGGCAGGGAATTCAATTGTTGATGGAAGAAAGCTTGGATTTCAATTAGACATATGCTCTCCAGTACATAGTTTCTATGGGAGCATGACTGATTGGATACCTGTTCAGGACAATGAATGGCTTCGTGCTAGGGATAGTATCTCTCGGGGCACTTCATCTAATGTCCAGCAAGAAAGTAAGGGAACTCAACCTTAGATGTCCACTAGTTGTGGCTGTTTTAGCTTTTCTGTTAATACTGATCATGTCAATGATATGATAAATAGAATACGGATATCAGCTATACAATATGTGAACCTCATTACTAACACTGGTTCTCCATATCAGTAATCTTGCTCTAAATGTACGTTGCCTTCTGTGTAGATGGCCTTTCTGTTATTCTCAACTCTGTTCGCAGATTCTTTTCCGTTGTAACTTTTTCATTTACTCATTTTTCTAATCTCTTCGAGAACATAATTGACATTTCAGGATTGCTGCTAAGTCAATCAAATGCCGAGAACAAGTTGAAAACCTCAGGAGCATTAGCCGCAGAGGAAACATCAAGCATGGAAGTAGCTGGATCTTCAAATGATCAATACTATAATAGGCTTAGTTTATGTCAGAGTTCTGATACTTTGCCTGGAAATTGGGATAACTATGCACAACCTTTCCATACATATTCTTTCTTGAAGCAGGATGCACCAAATAACCTTGATTTTGAAATGCTGTCTCACAATGATAAGATGCTAAATGTAATGGATGAGCAATTGGACCATACAACTGGGATTGCTGACTCAGATACTGGAATAGCATGTGGGAATTGGACAACAAGAGCAGGTGGAGTTCAGCAGGATCCTGAGTGTCATATGACTCCAAATTTTGGTGTTGGGGAGTTCAGTACCTATTTTGATGGTGGTAACCAAACATTATTAAATAGTGGCAACCCGTTCTCCAGATTAACAGGCAGCAATATGATGGGAAAGATATTTTCTGAGCCTTTGCCTTGCAATCAGTCAAATTTCCTTTTTCAAAACCAGCAGTTTCATAGTTGTAATGAAAAAAATGAACTGCTAGGTGGTGCTGATATACCTACAGTTTTGGAGCTTGCAAATTCATTTTATCCTGCTTCTGGAACTTCCCTTTCAAGTATTGAGGTTTATCCAAAGGATGAAAAAGATGTACTTCAATATAATAGGCCTTCTTATCACCTTGATAATTTTGAAGAATCTTCTTTAGAGAAAACCATTCCAGGTCCTCATAATCAGCTCATGGATGTGAAGGTTAGAGAACAATCTGTCTCATTGCAATCAACTTCAATGAAGCAACAGTTCGGTTGTTCAAAATTAGAAAAGGGGGAAAAGCGCAGGCTCTTAAAAGTTAATGGCTCTCGTTTATCTACAATCACTCATCAAGGTATGCGGAAAAGTTTGTTGAATCAAAGAAGCCATAGTGAAGATGATGATGATCTATGCGTTCTCGAGGATATAAGTGCACCTGCAAAGGCAAATCCATGTGCTAATAGCAAGTCTCTTGTTGCTCTACAACGTACTACAATTACCGACTCTTTTGCTCCAGCTGAAGTGGTACAAAAGAGGTTTGAAGTGGGACAAATGAGGCCGAAGTTAAATGATGAGCATGTTATTTATCAAGCTGCCTTGCAGGTGAGGACTAATAGCTGTCACTATCTTGATGTACACATGCTGCAAGAACCGTGCTCTGAAATGTTATGTTAGTTACCCTGTTTTAAAATATTTATCTATTCTGTAACTATTTCTCTGGCAATTATTCTCACCACTTGAATGATTTATTCTAGTGTAACTTTGTTAGTAATAGTTTTATTAGTTTCAAAGATGGGAGTTAAAATCCTTTAAGCATGATTAATTGCATGATTAATTCAAGGGATATGTTGGATTCTGCACTTTTCTGCTGTTCAATTTATGGTTTGTTGTGTATGTGCATGTGCTGTGTGCATGATCAATACAGGAAATTTCTTCGCCTGACTTTTGAAAGTTATCTGTGGTTATAGTTTTTCGCTGGAAAATGTGTATTGTTTTCACCAAAAGAAGTAATTGTGATCATACTAAGGCTGTGATACCTATTGCAGGATCTTTCTCAGCCAAAATCCGAAGAAAGTCCACCTGATGGTCTTTTGGCTGTTCCCCTATTGAGACACCAGGTAAAGTATTGTTTCATGGTTTATCTTTATAGGAGTTATAACTTTTGGTTTTCTGAGTGCAGCATGTACCTGAAATTATCCATCAAGATGGGAGATCTTCAATATTGTACTAAGTGGGTCTGCTTGAATTTTTGGTGCAATTGCCTGGGATTGAGAGAATTAAATTTTTACTGAAATAATCTCATTAGCTTAAAAAAAAGAAGTTAATTTGCTGGCAAATCCATCAATGTGAATTCGCTGAATTATTCTACTGGTTAACTATATTGTGTTTTTCACTGAATTGTTCAACTTTTTGTTTTTAAAATTATAACTATGGATACTATTAATATACAACAGAAAAGCATTTAAATGGTGCTCCGCACAGCAAAGCATTAAAAATGGGGCTTCGTAGATATAAAAGTCAGAGTTATCTTTATGGAAATACAAAATGAGAGATTCCTATCTACTACTTTAGGCCTATTCCTGTGGTGATTTTATGAAATCTAACAAACATGCTGTTTCCATCTTGTACAACCCGTGTCAATATCCAAAAGCGAAAAAGCAAAAACATTTGAACTTCAGCATCTGTACTAGAAACTGTTTTCCCATCAAACCACCTGGGTTTTTTTTTCTGCCCCGCAAAACTCCTACAGACACAAGCTGGCAATGTATGCCGTAATCTTTTTGCTGATTTTCTGATCCTACATCTTCCCCAAGAAGCCAACAGGTCTTTCAACTGAGAAGATATGACAAAAGACGAGTGAAAAAGGTTGAAAACAGATCCCATAGTCTGCTGTACTCTTCCTCCCTTTAATAAATAGCATCGCTGCAAATATTCATTCCCCATATCGCAGACTATTTCATTTATCTAGCTTCTTCCTCCATTTGAAGGAGAATCACAATGGGAAAAAACAAGAAATAAAACATATTATATATTGAATTTTATGTGAGGAATTATCTGATAACAGTTATTTAATTTATGCACAGCGCATTGCTTTATCATGGATGGTTAAGAAGGAAAAAGCTGGTGTACCCTGTTGTGGTGGGATTCTTGCTGATGATCAGGTTATATTTTGACGCTTTTAATTTGCCAAATTTTGATCTGTGTACATGATAAAACATTGCTTTCCGACTAGTTACTTCTCTTAGTCAGTGTCTTTTATTTTTAATTTTTGTAGGGACTTGGAAAAACTATATCAACAATTGCACTTATACTCAAAGAAAGGTCTCCATCTTCAAGACTTTCTACAGCCATCTCCAGACAAACTAAACCGGAGACATTGAATTTGGACGATGATGATGTTTTTTCTGAGCTTGACAAGGCAAATCAAGGTGCCGATGCTTCTCAAGTTGATGAAACTTCTAGCAATGTTAGTAAAACTTCTTTTCAGGCAAAAGGAAGGCCAGCTGCTGGTACCCTTGTCGTTTGTCCTACCAGTGTCCTCCGTCAGTGGTCTGAGGAGTTGCACAAGAAGGTAACAAGCAAAGCAAATCTCTCTGTTCTAGTATACCATGGTAGCAGTAGAACAAAGGACCCTGTTGAATTAGCAAAGTATGATGTTGTGGTCACAACATATTCAATCGTAAGCATGGAGGTCCCCAAGCAGCCCCTTGCAGAAAATGATGACGAGACGGGAAAAGGAACTCGTGAATTACCTGCTAGTAAAAAGAGAAAAACTCCTTTGAGCTCAAAGAAAAGTCCATCAAAGGCGCAAAAAGAGGTGGACAAGGAACTGCTTGAAGACACTGCACGCCCTCTTGCCAGGGTTGGATGGTATAGGGTCGTGCTGGATGAGGCTCAAAGCATCAAGAATTACAGAACCCAAGTAGCTAGGGCTTGTTGGGGTCTCCGAGCTAAACGTAGATGGTGTTTGTCAGGGACACCTATCCAAAATGCAGTTGATGACCTTTACAGTTACTTCAGATTTCTCAAATATGACCCATATGCAGTGTATAAGCAATTCTGCACCACAATCAAGGTTCCAATCCAAAGACACCCAACAACTGGGTACAGAAAGCTGCAGGCCGTTCTCAAGACCGTTATGCTTCGTCGCACTAAAGGTGAGAGTAATAGCTTTTGCGTGTACTTGACCCTATAAGCTGTATACCACCCAAATAGCCTTGCTCTAATATGATATGGAATGATTCCTTGGTGTATTTCACCATTTGTTTGCAGTATAGATTAGTCCCTTATTCCCCTATTTACGCTCCTTTGTGTTGTGCAGATTTGTTCTTGTGCTTATTTTTCTAAAACAATTCCAAAAGTTCCTCCTTTTTTTCCTCTTCAAAAAGAAAAAGATCATATGTGAATTTGCCTCATCTGGGCCCAATTACTGTTTGTTTGTTTAACATATTATGCACAAATATTCAGACATGCAGCTTTGTTAAAGTCGTTTTGTCTGTGTGCGCTTAAATTCTGAAATGTACTAAAAGTCATTTGCCTGTCAGCTGTTTGTATTCATAAGGTCCTTGTAAGTAATTAACACAACAAACTCGACTTGTTTTTCTGGGTCATTTTCCACATTGGTTGTTTTACTGTTTGCATGTCATTTTAGCACTCAACTCTTCAACTCCTAAAGTTAGAGTTTAACAGTCATTATCTGATCCAGGTACATGTATTGATGGAAAACCCATTATCAACCTTCCAGAGAAACGCATTGTACTGAGAAAAGTTGAATTTACGGATAAGGAACGAGATTTCTACTGCAAACTTGAAGCTCAATCCCGTGCTCAGTTTGCTGTATGTTTAGATGATATTTTATATTGAATTTTGAGAACTTTGGTTTTGAATTTTTCTCTTCTTTTAACATATCAAATTCTGGAATATTCAGGAATATGCTGCTGCTGGGACACTCAAACAAAATTATGTGAACATCCTGTTGATGCTTTTACGACTGAGACAAGCTTGTGATCACCCTCTTCTTGTTGGAGCCTCCAACTCCGGGTCTGTTTGGAGATCATCTATTGAGGAGGCCAAGAAATTACCACGAGAGAAATTAACTGGCCTTTTGAATTGCTTGGAAGCTTCTTTAGCAATTTGTGGCATATGCAGTGTATGTTATCATTTGAACGTTCTTTAATAAATGATTATATCGATCTTATTATCCTTTCTTGTTGCTGCCCCTTATTTTGCAACTTTATAGTTAAGGTGGCCTTTTTAGATATCGTATACTCTCTTCTAAGTTGAAGGAAGTGTGATCTAAAAATTTGGATCTTTTAAACGGTAACTTTCAGATATTTTAGGGGTTGCCAGGTTCAGGTTCTATATTAGCACTGATGCTCTGTTAAATGCATGCATGATTCAGTTTAGTATTGAAGCTGAACTCCGCCTAGAAAAGAGGTTTTTTACAGCTCAACTTCCATGTGGAATTCTTTCAGTTGTTAAGACACAAATGGATTAGACTTTCCTGCATTTAGGTGGAGAAGTGTAGAGAATCTGGCATTTAAGTGGAGAAGGGTAGAGAGCGGGGCTCATTATTCCTCGAGTTGCGAACCCTGCGCCACTGGCCCTCAGGAATTTCTCGTTTATTGAGATACGGCATTTGTATTATCAGGACCAAGACTAGTTCAAAAAAAAACATCAGCATCTAAGTATCAATATTATATGCCGTGCATTTCAATCCTTGTGATTGTAGCATTTTAATATCTGTGTTTGGATTCTATGTTTGTATTTTCTCCAAATCTATCTTCAGTATTGCTGGGCAGTCTAATAAGAATCTGCGGCTTTTGAGGTTAATGGTGTAGTATGACCCTTGCTTAGCCCTGCCCTGTTGTTTAGGATGGATCCGGATGGCGATGTTTGCCTTTGCTAACCTAATGTAACGTGTTGCCATTTCTAGTTACATTAACAACGCCTTCCTTCGATAATGCTCAAGTGATCTGCTCTATTCAAAGGAAAAATTGAAATAGGTTGCGTTTGTAAAATAGTGCTTACAATTTGGTTGATTACTTACCACAGGTTATCAGAGAAATATTCCAAAATCGATGCTTTTGATATGTGACACCAGTTTTAAAATGATCATTTCAGCCTATAAGTTTTCTAGTTGTCAGCAACAATTTGATCTGTCTCTTACGACATTAAGCTATACTTATCTTGTCTTGGATTACTCTGTCATGTGTCTACTTGTTTCTTGCCTCCTTATGCATTTTTGTAACAATCTTGTAGGATCCCCCTGAAGATGCTGTTGTAACAGTGTGTGGACATGTCTTTTGCAATCAGTGTATTTCTGAGCATCTAAGCGGTGATGACACACAGTGTCCTGTATCAGCTTGCAAAGCTCATCTGAGTGGTTCTAAAGTTTTCACTAAAGCAATGTTAAGTGGTTCTCTATCTGGTGAACCCAATCTGGAAAGGAACCCCAACGGTGCTGGCTCTGAAGTGGCTGAAAGTTCAATTTGTACTCCATATGATTCATCCAAGATTAAAGCTGCTCTTCAGGTGCTGCAATCTCTGCCGAAACCTAAGGTCTGCACTCGTAGTGGTCGCCTTTCAGGATCAGATGATAAAGGAGCTTCTCCTTCGGAAAATGCATGTGATAATCATGCAGGAGAATCCAGCATGGATGAAACCAAAGACACAACCACAATAGCTGGAGAGAAGGCAATTGTCTTTTCTCAGTGGACGGGGATGTTGGATTTACTTGAAGCTTGTCTAAAAAAGACCTCAATTCAGTACCGTAGACTTGACGGAACGATGTCTGTTCTTGCCAGAGACAAGGCTGTTAAAGATTTTAACACACTTCCTGAGGTTATAAGATATCCATCTTCTTTGGTACTGAGTATTTTTTTTTTCTATTTTATAAATCCCAAGACTAAATTTTAAAGCTTTATGCCAGGTAACAGTTATAATTATGTCTCTGAAAGCTGCAAGCCTTGGGCTTAACATGGTTGCAGCTTGTCATGTTCTTCTCTTGGACCTTTGGTGGAACCCAACGACCGAGGACCAAGCAATCGATAGGGCGCATCGGATTGGACAGACCCGTCCTGTTACAGTTTTGCGGTTAACTGTAAAAGATACAGTTGAAGATCGTATTTTGGCTCTTCAGGTATTACACCATTCGTCTTTTTCACTTTTTATTTTAAGTTAGCAACACGCCTAAAGTGTTCCTATCGACATGCCTAAAGTCATGATTTTCCGCTGAAGGACCTAGATGTCGGCATAAAGCTATTTTCGGGTTTCATTATTTGTTCAAGTCCTAACATAGTCCAATTTGTGGTTTCCATTTTCTGCGTCGTTGCTGGTTTCTCACTTCTTCTATAATCGAGTATTCTGATATGTGGCAACATTGGTTTTCACAGCAAAAGAAAAGAGAAATGGTTGCCTCTGCGTTTGGAGAGGATGAGACTGGTAGCCGACAGACTCGTCTCACCGTTGAGGATCTGGAGTACCTTTTCAAGATCTAACCGGCATCCCATTTTTGCAGTAAGCTGACGTTTAATTGCGGCTTGGGCTATCTTTAACTTCTTTTTATTTTAAAATCTGGTTTAACAGCATATACAATTGAGGCATTGGTTCCTTAGTTTCCATAATATTGACAAAAAAGATGATCTGACTAAAGGATGATTTTGAGAATATCTTCAAAGATTCAAATGATCCATTTTTTTATAGCAATTGGTTGGTTACATTGTGCAGGGGTTGGATTTTAGTGGTTTACACCTAAATGGGGGGGATGAGACTTTGATTAGTCTCTGTAGATTTTTCTCTTAGAAATTGTAAATGATAGATCTTGTGGACTTCTTGGGATAGGGTTTTAAAACATATTGCCTAGTAGTTTTAAGTTGTAGACAGTAGTATCTTTTGTTTGTAGCTTTTTTGAGTTGTAAATTTTCAGATTCAACTTAATGAAGAACCATGGTATCATGGCAATTCTTTGTCATTTGAAGTTCCTGTGAAATTTTTCTGAGTTATTGTGGTTTTATACCCCTTGGATGTAATGTAAAGTTCTTGGATTCTCCCAATTCAATTCTGTAATATTTTTGGTTCTCCCTTCTGCTGTCTTCATTTGCTTTGTTTGGCAAGACCGGTGCTCTTAGCTCCCACTATGCCCAGGGTCCGGACCACCAAGGGTTCATTGTGCATCTTGTTGTATTGCTGTTATATCCTTTCAATCTTGCTTCAATTATTCTTCTTTTTAGTCGAGTAATTGCACACATCCTATTCTCCGAAAATCTGGAAATCCTACTTCTCCGAAAATCCGGAAATCCTACTTGTGGGATTATATTTAGTAGTATATTGAAGTTAAGGTTGGCTCCTAGGGTCGTTTGGTTCACATGCTAGTGATGCATGGAGATTATTTATGTGGCAAGTTGCAGGGGTGAAGGAAGTGCTTATGTGGTATAGAGTAAGTGATTGTGAGTTCTTGAATGCATAACTTGTAATCCTAAGTTACAGTATTGAGTTAATTTAAGATAATTTAGCTTTGAAAATTCGTCAAATTGATTTTCGAATAATAAAATGTGTTACATAAATTGTGACACAGAGAGTATTTATTACGATCAGTCAAACACATCACTAGTTTTTGTTGCCAATATTTTTTTTCTAGTTCTTTCATCATAGTTTTTTACTTGTGCATTTTCAAACTTGTGTTGAAACATTTTTCTCGAGTTGAGGGTCTTATAAAAAATAACCTCTCAATCTAATTTAAAATAAGGGTAAAATTTGCGTATATCCATCTTTTTCGAAACCCAAGTATAGGATTACACTTTTCCAGTTATCGGATCACATGTTGAGTTGTGAAACATAGAATTAGTTATGGGTGGAACGTCTAAGTATGAGTTACCAACGTGACATTCGAGCTTAAACAATGATGATAGGCTACAAACACAAGTTTCTAGTTATTCTCCGGACCCATTCCGAGAATCGTGGGCTAGCACCAACATACTTGATTCAAAAAGGGTCTGTTTGCGCTGTTTTGTCCGTTTGACCACCTAAATGTCCCTGCCGACTCTAACGATCGACACCAGGTCGCTCCCCAACCTCCCTGGCACTCCCCCATTGATTTTTAGCCCACAACACGCCCGTACCCTGGGCCCACCTCCGGAACCGTACATTGATTTGTTTTGAAAATACCCTGTTTGCGCCGTTTCACCCGTTTGACTACCCAAATGGCCCCACCTACCCCAACGACCCACATTAGGCCGCTTTTCAGCGTCCCTGCCACGCTTGGTTTCAACCCAAAGCAAGCTCGAACCCCAAACCCACCCCCAGAACTATGGGCTATAGAACACAAATTTGGCTCGAAAATGACTCGTTCGCGCTATTTCGCCTGTTTGACCACCTAAATGGCCTCATTGACCCCAATAACCTACACTAGGCCGCTCCCTAGCATCCCTGGCATGCTCGCTTAATTTTTGGTCCACAGAACATCCGACCCCGGGCCCACCATCAGAATCGTGGGTTATAGCACACTGATTTGGCCCGAAAATGCCCCGTTCGCGACGTTTCACCCGTTTGACCACCCAAATGGCCTCGCCCACCCAAACGGACCACACTAGGCCGCTCCCCAGCCTCCCTGGCATGCCTCGATCAATTTCAGGCCACAACATGCCCAGACCCCTGAATCGTGGGATATAGCACACCGATTTATTTCGAAAATGCCTCGTTCGCGCTATTTCACCCGTTTGACCACCCAAATGGCTCCGCCCACCCAAATGGACCACACAAGGCTACTCCCCAACCTCCTTGGCACGCTTTGATCGATTTTTAGCCCACAACACGCCTGAACCCCAAGCTCACCCCCGAAACCATGGGCTATAACACAAATTTGGCCTGAAAACAGCCCGTTCGCGCCGTTTTGCTCGTTTGACCACCCAAATGGTCCCATCCACCCAAACGGACCACACTAGGCCCAGCCTCCTTGGCATGCCCCGATCAATTTTTGGCCCACAACACGCTCGGACCCCGGGTCCACCCCCGAAACCGTAGGCTATAACACACCGATTTGACCCAAAACTACCCTATTCTCGCCATTTCACCCGTTTGACCACCCAAACGACCCTGTTTACCCAAACGGACCACACTAGGCCGCTTCCCAACCTTTTTGGCACGCTCAATTGATTTTCGGCCAGCATCACACCCTGTCCCCAAGACCACCCTCGGAACCATGGGTTATAACACACCGATTTTGCCCCAAAACAATCCATTCACACTGTTTTACCCGTTTGACCATCCAAATGGCCCCGCCAACCCAAACGGACCACACTAGGCCGCTCCCCAGCCTCCTTGGCACGCCCTAGTTGATTTTTATCCCATAGCACGCTCGGACCCCGGGCCCAACGCTGAAACAGTGGGCTATAACACACCAATTTGGCTAAAAAATTTCCCGTTCGCGCTGTTTCACCCATTAGACCACCCAAATGGTCCCACCCACCCAAACAGACCACACTAGGCCGCTCCCCAGTATCCTTGGTACGCCCTGATCTATTTTTGACCCACAACATACTCGGACCTCGGCCCTAACCCCAAAACCGTGGGCTATAGCACACCAATTTGGC
Organism: Capsicum pubescens; assembly: GCA_030864215.1. NCBI lineage: Eukaryota > Viridiplantae > Streptophyta > Magnoliopsida > Solanales > Solanaceae > Capsicum > Capsicum pubescens. Next base: position 259,991,789 of record CM061541.1, read on the forward strand.
CTGAAAGTGCCCCATTTGCGCCGTTTCATCCGTTTGACCACCTAAATGGCCCCTCTCACCCAAACAAATTATACTAGGTCGCTCCTCAACCTCCCTGGCACGCCTGGATCAATTTTCGCCCCACAACATGCCCAGACCCCGGGCCCACCCTAGAACCATGGGCTATAACACACTGATTTGGCTCGAAAATTCCCCATTCGCACCATTTCGCTCGTTTGACTACCCAAATGGCCCTACCCACCCAAACGGACCACACTAGGACTCTCCCCAGCCTCCTTGGCATGCCCCGATCAATTTTCAGCCCACAACACGCTCGACCCCGAGCCCACCCCAGAACCGTGGGCTATAGCACAACGATTTTGCCCCAAAATGCCTCGTTCGCATCGTTTGACCACCTAAATGGCCCCGCCCACCAAAACAGACCACACTAGGACGCTCTCCAGCCTCTCAGGCATGCCACAATTGATTTTTGGTCCACATCACACCCGAACACCGGGATCAACTCCAGAACCATGGGCTCTAGCATATTGATTTGGCCCGAAAATGCCCCGTTCGGGCCATTTCGCCTGTTCGACCACCCAAATGACTTCGCCCACCCAAATTGACCACACTACACCGCTTTCCACCCTCACTGGCACGCCCCGATCGATTTTCAGCTCATAGCATGCCCGAAACCCGGGCCCACTCCTGGAATCATGGGCTATAACACACTGATTGGGAAAAGTAATGCCCTGTTCGCACCGTTTCGCCCGTTTGACCACCCAAATGGCCCCTTTTACCCAAACGGACCATACTAGGCCACTCCTCAGAATCACTGGCATGCCCCGATCAATTTTCAGCCCACAGTACGCTTGGACCCCGGGCCCACCCCCGAAACTGTGGGCCATAGCACACCGATTAGGCATGAAAATTCCCCGTTCGCACCGTTTCTCCTATTTGACCACCCAAATGGCCCAGTTCACCTAAATCGACCACCCTAGGCCGCTTCCTAGCCTCCCTGGCATGTCCTGGTTAATTTTTGGCTCACAGCACGCCCGTACCCCGGGCTCACCCCCAAAACCGTAGTCTATAGCACACCGATTTGGCCAAAAAATGCCACGTTCACATTATTTCACTCGTTTAACCATCCAAATGACCTCGCCCACCCAAATAAACCACACTAGACCGTTCCCCAGCCCCCTAAGCACATCCTGATCGATTTTTTTGCCCGCAACACGTCCGAAACCTAGGCCTACCCCTAGAAACGTGGGCTATAGCACACAGATTTGGCTCGAAAATGCCCCGTTTGCGTCGTTTCACTCTTTTGACCATCCAAATGACCCCGCGCACTCAAACGGACCACACTAGGCCGATTCCCAGCCTCTCTGGCATGCCCCGATCGATTTTCGACCCACAGCATGCCCGTACCCCTAGCCCACCCCCAGATGCGTGGGCCATATCACATCGATTTGGCATGAAAATGCCCCGTTCGCACCGTTTCGCCCGTTTGACCACCCAAATGGCCCCGCCCACTTAAACGTACTACTTTAGGCCGCTCCTTAGTCTCTCTGGCATGCCCCAGTCAATTTTTGGCCCACAGCATGCCTGAACCCAGCGCCCACCCTAGAACCGTGGGCTATAGCACACCAATTTGGATTGAAAATGCCCCGTTTGTGCCGTTTCACCTGTTTGACCACCCAAATGGTCTCTCCCACCCTATTGGACCACACTAAGCCGTTCCCAAGCCTCCCTGGAACGCCCCAGTCGATATTTGGCCCACAACACGCTCAAACCCCAGGCCCACCCTCAGAACCAAGGGCTATAGCACACCAATTTGGCTTGAAAATGACTCGTTCGCGCTGTTTCGCCTGTTTGACCACCCAAATGGCCAAACGGACCACACTAGGCTGCTCATCAGTCTCCTTGGAATGCCCCGGTCGATTTTCAGCCCAAATCACGATTGAGTCCCGGGCCCACCCCAAAAACCGTGGGCTATAGAACACCGATTTGGCCAAAAAATGCCCCGTTTGCATTTTTTGCCCGTTTGACCTCCCAAATGGCCTCGCGCACCCAAAAAGATCACACTAGGCCTCTCCCCAGCCTCCCTGGCACGCCCCAATTGATTTTTGACCCACAACACGCCCGGACCTCGAGCCTACCCCCCAGATGCGTGGGCTATACACACCTATTAGGCATGAAAATGCCCTGTTCACATCGTTTCACCCGTTTGGCCACCCAAATGGCCCCGCCCACCAAAACAGACCATACTAGGCCGCATCCCAGCCTTCTTGGCACGCCCGATCGATTTTTGGCTTAAATCACGCCTTGGCCTCGGGCCTACCCCAAAAATTGTGGGCTAAAACACACCGATTTGGCCCAAAAATGCCTCGTTAGCACCATTTCTCCCGTTTGACCACCCAAATGGCCCAACCCACCTAAATGGACCATACTAGACCACTCCCCAGCCTCCCTAACACACCCCGATCAATTTTCGGCCCAAATCACGTCTGAGCCCCCGGCCCACACCAAAAACTGTAGGCTATAACACACTTTTTTAACCCAAAAATGCCCCGTTCGTGTTGTTTCGCCTTTTGGACAACTCAAATGGTCTCGCTCACCCAAACGAACCACACTAGGACTTTCCCATGCAACCCTGGAACGCCCCGATCGATATTCAACCCAAATTACGCCCGGTCCCACCCCTAAAATTATGGGCTATAGCCCACTGATTTTGCCCGAAAATTCTCTATTTACGCCGTTTCGCCCGTTTGACCACCCAAATAGCTCCGTCTACCCAAACAGATTACACTAGGTCTCTCCCCAGCCTCCCTAACATGCCTCGATCGATTTTTGATCCAAATCAAGCTCGGGCCCCAGGCCCACCCCAAAACCGTGGGCTATAACACATCGATTTGACTCGAAAATGCCCCGTTTATGCAGTTTTCCCCGTTTGACCTCCCATATGACCTCGCCCACCCAAATAAATCACACTAGGCCTCTCTTCAGCCTTCCTGGCATGCCCCGATCAATTTTCAGCCCTAATCACGCCCGAGCCCATCCCAAAAATCGTGGGCTATAGCATAATGATTTGGCCCAAAAAATGCCTCGTTCACGCTGTTTTGCCCGTTTGTCCACCCAAATAGGCCCGCCCCACCTAAATGGACCCTACTAAACCATTGCCCATCCTCTCTGGCATGCCTCGATCATTTTTTGGCCAAAATAATGCCTGAGCCTGGGACCGGGACCACCCTTAAAATCGTGGGCTATAGCACACCGATTTGGCTCGAAAATGCCCCGTTCTTGCCGTTTCGCCCGTTTGACCACCTAAATGGCTTCGCCCACCCAAACGGACAATACTAGGCCACTCCCCAGCCTCCCTAGCACGTCCCAGTAGATTTTTGACCCAAATCACACCCGATCCCTAGGCCTTCTCCAAAAACCGTGGGCTATAGCACACCGATTTGGCCCAAAAGTGCCCTTTGTGCGCCGTTTAGCTCGTTTGACCATCCAAACGTCCTTGCCCACCCAAACAGACAATACTAGGCCGCTCCCCAGTCTCCCTAGCACGTCTCGGTCTATTTTTGGCCTTAATCACTCCCGAGCCCTGGGCCCACCACAAAATCCGTGGGCTATAGCACACGAATTTGGTACGAAAATGCCCTGTTCGCGCCGTTTCACCCGTTTGACCATCCAAATAGCCCTGTCCACCCAAATGGACCACACTAGGCCACTCCTCAGCCTATCCGAAATGTCTCGATCAATTTTTAGCCCAAATCATGCCCGGCCCCAGGCCCACCGCAAAATCGTGGGCTATAGCATACCAATTTGGCCCTAAAATATCTCGTTCTAGCCGTTTCTCCCTTTTGGCCACCCAAATAGCCTCGCCCACACAAACGGACCACACTAGGCCGCTCTCTAGCCTCCCTGGAACACCCCGATCAATTTTTATCCTGAATCACGCCCGAGCCCACCCCAAAAATCATGGGCTATAGCACAATGATTTTGCTCGAAAATACTCCGTTCACGCTGTTTCTCCCGTTTGACCACCCAAATTTCCCCGCCTACCTCAACGGACCACACTATACCTCTCCCCAGCCTTCCTAGCATACCCTGTTCGATTTTTAGCCTAAATCACGCTAGGGCCCCCGGGCCCACCCCAAAAACTGTGGGCTATAGCACACCGATTTGTCCCGAGAATGTCTTGTTCTTGCCTTTTCGCCTGTTTGACCACCCAAATGGCTCGCCACCAAAACGGACAATAATAGGCTGCTCCCCAGCCTCCCTAGCATGCCTTGGTTGAGTTTTGGCCCAAATCATGCCTAGGCTCTGGGCTCACCCCAAAAATCATGGGCTATAGCATACTAATTTGGCCCAAAAATGCCCCGTTCACGCCGTTTTGCTCGTTTGACCACCCAAATGGCCTCGCCACCCAAACGAACCACATTAGGCCGCTCCCCCAGCCTCCCTGGCATTCCCCGTCGATCTTAGGCCCAAATCACGCCCGGGCCCACCCCAAAAACCATAGGCTATAGCACACCTATTTGGCCCGAAAATGCCCCGTTCACGCCGTTTGGCCACCCAAATTGCCCTGCCCACCCAAATGGACCACACTAGGCCACTCCCCCCAGCTTCCTTGATACGCTCTGGTCGATTTTAGAGCCAAATCACGCCCGGGCCCACCCCAAAAACCATAGGCTATAGCACACCAAAATAGCACGAAAATTCCCCATTCACACCATTTTGCCCGTTTGACCACCCAAATGGCCTCGTCCATCTAAACGAACCATACTAGGCCGCTCCCATGCCTCCCTGGCAATCCCTGATCAATTGTCAGCCTAAATCAAGCCCGGGCCCAGGGCCTACCCCAAATATCGTGGGCTATAACACATCGATTTGGCCCCAAAACACCCCATTTATGCCGTTTCGCCCGTTTGACCACCCAAATAGCCTCGTCCACCCAAACAGACCATACTATGTCGCTTCCCAGCCTCCCTTGCATGTCTCTATCGATTTTTGGCACAAAATCACGCCTGGACACCAGGACCACTCTGAAAACCGTGAGCTATAGCACACCAATTTGGCCCGCAAATGCCCCGTTTGGCCTGTTTGACTACCCAAATTGCCCCGTCCACTCAAATGGACCACACTAGGCCGCTCCCCATCTTACCTGACACGCTCCATTCGATTTTAGGCCCAAATCATGCCCCGGCCCACCCAAAAAATCATAGGCTATAGCACATCAATTTAGCAAAAAAATGCCATATTTGCGCCGTATCGCCAGTTTTACCACCCAATGGCCTCGCCCACCCAAACGGACCATACTAGGCCGCTCCTAGGCTTCCCTAGCATGCCTCGATCAATTTTCAACCCAAATCAAGCCCGGGCCTAGGGCTCACACCAAAAACGTGGCTTTAGCACACCAATTTAGCCCCAAAACACCCCATTTGTGCCGTTTCGCCCGTTTGACCACCAATATAACCTCGTCCACCCAAACAGACCACACTATGCCGCTCCCCAGCCTCCATTGCACTCCTCAATCAGTTTTTTGTCCAAATCACACCTGAACATCAGGCCCTCTCCAAAAATCGTGGGCTAAAGCACACCAATTCGGCCCGAAAATACCCCGTTCGCGCCGTTTCGCTAGGGGTGGGCGTTCGGTCGGTTCGGTCTGATTGTTTAATATCGGTTCGATTTATCGATTTTCGAATCGACAAAAATGACATCCATGACCAAACCGAAATAAATTCGGTTCGGTTATTTCAGATTTTTATTTCGGTTTGAAATATTTAAAGTAGTTAGCCTCTCTTTTTCATAACTGAGCATTTAAATTGATGGATTTTTTTAGAAAAATTATCTTTTTCAAACCTGTTTTTCATTCCCAAATATAAATAATTATAAATAACTCAACATGGTTGAAATGAAATGAAATAATCATAATCTTAACATAATACATAGCGTCATTAATCATTACATATAATATAACCTTGCATAAAATAGTCTACAAAACAACACAAAACTCATAAAAATAGTCCATGAAACAACATACTTTCTGCATAAATAGTCCATAAAACAGTCCAAAGTCACCAAAATAGTCCAAAAAATATTTGAGTCATTAAAACAATCCATAAACAGCCTGCGGCATATACGAATTTGCTGTTAAATGTTAATTGTGAAAGTGAATTACTAAATATTATATATATATAACATAATATTATATATATTATATATATATATTTTATATATATATTATATATTTTATAAATATAATAAAATATATATATATATATATTATTTATTTATTTATTTATAAAATTTTGGTTTAAACTGATTTTTTTTTTAAAACCGAAAATCGAACCGAAAAACCAAAATTCTAAAATTACAGACCGAATTCAATTCGAAAACGAAACCAAAATTAAATTTCGGTTTGGTTTTTCAGTTTTTTCGGTTTAAACCAAAATATGCCCACCCCTACGTTTCGCCCATTTGATCAGCCAAATGACCTCGCCCACCCAAATGGACCACACTAGGCCGCTCCCTAGCCTCCCAGGTATGTTCCGATCAATTTTCAGACAAACTCACGCCCGGGCCCACCCAAAAAACCGTGGGTTATAGCACACCAATTTGGCCTGAAAATGCTCCGTTTGCATCGTTTTGCCCGTTTGACCACCCAAATGGCCCGCCCACCCAAATGGACCCCACTAGGACATTCGCCAGCCTCCTTGACACGCTCCGGTCATTTTTTGGCCTAAATTATGCCCGGGGCCACTCCAAAATTCGTGGGCTATAGCATACTGATTTGGCCCAAAAATGTCCCGTTTACGCCGTTTTGCTCGTTTGACCATACAAATGGCTCCGCCTACCTAAACGGACCATAATAGGCTGCTCCCCAGCCTCCTTGGCACGCCCTACTAGATTTTTGATCTAAATCACGCTCGGTCCCCGGGCGAATCCCAAAAACTGTGGGCTATATCACACCGATTTGGCCCAAAAATGCCTCGTTTATGCTATTTTACTCGTTTGACCACCCAAATGGCCCCGCCCACCCAAACAGACCACACTAGGCCACTCCCCAGCCTCCCCAGCATGCCCCAGTTGATTTTCGACCCAAATCACGCCCGAGCCTTGGGACCACCCCAAAAACTTTGGGCTATAGCAGACCAAATTGGCTCAAAAATACCTCGATTGCGCCGTTTCACCCGTTTGACCACCCAAATATCCACGCCCACCCAAACGGACCACACTAGGTCGTTCCCCAGCCTCCCTGGCACGCCCCAGTCGATTTTCAACCCAAATCACGCTCGAGCTTTGGGCCCACCCCAAAAACTATTGGCTATTGCACACCGAGTTGGCCTGAAAATGCCCTGTTTACGTCGTTTCACCCGTTTGACCAACCAAATGG